>JAGSMP010000227.1:1200000-1704593 GCA_029286625.1 Parnassius orleans
AGGACCACGTCTCAGTTCCGTATGTCATCACTGGCAACACGCACTGGTTGTACAGCCTCGTTTTCAAGTTTTGAGGTATACCTGACGAGAAGATGTGCCGTAATTTTAGTTACATTATTAGATTATATTCTATAAATTCAATTCAATTAATAATCACAATGTCAAGTAAAAAAAAAAAATTAAAAAAGAAAATTATATGGAATAAAATTTTATAGAAAATTAAATAAAACAATAATTATTGAAAAAGAATTAAATAAAATAGACAGGCCGAAGTTGTCCACACAAAGTAAATAACATTTGTATCAAAATATTCATTAAAATTATAGAAACATTTTTCAATTAAATATAACTTTAATTTTGATAAAAATAATGTAGTATCCGTTAGATTTTTAATGTAATTTGGAAGGTTATTAAATTTTTTACTGTCTTACAGTAGGAACTAGAGCTATGTAATGCGAGTGTAGATTTTGGCAATATTAGCCTATTCTTATTTGGTCTAATTAAGAATTTATAATTAGTTTCACTTAATTTGGTAAATAGTTCTGGGTGGTTTTTTACAAATTTGCATGTTTCCCAAATATAAATATATGTCAAAGTCAAAATTTAAAGTTTTTTAAAGTGGGGCCTACAACTTTCTAGAATTTTTATATTTGCCAAAATTCTTATAATTTTTTTTTGATTACAAATTATTGCTGCGCATCAGTACTATTTCCCACAATATGACACCGTATGATAGCCACGAAGACGGAATATGCCGATAGGGCGCTGGGGACACCTGTGGTTTTCTTTATTTCACGTAATGCGTATGTGAACCTGGATAGCCTACTTTTTACTTTATATACATGGGCTTCCCAGTTTATATGGCAGTCGATTTCCAGGCCTAGCAATTTGAAGTTGTCAACAGTTCATATAGGTGTATTATTATAATTGAGGTGATTTTTGAACTGGTCGGAATTGCATAATTTTGGTTTTATTAAAATTGATCTCTAGGTTGTGATGTGTCAGCTAATTTGTGACCTGGTTTAATTCATGGTCTTATTTATTATTTAAATTCTGGTTTTGTATGTGAAATAAGGATGAAGATGTCATCTGCAAATATAACAGACGTTTCACTCAATACCCTAGGTAGTTCGTTTATGTAAATAATAAATAGCAAACATCCCGAAACGCTGCCCTGAGGGATGGAGCAAGTAGTGTGGATTGCTTCAGATCTAACGTTGCAGATTTCGCCAGTATCATGGTTATAATGCACTATGCATCTCTATATATTGTTTGCGGTTTTCTATTTGTATGCCGTATCACGTATATCGATGTCATATAACTTCTGTAACAGTATTGAGTATTGTATTCTATCATAGACTTTGGACATATCTAATAATATACCTACGGCGTATTTCTTTTCATTTAGAATATCAAGTACTTTTTGTATATATTTGTATACTGCAAGTGTAGTTGACCGTTCCTTCCTAAAACCATTTTGTGAATTATCAAATATTTAAATTTTTCACAGAATGCGTAAACTCTAATTGACATCGCCATTTCGAAGATTTTCGAAGATGTTGGTAAAATTGCAATCGGTCTATAATTTGTAGTGTCTGCTTTTGTATCCTTTTTATGTATAGGTTTTACTGTAGCATCATCATCATTATTACAGCCCTTCACAAGTCCATTGCTGAACATAGGCCTCCCCCAAGGAATGTCACAAAGCACGGTCCTGAGCCACCTGCATCCATCGACTTCCTGCATGTTTTACTTTTTTTTTCAAATGTTTTATATTGGGTTTTTTTTTAAATTCGAGTTCTTTGTATACGAAGTTAGGACTTTTAAAACTCTTTTATTTTGACATAAAATTTTGAGGCCTTTTGTTAACCAATGGGTTTTTTTTTCTTGCTCTTATAGTAACGGTTTTTTTAGGAATGCATTTATTTAGCAAATGTAATATATCATGAAATATATTATAGTTTTCATTATAGCTTCTTTCGACATTTAGAATAGTACGCCAGTCTATAGTGAAAGTTGAGATTTAAATTCACTGATGTTTTTCTCGTTATAAAATATATACAATACTCTAGGTAGTTCCGATTGTTTACATTTTTACGTATGATTTATAATGGTAACAGTTGGATTTCCATAATTTCAAAAGTTTTAAATTTAAAAATAACATTAAACTTTTTTTAAATGATTTTGGTATCGAGGTTAACAACTTCGATTTTTCAATTCGACTAGGTATTTTTGGATTTTTGGTTTTACTATATTTTTTTATTGAATACTATATATATACTATATAATACTTTATTGAATACATCTTAAAAGAGTGACTTTCAATAAATATTATTTATAATGTATATTGCATAAAAAAGTTTCTGTTTCTGTTTCTGTTTCCTTATTAAAACTTAATAAAATTTCCACTTCCATGGGTGAAAATTAGGGGGAATATATTTTTTAATGCAACTATAACGATGACATTCTAGTTGCCACCTTTAGCTGTTGTTATTGTTTAGTCCACTCGAATAATGATTTCTCATAATTACGCGAATACTACATATGCAGTGAAACTTATTTTACGGCTGTTATCGCGTTTAATTTAAACTTTTTTAGTTCAAGATATTTCGGGCACATTCCAGCACCCAAGGTCACGGGGGAGACTGAGGTGTTAGACGTCCCGATGTCATAGTTAACGAAGGCTACCTTCAACTTTTAATTATTAATTTTTGGTCCGATCTACGCAGAACGAGCTTACAGTATCTTGAAGCCTTGCAGTAGATGCTTGCGTTTGGATTTAATTTTAATAATTATGGGATCCCAAGCAGATGGTAGCACGCAGCCACCTTCTCTATTGAAATTGGGATGTTTTATTTAATTTCAATAGCCTCGCAAATAATCCTTGGTAGGAATTGGTGTTCTTTTGCGAGGATTTGTGGTATATCAAATCTGATATAATGGTTGGGACAATCCTGAACATGTTGACATACTGCAGACTTCTCGTAGCGTCTGTGCTTCACATCGGCGACATCTTCAGTTCACGCGGGTTTTTATGGATATTTTTGTTTGTCATATGTTAGAGAGACCACATTCAAAATCAAGCTTGTGCACTCCTGCATATTGTAGAGGGATATTACACTTGACAGATGGTAAGAACTGACTTATCTTTTTCGGCGGCTTGTAGTATGTTCTTATGGAATCCCGCTTCAAGATGTAGCCAATCTTGTGTGTGACTCCTCTGACATATGAAAGCACAGCAGTCACACGCTTGACTGTGGCCGGTTTCACTCGGTCACTTTAACGGAAGTGCTGGACCCGAAGCTTGTTGTCGTGCAAAACTTGCTGGAAACATGGGATTGCCATCATATTCCAATACGATGGCAATCCGATACGATTGCGAGAGAGATCAAGCACAGTACCAACTGCTTTTCGTGCTTTCCGGGCTGTTACGTGAATTTACCGACAGAAAACCCTTTAACTGATTTTTGTCCGACACGAGATTTGATCATAGGACCACATAGTTATCAGTCGCGCTGATAACCCAATGAGGCAGTCAAAATCTTAATCTCTGAAATTTGTGTAATGTGGTTACAAACAACCGTTTTTTGGAACGAAGTTCCTTATCGCACGGTACGCATTTGACGGATAGGGGCTAGGCGAGAAAAAGGGTAAGATTTTTCCGTCACGACCCCCATTCTATAGTGCGAGCGAAATGGAATAATATCCATCTCCCTCGCACTTTTGCTTATCTTGCCATGAAAGAAATATTATTTTAAATGACGCTTCATTTTAATAGACGCTAGTAATTCATTTATTTGTATTTGTTAATCAATAATATAATATGTTTATCAATAATAATATACTACGAAAGGAACTTCGTTCCAACTGAATGTTCCACGACACTCACGCATGTTTTTATTTTAATTATTTTATTCTATTTTGTTTATTACTAAAGAAGACGTTACCACCATAGTAGTATTTTCTCCATATATTGGAGGCGTTTTACATGCATAAATTGTTCGCCTTCATCAAACCGCATAAGTTCACTGAAAAAGGCCTATCGTGCTGGGTAGATTTGCCTTCCTTTGTGATCAGCTGTACCAGACGTTTCGTACTTTTGACGCTGCTTCACGGCTACATAAGAAAGGCCACATGAACTGTCACTGTCTCACGACGGATTATCATGACCATCACCCACACCACCACCACCACCATCATCATGATCATCACCATCATAATAATCATTATACCATCACCACCCCCGCCGGCACCACCGCCGCCACCACCACCACCACCATCACTACCACCACCATCATCATCAACATCGTCACCATCATCGGCATCATCATCGGCATCATCATCATAATCATCATCATCAATCACATATATTGCCCATGGACATCCAGACCCGGAACAATGGGCCATACAATCTCTTGTTCCGTTTGGGATTCAAACTCGCAGCTCAAATTTTCAGCTGAAGCCGAAACTTACAAAAAGTGAAAATGAAAAATAAGAATTAGCATAACGTTGATATACGTAAATATTTTCAAAGTCTCATTTCCTGTTGGTCCAGATATATTTCACTGTGTATAACTTCATTCATTTACGTCATCGTATTTCGTAACTTCTTACAAAGTTTTCTCCGCAAGTTTTCAATTCTTAAAGTGGTAGAGCCACCTTGCAATTATATTATGGTTGTATATATCTACATTAATCCTCGATTATCTACATTAATCGAGGATTAATGTAGATAATGTATATATGGGCCACAGCATCCACTTACCATCAGGTGGACTGTGAGCTCGTTTGTCACTCTCATTCTATAAAAAAATTCATTCAAATAACTTTTTTTTGCAATTTTATTTTATTTTACAAGAAGCTGTTCATTTAGGTTTTCATTTTGGGTATGATAATATTATGTTATTTCTAAGCCAATTACACACTCTTATTTATTCTAGATCTAGCCTGTATCTTAGAGGCTATTTACTTTCAATAACACACTTATATTTATTAATGTAAAAATCAAACACTATTTCGGAAAATTTATAAACAAACCAAAAAAACCAGTGATTCAATATTTTTGTGGCACAATTTATTATTCTGTTATTGAAAATGTTGTGCTCAGCCATTGAACTATAAAGAGATTTCGTGTGAGTACCCACTTACAAAAATGTAGATAGTGTATTACGTTTAACATTTTCGGAAGAGATATTCATAATTGCATAGATCAGCGGACAACTCTGACTACTCTATTCTGACTACGAAAGTGAAAGTCACGAGTTCGAGCCTCAGATTGAATAAGCTTTTATCAATTTTTTAAATTGAATGTACAGTCCATCAGTACACTATAAATATTAATAAATGCAAAAATTTAACAAAATTAACGGTGGTAGAGCCACGCAGCAGCTTTTTCTGTTGCACGTATGGGCCGGCTCGAGCCGGGTTGGTACCACGACCTCACAGAATACCATCGTGAAGTGGAACCTCTGCTTTTGCGTCTCGTCTGGTGAGTGCAGGTGACCGGAGGCCCAATTCTCCCCCGCCCCCCATCAACATGGTAGCGGAATTAAATAATAGACTACCCCAGGAAGGTACCAGCACCCCTGGAGAATCCCTCGCTTAGCATCAACGACCATGCTACTCCACTCCTGAGCGTGGGTGCTCAGGCTGCCCCACGTATTCTGGGGGGGGGGGGGCAAAATTCCGCTCAGAACAATAACTGCTCGGGGCAAACTGAGCAACAAGACCAAGGCGACCCGTACCACGCAATCCGTGAATTTCTGCGACATCAGGGGACTTCACTCGAACCTAAACGCCGTCCACTACCATCTTGAGACGGCGAAGCCGGCCTTGCTCTTTCTGACCGAGACGCAGGTGTCCTCTCCGGCTGATACTTCGTATCTCGCCTACCCAGGGTACAAATTGGAACACTCCTTTGTGCCTCGGGCTGGAGTTTGCGTATACGTCAGAGAGGACATCGTTTCTCGACGCCTCGGCAGTCTTGAAGGTTTGGACCTGTTCATCCTTTGGCTGCGCGTAGATAGCGACGACCATCCGCGCGTCAACGGGTGCCTCTATAGGTCCCATAGCGGTAATGCCGAAACAGATCGACTCATCGACCACGTCCAAATGGCTACAGATACATGTACGAATGCATAATAAAATTATTGTAATTAAAACCATAGGGCGGAGATCTGGCGTCCTGAAATACAGGCGTAAAGCCTAGCTTAGGCACCAGTCTCCCACAGTATAATATTGAGGCTATACTATAATATTATGTACAATAATTCTGTATTGTGGTGAGAAAATAAATTATTATTATTATTATTTTGGGGTATTTATATAGTATTCTCATCTGGTTGGGCTGACTAAATATATTAAAGGAAATAATAAATAAACATAAATATATATTTAATATACTAACATAAATAAATAAATAATACATAAATAAATAAAAACCCAACCAGATGGAAACCCTCGGCAGGGGAGACCAAACGGCCGAGGGTTAGGGGGAAAGGGAGAGAAACCGGCGGACGATGCGGGCGGTATCGAGGAGCACCGCCTTCTGCATTTGAGCTTGGAGCGGTCCGTCACGGAGTCCCAGTCGCCTCAGATTATTATTATTATTATTATCTTACCCATGGGGGCGGGTTTGCTTCTCGCCAGATGATTCCAGCGCTGTTGCTGACTCTGTCACTGATGTGGTGCTACAGGGAATGGAACTATTTATTCCATCAACTGTGGTACCCATTGGAGTCAGATCTCAGCCTTGGTTTGGTCGCTCCTGTAAGACTGCATTACGCAGTAAGCAGGAGTGCTATCAGGCCTATCAGCATGCTTAAAAAGAAGTATAACTTCGCCTCCAGGTCCTTCAAAAGAGTTATTGCCAAGGCAAAGTCAGAGCACATAGGCAGAATTGGCGAGAAACTAGTTCGCCTTCCTTCGGGAACCCGTGCATTCTGGTCTCTCGCCAAGGCTGTCCAAGGGGAATTTCTGTAAAGCCATCACTACCATCTCTGCACAGGGAGGACGACTCACTGGCCAACGCCGCAAAAGAGAAAGCCGACCTTTTAGGCTCCCTTTTTGCGTCCAACTCGACTCTTGATGACGGGGGGAACACACCGCCGACCATCCCGCGGTGTGAGTACTCCATGCCGGATGTGCGGTTCTCACAGCGCTCGGTTTGCAAATCACTCCTCTCCCTGGACATCCACAAGTCGAGTGGGCCTGACGGAATCCCCCCAATTGTGCTGAGGACGTGTGCTCCGGAGTTGGCACCGGTTCTAACGCATCTTTTCCGGTAATCCTACTCCCTAGGCGTAGTCCCGAAATCATGGAAGACAGCTTTTGTCCAACTGATCCCTAAAAAAGGCGACCACTCAGACCCGTCCAACTACAGGCCTATCGCCATCACCCCCTTGTTCTCCAAAATAATGGAGTCTGTTATAAACTGCCAGCTCATGCGGTACCTTGAGGATCAGCAGCTGATTAGTGACCGCCAATACGGTTTTCGTCGGGGTCGATCAGCTAGTGATCTTCTGGTCTACCTGTCTCATAGATGGGCGGAGGCAGTAGAGTCCAAGGGGGTGGCATTGGCTGTTAGTTTGGACATTGCGAAGGCTTTCGATCGGGTTTGGCACAAAGCGCTTCTTTCGAAGCTCCCTTCCTATGGGCTTCCCGAGAAATTGTGCAATTGGATCACCAGTTTCTTGCAGATTGGATCATCAAGGTCGTTGTAGACGGTGCATGCTCCGACTACAAGCCTATTAACGCTGGTGTTCCACAAGGCTGCGTGCTATCACCAACGCTGTTTCTTCTGCATATCAATGATATGTTGCAAACCGGTAGCATTCATTGCTATGCGGATGACAGCACTGGTGATGCTCTATACACCAGCCGTGCCAATATTTCTCGGGAAAACGTCGCCGAGTACCGGAACAAACTTGTGTCTGAAGTCGAGTCTTTGCTGAACAAAGTCTCGGATTGGGGGCGACTAAATCTAGTCCAGTTTAATCCTCAGAAGACACAAGTTTGCGCGTTTACCGCTAAAAGGAATCCCTTTGTCGTATCTCCTCAGTTTCAAGGCACTCCCCTTGTTGCCTCAGCCAATATCGGAATCCTCGGCGTTGACATATCGAGTGACGTGCAGTTTCGTGGTCACTTGGAAGAGATGGCCAAATTGGCCTCTAAAAAAGCTTGGCGTGCTCAGCAGAGTGGGACAGTAATTCATGCCGGCACAACGCCTGCAACTTTACAAGGCGCAGGTTCGGCCTCACATGGAATACTGTTCCCATTTCTGGGCTGGGGCTCCCCAGTGCCAGCTCCTTCCACTTGACCGCATCCAGCGCAGAGCGGCTCGAATCGTCGACGACCGAGTCCTTTCCGATCGACTCGAATCATTGGCGCAGCGAAGAGATGTTGCATCCCTTTGCATTTTCTTTCGCATTTACCACGGGAAGTGCTCTGAGGAATTGTTCGGATTAATCCTAGCCACCAAATTTCACGAACGCACATCGCGGCAGAACTCCCGATACCATCCACACCATCTAGATGATTGGCGGTCCACCACTGTGCGATTTAGAAGATGTTTTCTTCCTCGCACAACTTCCTTGTGGAATAGTTCACCACCAGCGATTTTTCCGGACCGATACGACTTAGGGACCTTCAAGAAAAGAGCCTACTCCTTTTTAAAAGGCCGGCAACGCATCTGCAATTCCTCTGGTTCCCTTGGTGTTGCAGTTGTTCATGGGCGGCGGTAGTCACTTACCATCAGGTGAGCCGCATGCTCGTTTGCCCCCTCTCCTATAAAAAAACAAAATTGAAGAAGTCTAAATCCATACTTCCATACTAATATTATAAATGCGACAGTGTGTTTGTTTGTTTGTTTGTTTGTCCTTCTTTCACGTCGCAACAGAGCGTCGGCATGGCATGATTTTTTGTATGGGGATATTTCGGTGGCTGTAGAGTGACATAGGCTACTTTTTTCCGCGGAAAAACAATTCATTCCCGTGGGAAAATCGAATATGTTGCTCAAGTTTGTCCTTCTTTCACGTCGCAACAGAGCGTCGGCATGGCATGATTATTTGTATGGAGATAGTTCGGTGGCTGTAGAGTGACATAGGCTTTTTTTAGCGGAAAAACATATCATTCCCGTGGGAAAATCGAATATGTTGCAAAATTAAATTCAGCTAGGTGGCGCCACCGTGATTCTACAAGACGGACGACGGTACGATGGACGAACACAGAAGGTCAGAATATCTGGATTATTATGTCTTCTTACCAAAATTAAGATAAAAAATGTATGGATCTGTATTTTTCCACGCAGGGCCGGGAAGAGAGCGATAAAAACATAAAATTCACCAGCTGATATTCTTCAAACGTTTTGGTGCATCGTAATTCACAGAATAGGCGATAACCACGCAGACGATATTAAGTAATCCGTTGATGCTCTGCCTACCCGCAAGGGTTACAGGCGTGATTATAAGTATGGATCAAATACTATCACCACCTGTCACGCTTTCACCCTTATCTATTACTTAACAATGGTAGAAACAGTTCTTAGTAAGCCTTATTAATAAGCCTTAGTAATATTTATTGAACGGAAATGAATACAGTTCTTATATGTGGTTATGAATGAATCGGTATTACAATAAGAAAAATTGTGTAAAATTATAAGAAAAATATTTTTTGAGAATTCTTATTAACTAACGTATACATAGTTTAAATTTATTCCGCTAGATGTCGTTACTAGGTTTTTAAAACGCGGTAACAAAATGTTTCCTGACATGTACTTAACTCCCGCCGTTGAGCCGCGCGTCAACTTATAGTGCATACGGTACCTATACGCTTAAATTGTTTCTATTTCGTAACTTATTCGACTACCTGCTTTCGATTTCGGTTGTTTGTTATTTGCTTTGTGATTTGGTTAAGGTTGAATGGATTTATATTGGCTTTCATTTTCAGATTTGTGTATTTTCTTGGATCGGTTTTGTTGATTTGGTTGGTATTCCTTTATACATATTTAGACTCTGGCTTTGATTTTGGATTTTGTTTATTTAGAATCGTGAATTGGTTTTCGTTGTTTTAGGTTGTTTAACAATATTTCAAAGGTATTAATAGTATAGATAGTGTATACGGTACCTATACACTTACTTCTTTTTTCGTTGGTTATATTTATATTGACTACTGCTTTCGATTTCGGTTTTCTGCGATTTGTTTTGTGATTTGGTTTAAGTTGATTCGATTTTTTTGGCTATCGTTTTCGGATTCCTGTTGTGTCTTGAATTGGTTTTGTTGTTTTGATTTTAAAAATATTTAAAAGGAATATTTATTCCTTTTAGATATTTTGATTTACTTTAAAAATATTTAAAAGGAAATTTAATTCCTTTTAGGTATTTTAACGTTTTCTTATAAATAGGTTTTTTCTTACTTCATAATGCCTCGCAAACGTAAGTCCAGCCTTTCAAGAGTATCTTCTCAAAGACAAGCGAAAAGATTAGTTCGATCAAAATTCAAACTTTTTCTTTAGCTTTAAGTCTCGACGCGACATGTAAAGCTTTATTCCCAGGTGACAGATGTTCCATAACATAAATGGGTTGTTTTTTTTTTCACTTAGCCCGATTCCAATGTCAGACGTATTCAATTTATCTTTGGGGTTGCTTTTGTTGTGTTTTATCACCACAGCCAAACCACTGTCCCTAGTTGGCGAAGAATTGAATTGTACTATGACAGATCTCGGTCGAGTACTTTCACGGTTTACATAAGCAATTCTCGTAACATTCATAATATTGTCGGTGGTTCTATCTAACCCTATGACACTGCCCAACTGTTCCACGATTTTGATTAGATTTTAATTTTTCCTTTCAGGAACATATTTCAATTCCAAGTTGTTGTATCTAAATCGCTGTTGGAGCACGTGTGCTTAGGGCGTTTATAGTCATCTCTTATTTAGTATTATGGTCTTCAAGATCCTTCACAGCTGTTAGATTTGCACGGTGTTCTTTTAAGAAATACTCGTATTGGCTGCTTATAAAATTTATAGAATTTCTCATGTCTGTGATCATCTCCTTATTACTTTCAATTCACTACTTAATACGCTTTTTATGGAAGTTCTCATCTGTGTCGGCATTTCTTTCATTTCAACCCTTGCTGTTTCACCCACCACCTCCCGTATATCATTTAGCTGAGAGGATTTTTCTGCTTCTGGTGACAAAACAGCCACTCTTTTAGTCGATTTTTTCGTGATATTCTGGTCGCTGCCTAATAGCGTGTCTTTATTACGCATTCGCGCTGTTTACTTTCGGCCTTCTTGACGTGCAAGCGGGGCACATCCACGCAGTCGCAGATTCTGTATCTGTACTGAACTGCCCGGTCGACTTCATACACGCATGGTGGTATCCGTTTTCACATTTCGTACAACACATATAATCTTCATCATCTTTCGCTTCGTTGCAACAGTTCAGCTGTATCTTTGACATATTTTTTATAGAGTTTCGGAGCAACATAATATGTTAACATGCATAATTGGCAACTTTAATCTTAGCTGAGTTACCTGGAATGTATCCTTAAACCCAGCCGACTGTAACTTTCCCCAGCAGCACAGAGCTTACTTGATTTCATAACGGAAAATGGCCTGCCCTAATGTAACTCTGTTCTTCTGACATAGTATAAAGTTTATTTTTATTTTATTAAAAACTATTTTTCAGTTTGATGCACCATGCTTTTGAATTCCATTCACATCGTCTTGAAGGTTGGCAATTCACCTTAGTGCGTTTATATAGGAATTTCCCGCTACGCATCTAATACACTACATGTACGTTTATGGCAATTAAACCATCAAACAACCAGACGCTCGGCCAGTCTTCACCACTTTTTTGTCGACGTACCATGCATTCGAACCAAATAGTTTGTTTTGTCAAAGGAGTACATCAAAGGAGTGTAATAATTTACCAGCATCTGTCTTTCTATCCGAATACAAGGTTGGTGTCTTCGAGGCAAGAGTGAATAGACTTTTGTTAAACTAAGTCAATGCGTTTTACCATCTTCGGCTGCATCACCACATACCATCAGGTGGAATAGTAGTTAGGCACTGACTTAAGATAATGCTTTCCCCTAATTTGCCCTTGGATGACGTAAAAGCCGACTAAGGGAAGAACCAAATATGACTTCTGATAGATGGCGGTACGGTCGTCTTATTTACTCCATGTATAAAACATACCCAAAGAACTATTTATCATCAATAGTATCTCAATAATATAATAATATCATTTTATTGGTGTAAAGTATCCAGTACGGCGGTGGTTTTTTTGTTTGTTTCTGAGATCGTCACTAAGCTCTACTACGGGAGAAGATAGAAGTACTTGGCTCTTATAGGATTATAATAGAGAAGAAATTATTATTTCTTTTTTGAACTTTTTATTCTATTCTTTAATTTTAAAGAAAGTTCAGCGAATCTTATTGACTTGCAGGTTGAGCTTTTGATTCAAATTGAAGCGAAACAGTTGTACAACATCTACAGAAAATATACATCATAAATATAAAAGAGTAATGTGAAAGTAATTCTGTACAGTGTTTACAATATAGGAAATATTGAAACCGGACTTTAAAATTGGCAAAAAGTTTAGATGAATGATTTTTAATGGTAACAGTTGGATTTCCATAATTTCAAAAGTTTTAAATTTATCGAAAACAATAAACTTTTTTTAAATGACTTCAGAAAATCGAGGTTCTTAATTCGAATAGGTATTTTTAGATTTTACTATATTTTTTTATTGAATGTACTCTTAATTTTAGGGCTTGTCTTATTTATAATAATAATCATAATCTTTATTGCAATCAAATGGTAACAATAGAAGTGATTTTTTAAAAATTGTTTTAAAACTTAAAGAAAAAATTATATATTAGATAAATTTAAATTTAAAGAAAAATTCCACTTCCAAGGGTGGAAAAATAGGGGAAATATATATTTTAATGCAACTATAAGGACAACATTCTAGTTGCCATCTTTATCTATCAAGCTTTAGTCTACTCGAAGTCATAAAACTAAAACAAAATAATACTGGGTTTATAATTCCTCGATATACTTTGTCTTCACACCGATATTATTTTATTCCTTTTAGTTTTTTAAAGTCAATTTTAACTTTTTTTAAGTTTTATGACGGCTTCCTAAGTGTTTTTTTGCAGCACTGCAAGAACACGGGTTCAAATCCAACATAGAAAAAGTTTTGTTTATCCTACAAATAATTGATCCTGGGCTTGGATGTGTGTATTTGTGCAATTTATGTATGTAAAACGTCTCTTCGATACTGGAGGAAATCCTACTGTGGGAGTAACGTATGTTTAAAAAAAAGGAATAGTTATTTAACGTAGTTCTGTATAGTTTTGATAAATAGCATAAAAATTTTCACAATAGTGATAGAAGGAACTGTAACCAAAGGAAGAATAAAACAGTTCTTAGTTGATTTCCATCGACTTGTGTAATATAATGATGGACTATTTATTTTCCTTAGGGAAATCCCATGTTCAGCAGGAGACTTGTAAAAGGCTGTCATGATGATGGTAATGATGAAGATTCAAAATTTGTGTAATAATGATAATAATAATGTCCTCGAGATCGGATTTCGGTCACGGCGGCCAGTATCAAACAGATAGGATTATAGTGCACGATTTATGCGCAAGCACAGGTGCACACCCATATTCCAATGTGATGGCAATCCGATACGACTGAGAGAGACTGTGGTAACAAACAAAAGTTTTTTTAATTATTTTATTATCTTTCGTTTATTATTAAAAAAGACGTTACCCCACAGTAGGATTTTCTCCTAATCTTCTCCTTCATCAAACCGCGTAAGTTGACGGAAAAAGCCTCTCCTACTGGGTAGATTTGTCTTCATTTGTAATCAGCAGTACCAGACGTTTCGTACTTTTGACGCTGCTTCACGTCGCCGGTCTATATATGTTATGTCTGGGATATAAACGAGATGGTTATAGACCTACGGGACAAAATGGGGTGATGGATTCTCTGACGGTACCCCCACACGGCTATATAAGACATCCAGACCCGGAAAAATTGGCCATAAAAACACTTGTTCCGTTTGGGATTCAAACTCGCGGCTCAACAGCGCCACAAACAAAGTTTCAGCTGAGGTCGAATTAGACCGTTACAAAAACTGAAAACGAAAAATAACAGTTCGTATAACGTTGATATACGTAAATCTTTTCGAAGCCTCATTTCCTGACGTTCCAGATATATTTCACTGTGTTTAACTTCAGTCGTTTACGAAGTTCTTCCTAACTTCTTAAAAAGTTTTCTCCGCAAGTTTTCAATTCATTCAAATAACCTTTTTCTTTGCAATTTTATTTAATTTAACAATATGCTATATATTTAGGTTTTCATTTTAGGTATGATTATATTATGTTATTTCTAAGCCAATTACACACTAGCATCTGTACTACACTCAGCGGCACGGAATTTTGGCCAAGCCCTTATCTTGCGGTAACATAGTTGTGAGTGTTTACAATAAATATTTCTTGAGAAGGTAGGTCAAAAAATGCTTACTACGAGTTCAAGAGGGTAATTCACTATGTTTGAGTGCAGTGTAACATTTGTTACATGCTTTAGATGAATCGGGTCATTTGAGCGATTAACTTGCATTTTCAACCGACTTCAAAAAAAGGAGGAGGTTCTCAATTGGACTGTATTTTTTTATGTGTGTTACCTCAAAATTTTATATGGGTTCTTTCTTATTTGAAAGCTGGTGCTTCTCATATGGTTCCGTATAAATTTTATCAAGATCTGACCAGTAGTTTTTGAGTTATCCTTAATGCGTATTTAATTGACTTGGACTACATTGAAGATGTTCTCATTTTATTTATATTGAAGTCGGTTGTACAAAATTTTTAATTTTACCACCTGTTAAACTATTGTGAAAAGTGTACCGTTCGGTTACCGAACATTTGTGATTTTGTGCGTTTAATCCAATATTTAAAGGTGTAAGCATTAATCGACCAAGGGTTGACACAACGTGAAGTGGCCATAGCACTTAGTACAACGTTATTTAATGCAGTATGCTTTGAGATCATACCAGGATACTGGCAGCTACACCCGCAGATCAGATAGCGGAGGTGTAAGATGCACATCAGCCTGGGACGACCGCTTCATTGTCCTAGAAATTTTGCGAAATCGCTACCTTACCGCAGTTGAAATTCGCCAGCGGCTCCAAATAACAAGGGGTGTTAATTTTAGCGAGCGGTTACGGTGAGAAGACGCATGGAGGAAGTGAATTTAAAAGCCAGTAAACCAGCATGCACCCCTGATCTTCTCAAACAGCACCGAGTAGGAAGACTTCGTTTTGCCCGAGAACACTCCAACTGGACTCACGAGGAGTGGGCTAAAGTTTTGTTTACTGACGAGTAAAGGATTGCATAACGTGCACCAGACGGTCGAGAAAGAGTATGAAGGAAAAGAGGAGAGCGATTTCTACCCATTACCATTACACAAACAGTGAGTTTTCACGGAGGCTCCATAATGGTGTGAGGAGGAATAAGTTTTGACGATCGTACAGAGTTAGTTATCGTCAAGAAACGGCTAACTGCTGCTCGATATGTTGAAGAGATCCTACAGGGTCATGTTTTTCCTTATTTGGGGTTCATTGAACACGATGAGTTTCTTCTAAGAATAGACAATGCACGCCCACACGTAGCGCATTGTGTGAATAAATACCTTCAAGAGGTCGGTATTCAAAAATTGGAGTGGCCAGTTCGTAGTCCGGACTTAAATCCAATCACGCATGTCTAGGATATAATAAAAAGAAAGATTAAATCCTCTCATAACCCACCACAAACTCTTGATCAGCTCCGAAATGCAACATTGGCCGCTTGGACAACCATACTGCAAGTCGATGTTAAAAACATCATCCAGAGCATGCCAGACCAAATACAGGAAAATATCAGAGCTAGAGGAGGAAACACGCAGTACTTACGTGTAGAGAAAATGATAAAAAATTGCTTCTTCTTTATTTTCTAGTGTTTTCAAGTTGAGCGTTGAAAATTCTAATTTTCCCTAAGAGTGTGTAGTTTTAATTAACCGTTGCTACAAACTTAACTGTTGATGTAGTAATATTTTAATAATCATGAAAAAGGACTAAAAACTTAAGACAGACATTTATTGTGCCCACCTAAGCAGTAGAATAGAATATAATAGAAGAAAATAAAATAAAATCAAAAAGATCTATTCTATTCTATTCTAATGCCACAATGCACGTTCCTGAGCGACCTGCATCCATCGACTTCCTGCATGTCTTACCAGGTCGTCACTCCATCTAGTGGGGGGTCGCCTTACACTTCGCCTACCGGTACGAGGCCTTTTTCCACTCGAGAACATTTTTTCCTCATCGCTTGTCGGTTTTTCGAGCTATATGGCCGGCCCATTGCCACTTCAGCTTACTTATCTGTTGGGCTATGTCGGTCACTCTGGTTCTACTGCGGATACAAACTTTTTTAAGTTTACCACGCAGAGAAACCCCGAGCATAGCTCTCTCCATAGCTTGCTAAGCGACCTTGAGCTTCCTCATACGGCATGCAGTGAAAGACCACGTCTCAGATCCATAAGTCATCACGCACTGGTTGTATAATCTCGTTTTTAAGTTTTGAGGTATACCTGACGAGAAGATGTGTCGTAATTTCCCGAACGCTGCCCAGCCGAGTTGAATCCGTCGATTGACCTCTCGGTCGAAGTTGGACTTACCTAGTCGGACTATTTGTCCCAGGTAAACATCAACAATTACCGGCATAGGTGTGATATCGCCGTTACACATAATCTTTGTTTTGTCCATGTTCATCTTAAGACCTATCCGTTGGGAAGCACTATTGAGGTCATTGAGCATAGTGCCTAGGTCCTCCAGCGATTCTGCCACAGGGGCTAAATCGTCGGTAAATCGAAGGTAAGTGATATACTCGCCATTAATGTTAATACCGTATCTTTTCCTATCCGGTAGCTTGAAAACGTCTTCCAATGCAGCGGGGAAGAGTTTCGGGCATATAACGTCACCCTGCCTTAAACCTCTCTGCAGTAGATAGGTTTCAAACTCTGGTTCTGTACTCGGCCATCGTAGCCCTACTATATAAACACTTCAGTACTTCCATTAACCGACGGTCAACTTGGCACCGCTGAAGGGACTGCAGCACTGCAGACTGAATCAAAGGCTTTCTCATATTCCACATACGCAAGACATAGTGGCCGATTGTACTCCTCGGTCTTCTGTACAATTTGCCGAAGGGTATGTATGTGGTCTATGTTACTCAAACCTTTTCGGACACCGGCTTGTTCGGAGTCTGGAAGTCGTCGAGTCGGCGTGCGAGACGATTCGTAATGACTCTCGAAAACAGCACGTAGACGCGGCTCCAATATCGGTCTGTAGTTCTTCAAGAAAGCGTTGTTGTCTTTCTTGAAGAACAAGACCACCGCACTTATGCTCCATGCCTCCGGTGTAGTACCAGCATGGAGGGCGGAATAAAAGAGCTTCTGAAGAACTTCAAGTACCGGTTTTCCACCCGCTTTCAGAAGCTCCGCTGTAGTTCCATCCTCGCCCGGGGATATGCCGTTTTTAACGTGCTGAAGAGCCATTCTAATCTCGCTCAGACTGCTGTTCAGAATATCATCGGAATAGTATCGGCAAAGACTTGCTCTTGGATCGTTGCTTACACTCTCGTGTGGCTCCAACGATGATGTGTAGAGCAAGCCGGGGCAACAATTAACAGAGGTAAATATTAACAAGCGAATTTCTTTAAAACTATACATACTAAACCTACAGTGCGTGTTTTAAAATGCCGATTAGATCACGCCGCTTTTGTTCCTAGTTTTGCGTTGGTGTCTCCCATTAACACCATATAGTGGGTTTTGGAGGAGTGCATGGCTCTAGATATATCCTCATACATTTCTTCCACCTCCTTATCGGGATGTGTCGAGGTTGGTGCGTAAACCTGTATAACTTTCAGCGAATACCGTTTGGTGATTCTGAGTATAAGGGACGCAACCCTCGTCGACACACTCCCAATCTATACAACGTTGTTAACGAGAGACTTGTGGAAGATAAATCCGATTCCTCCTTGGGACAGATGGACACCCTCCCGGTGATAGAACAAGTTGCCGGATTGGAGGATTACCGTGTCCTACCCCACTCTTCGGATCTCGGATGATCCTATAATATTCCAGTGCAACTTTTCTATCTCTTCTTCCAGCTCCAGGATTTTCTCGTCAGTCTTCAGGGTGCGAGCGTTATATGTTGCTAGGGCGAGTCGTCTTAGGTTGCAACCGAACCTCCACCGGAGATTTTTAGCATTTTTTCCATACAAGTGGAACAGTAGTAAAGCACTGACTTATAAAAGTTAAAAATCAGGAAAGGCAAGTGCATCATTGTGCATAATCTTGATCTTGAGACGACTGTATGAAACTGAATTCAGAGAAAGCCTCAGCTTGTCTTTTTTTAGGTGAGGGAGCAAACGAGTATGGGGTTCAACTGATGATACTGTTACAACGGCCGCCTACACTCATGAACATCTGCTACATCAAAGAAATGGCAAGTGCGTTACCGGCCTTTTAGACAAGAGTAACGTCTTGGCTATATGTTGTAGGTCCTTTAGTTATGTCGGTCCGGAAAAGAAATAAATAGTATAAAGATAAATAAAACAAAGTCGCCAATTTTGTCAGTATTTTTGTACGTTGAGTTCTTTTAAACGAAGCAATAGTTTTCGATGTAGTTACTACCGTCATGAAAATAATTTCTTTCGGGAGTTTTAATATATGTAATTCATATAATTAAAGCATCAGTAGCCTAATGGCAGGGTGCGGACCGTGAACTCGAAAGGTCGTGGGTTCAAATCCGCCATTCGACTACTGTCATGAACCACTTCTAACACAAGCATTTTAAGCTTACCAGAAGTGGTTAAAGGGAATATTAGTAATGTTTAATAGCATTGCTAGTATTTCTTTAAAAGAAAAAAAAATATTAAAATATATTAGAGAAATATTTATGTTTCGTAATCAAGTAGTGAAAATGCCTTTAGGGAGGTAATAAGGCGTACATTGACTAAACCATCAAATTAATGTATGAGAGAATAGTAGGTCTTTCGAAGATCTTCAGAATTAAATCTAAAATAATAAGTAGCATATGAAGCTTTGGCCAAAATTATATTAATCCTATTGCAACTTAACATTTTTGTTACATTAAGTAATTAATTTAAATCGAAATTGTCTCTTAAACCATTTAATTTAAATGAACATCTTAGAAGATATCAGAAGTTCAAACATCACTCGGAATAATGAATTACAACGGTAGCACAAACGCCTTCCGGCGGGAGGTGAGTGAGCTACTGAACAAAGGTGAGTTCGCTATAAATAAGGGTGATAAACGAGCACACAGTCCAACTGATGTTAAGTAGATGCCGTGGCCCATAGACATCTACATCTTCGATTAAGAATCAAAATGCAGATGCGTTGTCACCCCTGAGGACTAAGATAGAATGCCTCGTTTCCAGTAAAAAGGGTCTCCGGTTCTTTACACTCACCACACGTAACACAGCAGTATTAATCTACTATTTCACGCTGGTATTCTGTGAGAGCGTGGTCGCTTCCCAGTCAAACCGACCCATACGTGCTACAATCATAATGTAGCTGCAGTGTCGCTCTACCACATATACGAGTAAACCGATCTCTAGCCGCACCTCAACCTACTGATGCTAATATAACTTGGTAGCTTCTTTTGTTTTTTGACATTTTCATTTTCATTTTATGGTATAATGTTAGTTTTTATATATTTCGTAGTATCACTTAGGAATGGCATAATATGCTACCGCCCTAACTCGATTTTAGGAAAAGTGATATCAGCGACAGTTTATCAGATTGGCCTTTGATTTTTGATTTTTGTTGGGCTTAGAAAAAAACTATATTAGCCTAGATAAAAAACTAGCTGGTTTTAAATTCGGGTTTGGCCAGTAACACAGTAGACGAAATTTAAAAAAGAATATTAAAGATTTATGCATAATATATTTAAAAAATATTATGGATATTAATTTATCATCGCTTTCATAACAAAATAGTGCGTGTAATTGCATACACACGTACGAAGTAAAACATTTTTACGATATATCATTCTTATTTTATTTTATATTTTACATAAGTAGGTTAAATAATAGTATACTCATGCAGCCCCGGCGTGGAAACAAGAAAACGTGATATTTTTATTTTTCATACCGTACTAAATTTCTCCACTACGTCCATAACGAAGTTTCACTTCAAAAAACCTTTAGGTAAGAAATGCATTATTTCGGTTATTTTATCATGACCAACATTATATTATATAGTTAAATGTGTCATAACTGAGCCAAAATAATCCTAGATTTTGATTCCAATTCTGGCTTTTGATTGCTAATCTAAATTACTAACCTGAATTATATACACAAATAATGTTCCAATTTTTTTTAAATGAATCTTACATCGTATCATTATTTTTTAAATAATTATAAAAATAAGATATAAAGCGTTACATGTTTATTATCTGCAATTTGATTAAACAAAGTGATCTTTAATAAAATGGCAAACTAAGTTTAATTTTATTACTGTAATAATTAATGAAATCTGAAATTAACAAGACAACGATTAAAATAATCATCAGATATTCGAGACGGTTTAGGCATCGAATAATCTAAACTTAAATTCATATTTTGTTTGCTTTAATTATCATAAACTTTATGTAATTTCAGGTAAAATTCTTAATTAATTACCCTTGAAAATCATATTAAAAATTAAAGGTTACTGTCACTAATTAGTGTAAATGATAGTTTAATTTACAACCAATAGCTTAGCTTATTTTACATTAATGAGGGTTAACAATCTTACGCTCACCAGATCTCGCTAATTCGGACTAAGGTGAACTTATTTGTTACGCAGATGGTCACACAGTGTCATAATCATTGAAAAGTAGCGATTTATTTTTCTTTACTAACTTTTCAGTATCTTTTTTTTTAATTAAATTATGTACGTAGGTCGCTCAATAAGTTATGAGATATACAAAAAGTATTCTAGATACTATTAATATTTGTTTTACGTCTTTTCAAAATATTCTCCATCATGCTCTATACAAAGTTCCATTCGCCTAAACCAACTCTGAAAACACTTTTGCCAGTCTTGATCTGACAGGTCGGAAATCGCTTCTTCGTAGGCAGCCACGGCTTCTTCGGCGCTTGAAAAAAACTTGTCTTTTATTTTTTCTTTGACTCTTGGGAACAAAAAGAAATCACAAGTAGCTAAGTCAGGGCTGTAGGGTGGGTGACTTAGAGTTTCAACACCAGATTCCTCAATAAATGCTTTTGTTCTAAGGGAGGTATGTGAAGACGCGTTATCGTGATGCAGCATGATTCCAGGAAGCCCGGTCTTTGGTCTTATCTCCCGCACAGCTTGAAAAGCTTTTTTGTAATGCAACTGTAGTATACCATTTAGAGTTGACTGACCTACAATTTTACAGCATTGACGTCGACAAATGTCCGCTCCGCGAAAAAAAACTAGCCACCATTTTTTTGCCGATGTTGCGAGGTCTTTGCAGTTTTGTCGGTAACTGTCCTTCTGAGTAGACCCATACCGACGATTGCCTTTTATTTTCCGGATCATATTGATAGATCCATATCTCGTCATTAGTAACAATTTCTGAAACACGACTAGATGCCCCGTTTTCAAAACGTAGACGCATTTCATGACACCAATCCACACGAGTCTGTTTTTCGCTTTCGGAGAGCAAACAAGGGATCCATCGACAACAAAGCTTCCTCACTCCAAGATGTTGATGTAGGATGGTATGAATGCTCCCCTAACTAAGGCCTACAATCTTTTTGATGTCCGTATATGTGATTCGTGGGTCGTCTTGCACCAATATTTCAGTAGTCCATACATTTTCTGCCGTTACTGCTGTTTGCGGGGCCCCGGTTCTTTGGTCATTTTTAAAATTAATTTTACCCTTTTTTAATTCAGCAAACCACCTAAAAATTGTTGCGCGTGATGGAGCTGAGTCCCCTAATTATGATTGTAACCGTTGTAAACTTAATTGTTCGGTTAAACCAAATTTAAAATCATAATATATCATAGCGCGCAAATGTTCACGGTTAAGATCCATCGGCTTAAATGAGAAGCGCGGGAAGCTTTGCAGGAAAATTAATAGAACTTTGTTTTTTTTAATATTGAGTAATTAATTTAAATCGAAATTGTCTCTTAAACCATTTAATTTAAATGAACATCTTAGAAGATATCAGAAGTTCAAACATCACTCGAATAATGAATTACAACGGTAGTACAAACGCCTTCCGGCGGGAGGTGAGAGCTACTGAACAAAGGTGAGTTCGCTATAAATAAGGGTGATAAACGAGCACACAGTCCAACTGATGTTAAGTAGACGTGGCCCATAGACATCTACATCTTCGATTAAGAATCAAAATGCAGATGCGTTGTCACCCTGAGGACTAAGATAGAATGCCTCGTTTCCAGTAAAACGGTCTCCGGTTTACACTCACCACACGTAACACAGCAGTATTAATCTACTATTTCACGCTGGTATTCTGTGAGAGCGTGGTCGCTTCAGTCAAACCGACCCATACGTGCTACAATCATAATGTAGCTGCAGTGTCGCTCTACCACATATACGAGTAAACCGATCTCTAGCCGCACCTCAACCTACTGATGCTAATATAACTTGGTAGCTCCTTTTGTTTTTGACATTTTCATTTTCATTTATATAATGTTAGTTTTATATATTTCGTAGTATCACTTAGGAATGGCATAATATGCTACCGCCCTAACTCGATTTTAGGAAAAGTGATATCAGCGACAGTTTATCAGATTGGCCTTTGATTTTTGATTTTTGTTGGGCTTAGAAAAAAACTATATTAGCCTAGATAAAAAACTAGCTGGTTTTAAATTCGGGTTTGGCCAGTAACACAGTAGACGAAATTTAAAAAAGAATATTAAAGATTTATGCATATATTTAAAAATATTATGGATATTAATTTATCATCGCTTTCATAACAAAATAGTGCGTGTAATTGCATACACACGTACGAAGTAAAACATTTTTACGATATATCATTCTTATTTTATTTTATATTTTACATAAGTAGGTTAAATAATAGTATACTCATGCAGCCCCGGCGTGGAAACAAGAAAACGTGATATTTTTATTTTTCATACCGTACTAAATTTCTCCACTACGTCCATAACGAAGTTTCACTTCAAAACCTTTAGGTAAGAAATGCATTATTTCGGTTATTTTATCATGACCAACATTATATTATATAGTTAAATGTGTCATAACTGAGCCAAAATAATCCTAGATTTTGATTCCAATTCTGGCTTTTGATTGCTACTAATCCTGAATTATATACACAAATAATGTTCCAATTTTTTTTAAATGAATCTTACATCGTATCATTATTTTTTAAATAATTATAAAAATAAGATATAAAGTGTTACATGTTTATTATCTGCAATTTGATTAAACAAAGTGATCTTTAATAAAATGGCAAACTAAGTTTAATTTTATTACTGTAATAATTAATGAAATCTGAAATTAACAAGACAACGATTAAAATAATCATCAGATATTCGAGACGGTTTGGGCATCGAATAATCTAAACTTAAATTCATATTTTGTTCGCTTTAATTATCATAAACTTTATGTAATTTCAGGTAAAATTCTTAATTAATTACCCTTGAAAATCATATTAAAAATTAAAGGTTACTGTCACTAATTAGTGTAAATGATAGTTTAATTTACAACCAATAGCTTAGCTTATTTTACATTAATGAGGGTTAACAATCTTACGCTCACCAGATCTCGCTAATTCGGACTAAGGTGAACTTATTTGTTACGCAGATGGTCACACAGTGTCATAATCATTGAAAAGTAGCGATTTATTTTTCTTTACTAACTTTTCAGTATCTTTTTTTTTAATTAAATTATGTACGTAGGTCGCTCAATAAGTTATGAGATATACAAAAAGTATTCTAGATACTATTAATATTTGTTTTACGTCTTTTCAAAATATTCTCCATCATGCTCTATACAAAGTTCCATTCGCCCAAACCAACTCTGAAAACACTTTTGCCAGTCTTGATCTGACAGGTCGGAAATCGCTTTTCGTAGGCAGCCACGGCTTCTTCGGCGCTTGAAAAAACTTGTCTTTTATTTTTCTTTGACTCTTGGGAACAAAAAGAAATCACAAGTAGCTGTTCAGGGCTGTAGGGTGGGTGACTTAGAGTTTCAACACCAGATTCCTCAATAAATGCTTTTGTTCTAAGGAGGTATGTGAAGACGCGTTATCGTGATGCAGCATGATTCCAGGAAGCCTGGTTTTTGGTCTTATCTCCGCACAGCTTGAAAAGCTTTTTGTAATGCAACTGTAGTATACCATTTAAAGTTGACTGACCTACAATTTTACAGCATTGACGTCGACAAATGCTCCGCTCCGAAAAAAAACTAGCCACCATTTTTTGCCGATGTTGCGAGGTCTTTGCAGTTTTGTCGGTAACTGTCCTTCTGAGTAGACCCATACCGACGATTGCCTTTTATTTTCCGGATCATATTGATAGATCCATATCTCGTCATTAGTAACAATTTGAAACACGACTAGATGCCCCGTTTTCAAAACGTAGACGCATTTCATGACACCAATCCACACGAGTCTGTTTTCGCCGGAGAGCAAACAAAGGATCCATCGACAACAAAGCTTCCTCACTCCAAGATGTTGATGTAGGATGGTATGAATGCTCCCTAACTAAGGCCTACAATCTTTTTTGATCCGTATATGTGATTCGTGGGTCGTCTTGCACCAATATTTCAGTAGTCCATACATTTTCTGCCGTTATGCTGTTTGCGGGCCCCGGTTCTTTGGTCATTTTAAAATTAATTTTACCCTTTTTAATTCAGCAAACCACCTAAAATTGTTGCGCGTGATGGAGCTGAGTCCCTAATTATGATTGTAACCGTTGTAAACTTAATTGTTCGGTTAAACCAAAATTAAAATCATAATATATCATAGCGCGCAAATGTTCACGGTTAAGATCCATCGGCTTAAATGAGAAGCGCGGGAAGCTTTGCAGGAAAATTAATAGAACTTTGTTTTTTTTAATATTGAGTAATTGGCTTATGGAGTTCTATTTTTAAATAAATTTGCTTTTTATAAACATATAACACGGGTGCGTTCCATTTTTAAATTTCGAGCATCTCAAAACTTATTGAGTGACCTACGTATAATTAATTTTGTGTCCTACATAATAATAATAATAATAATAGTATTTATTATTAATATACTACTATTTATTATTTCTTTTAATATATTTATTCAGCCCAACCAGATGAGAATACCCTATAAATACCCCAAAATAATAATAATAAATACAGCCATACCAGATGAGAAAACTATATAGATAACCCACAATAATATTCATAACAAATGGTCTCACTTACATTCTTCCAAAAGGTTCAGATACAAAAGATCACACAAATTACAGACCTATAACATGCTTACAAATGATAAACAAGATTATTACAGGATGCATTAGTGAAATCATTTACAGACACCTTGATCAACAAAATATTCTTGCAGAACAGCAGAAAGGCTGCAGGAAAATAGCCAAGGATGTAAAAAACAGTTGACAATAGATGCAATAGCCATGAAACAAGCACACAATAAAAATAGAAATATTCATATAATGTACATTTATTATAAAAGGGCATTTGATTCTGTCCCTCATAGTTGGTTAATTTACGTACTAACTAATTTACGTACTAACTACATTATAAAAATCATCCCAGTCTGATATTATTTTTAAATGCAGCCATGCTTCAGTAGAAGACGAAACTAAAATTAATTAATAACAGTTCCTTAACTACAGAGCCAATAAAAATAAAAAGAGGTATATTTCAGGGAGAAGCTCTTAGTCCGTTATGGTTTTGTATAGCACTTAACCCGTTATCAGAATTACTCAATAACACTAATGTAGGTTTTAAATTAAAATATAATAACTCATATCACATTCTATCACACTTACTTTACATGGATGACATAAAAATTTATACAACCAATAAAACGGAACTTACAGAACTAGCTGACTTAACACAGTCATTTTCTACAGATGTAAAAATGCAATTTGGTGTAGATAAATGCAAAGTGAAATCAACAAATAATACATATATTCTCGATACTCTCGTGTTATAGATAGATGAACAAATAGAGCCCATGGATGAGCATAGCACATATAAATACTTAGGGTTTCATCAGTCTAAACAGATACATCAAAAACAAGCAAAATTAGATTAAACTAAAATATTTAAAATTTAAAAATAGAATAACTCAAATATTAAGAACTCAACTAAATTCACGCAATAGTACAAAAACCATAAATACTTACGCAATACCGGTCCTCACCTATTCCTTTGGGATAATAAATTGGTCCCAGAGTGATTTAGTTAAATTTCAACACACAATTAATACACATATGACAGCGAACAGCAAACACCACACCAGATCATGTACACAACGTCTCACATTACCATGTCAAGATGGAGGAAGAGGCATCATCGATCTGCAGAATTTACACAACAATTTAATAGACAAATTACGCAAATATTTTGATGTGAAATCTGAACATTCGCAACTCCACAAATATATTACAGATATTGATAAAAAACTAACTCACCTTAACCTAAATGACAGAAATTTTTAGCCAAGGATAATAAGTAAACAACAGAAAATAGATTTGTGGTCACTTACTAATCTCAAGCACATGTCGACAGGCAAGCGTCAAACGAGTTGCTACGTCGCGGAGAGCTATTCCCAGAGACGGAGGCTTTTGTGATTGCTATTCAGGATCAAGTGATTGATACTCGTAACTATCAAAAACACATAATTCGTATTCCCAACCCACCCACTGACTTTTGTAGACGATGTCACAATAGCTCAGAAACAATTCAACATATTACCGGAGCATGTAAATCTATAGTTCAAACGGACTACAAACATAGACATGACCAAGTTGCTGCAATTATCCACCAAAACCTAGCTTACAAACATTCATTCATTTAAAAAAAATCGCTTATACAAATATAATCCTAGCATTATTTTAGAAAGTATTTCCGTCAAATTATATTGGGATAGAACAATTATAACAGACGACTATAAATTACAATAGACCGGACATAACAATAATAGACAAAATGAAAAAATCTGTTTTTATAAAAGACAGCAGTTTGCAACACACACACACATCCTCATTACTACACATTCTGAAAAAATGACAAAGTATGTAGACCTAAATATCTACCTAAATGGCTATCGAAATAAAAAGACAATGGCAAGTAAACTCCGTACAAATCGTTCACATTATCATATCCACAACTGGTGTAGTTCCAAAGACCCTTCAAACCGGCCTCAATATGCTTCTTAACACCTGTCGTCTTACACGAAAATTCCTCAACTCATCATCATCATCATCATTGTAGGTCTTTTCTTCTTCCTGCGGGCACACTTGGTCAAGGCCCGTGTGACTGAATTTTTTCTACCCCTTTAATACAGAGGGAGAAAAAAAACTATGACAAGTATAATAATAATAATAACGACACACAACGAGGAACGTGCATAGGGCCGCTGCCAGGAGGTCTCCAGGGCGCGTCTGGAGCTGGCGCTCGACGTGACAGCATACAGATCGCCAGCCGAGCGCGAGAGGCTGCAAGACTATATCGCATCCATCATCCCCACCAGATGGCTTGGTGTCGGCAGGGTCTTCCGGACTCAGCAAGCGGCACCCGCCGCTGGTGGAGTACGCCACATACAATGGACGAAAAAAATGAATTCAAACGCATTGCGGGCGTATTTTAGGGCGAAAGGGGGAGAAATGGGAGGTTTTGCGTACCGGGCTAGGATGCATCGCTTTTTTGCTGAGCTGGAGCCGTCTATTACCGTCACCAAACAAAACCTGGCAGACCAAGTTCGGTAAATCATGTTGATGACGCCAAACTCGAACGGCTACGACGTGAGGCTGTTTCCTCGTCGAATGAAAATACTATGACAGGAGATGCGGCTCTACGAGTTGCAGAGCAACCCGCACACGCAGATGACGCCGTAGATCTCCTTGTGGTTGACTCAGACGACGATGGAATAGTCGCCCAGGAACAAGAGCAAATGAGGAGCATATTGCAAGAGGTGATTATGGAAACGCGCAGTACGCCTCTCGAGAATCGACCGCGACTTCCCCACATACCCCTAAATAAGCGGAATCAAGCTGTCTTGAGGGCTCTAACCCCAATGCTGGTGACCTATTTGGAAGCCAGCCGAGACCTTTGCGATACGGACTCAATTCTTTTTGGTGCCGCACTGGCAGTATGCCGTATTATTAGCGCCAAGCTCCCCACGACTGGACGTGCTACTTCACAAAGTAGCGCCATTCCAGCCCGGAGAAAAAGAATTGAAGACCGTATCGCAAAGGCAAGAGCCCTCATCGGCAGACTGACAAGTTTCAGGTCGGGCAATAACAGGTCAAGAATTGTGCGCATTGTCAGGATGGCGATTGCTGCGACAAATGTCAGTTTGTCCCAGCCGTATATTACGCAAAAACTGACGGAGCGCATAGACGACCTGAAACAGAGAATCGCTGCTTGGGGAAAGTAGATTCGGCGATATACTGAGAGGTCGACACGGTTCAACCAGAATCGTCTCTCCCAGAGTGATCAGAAGAGGCTTTATAAATCTTTGGAGCGACCAATGGTACGTAGAATGTGCCAAGCACTGAAACAGGCCGAGACTGTCGCATTCTGGTGCGGCATATGGTTAGAGCCCGTAAACCATAGCAAGGGCCCTTGGATAGAAGTTGTGGAGAGCTAGTGTGCGAATGTTACGCCCATGGGCCGCATCATCATAATGCCGGACGACGTAGCTGAGGCGGTTCGTAGGGCCCCGAACTGGAAAAGTCCGGGACTTGACGGGCTGCATCACTACTGGCTGAAGGGGTTCGTGGTGTGCCAGGCTGTGCTCGCCCGACAGTTTCAAGATGCTCTCGACCAGAAGTCGCTCCCGACCCTCTTCACTACTGGGATCACGGATTTGGTTCCTATAAAATCAGGATACCACAGACCTGAGCAAATACCGCCCCATCACATGTCTACCTATCATATACAAGACACTAACATCAATTTTGAGCGTGAGTATCACTCGTCACCTGAACTCAAATCAGGTGATGTCGCGCGCTTAAATATATGTTGGGGCGGTGGTCGTGGAAAAGAGGAACCTGGAAAATTTCAAAATCAAAAGGAAATTGGCAAGGTGGTTAAACGCAACTGTCGGAACTTCTCCTCCGCCTGGATAGACTACAGAAAGGCATTCGACTCGGTGCCTCATACATGGCACCGAGTCGAATGCCTGAAACAATCAGTTTGCGATCTGTTTTATGCACGCTTGACCAAAGCGCTTAACAGCCTTTTGTCGGGCGTGATTAAGATACGGGCGTATAACGTTTAGGTCATGCCTGTTCTCATGTATACCTTTGGCATACTCAGGTGGACTCCGACCGAACTGAACGCTCTGGATAGAAAAGTCCGAACTGTTATGACGTCCCATAGGATGCACCATCCGAGATCGTCGGTGATGAGGCTGTACTTGCCGCGGAAGCATGGTGGACGTGGCTTTATAAGCGCGCTCACCACCCATAATCGCGAAGTGTGCAGCCTTCGTAATTACTTCCTGACGAGGTTGGATGATCTATTCTATAAGGACGTCATTTCTTGCGATAAAGGGTTTACATCTCTACCCTTAGCCAACGAGCAATGGAAAGACCCGGTAGTACAGATAATTTCCAACCGTGAGACCGTATGTAAGGAGAAGGAGCTCCATGGGAAGTTCGACAAGGTTCTAAATGAGCCTTTCGTAGATACGGTCGCCTCCCTTCACTGGCTACGGTTCGGTGACCTCTTTGGGGAAAACCGAGGGTTTTGTCTGAGCGATACAGGATCAGGTTATTAAGACCAACAACAATCGGAGACACATCCTAAATGGTGCCGTCGACATCTGTCGAGCTTGTCGCCATCCCGGTGAGTGACTTACGGCCGGTCTCAATAACCTATCTATCCCATACTAGAAGTTAAAATGTCTACCATTGGTATCTATAGTTACATTTTTCCGTTTCAATAATCAAAGATAGATAGACATATTTAACCATCACATTGATCTACCGTTTGGAGGGCTTACCGACTACCTGAGTTAAGTGGGTTCATAGAAAAAAACAGCTGACTGTTTCAATAACGTTTTGGCAGTTAACTGGTGATAGTTCAAATTACCAGATGTCAGAGTTTAGTCTATCGCCCAATTTCAAGAGTGTGAAAAGGTGATTTTTCTGACTCTGAATACATATACAGATTCAAATTAAATAAAACGTCCGTGGATAAGTTATTATTGAAAATAACACCAGCCTTAAAAGTAATTTCTTGGAGGTGAGTAAAGAAACTAGTGAACAAATTTTTTACATATGTATGGTCGAAATATACCACCCAATATTATGTATTTTGGACAACAAACATGAATGTTAATTATTGTAACATTTTTGGAATAAAGGAATATCAAAAATTTACTAAGTTATTTCAGCTGAGCTTCTCGATTTTTGGTTGTGGTGTTGTATACACCTGTCAAGTAAAGCAAGTGTCAATGTCAATGCCGAACGCCAAGCGCTGCGTTTCGCTTTTTAAGATAAAACTTTTGTCATTGTTTTAAATTTAGAAAGATGTGTATGGAATAATCGTCAATATTATATTAAAAACTAATAACTACAATAATTGAAAACATTATATAATAATCATAATATTTTAAATACATCATAATATTTTATTATAAAAGGTGACGAAATTCACTTCGAAGTAAAAACAAAACGCTTAGGAGGGACGCATTAATCAAACTTATCATGAGCTATCTGTCTTTTATCTCGGTTAAGCTTTCGTACATTACGATATTGAGACGACAGTAATAGATAGTTTAAACTTAACTGTTTACCTTGGGTAGCTATCTACTTATAACTGATTGTAGGGAATTGAGACCGGCCGTTAGACATCATGTCATCTCCGGTTGTTCGGCTCTTTCTAACTCTGAGTACTTGCACAGACACAATCTAGTAGCCAGGATTCTACACCAGAAGCTCGCTCTGAAATAAAGTCTCGTGGATCAGAACTGCCTTATTATAAGTACATGCCGGAAGCCGTGCTCGAAAATGACCGCGCCAGGCTCTACTAGGACTTGGCCATCGTCACAGACAGGACTATTCTTGCGAATAAGCCTGATATTGTGCTGATGGACCCGGCACACTCGAGGATATTTTTGGTCGACATTACCATTCCGAATGACGAGAACCTCGTGAAATCCGAAACAGATAAGAAAACAAAATATCTGGACCTGGCTCGCGAGGTGACCGATATGTGGGGTGGTCTGCCGACCGAAATTATTCCTGTGGTCGTTTCTGCGAACGGGCTAATCCCGGTCAGCCTCTCGAGTCATCTAAGGCGATAGCGACTCCGTGACGGACCGCTCCGTGCTCAAATGCAGAAGGCGGTGCTCCTCGACCGCATCGTTCGCCGGTTTCTTTCTCTTACCTCCTAACCCTCGGTCGTTTGGTCTCCCCGAGGGCTTCCATCTGGTCGGGCTTTTATTTATTTATGTATTATATATTTAATATATATATATTTATGTTTATATATTTACTATATCCTTTTATATATTTATTCAGCCCAACCAGATGTGAATATTTTATATATACCCCAATAATAATAATAATATTTATTTGCACACCATACAAAGTTCTTAAAAAATAAATACAGAATTTTTACTTGTTCTACACAGCAGTATTTCAGATGACGCTTACAATAGGAAAACCTGAGCTGTAAGCGTCAGTACTCTTCCAGTGTCACAATATACAAAAATTACACAATAATGACAATTAAGCTCATGAAAGGGTAAAGTAAAAAGAAAATAAAAATTTTACCATTTGAAAGGAAAACAAATAATATAACGCTTTGTGTGTGTGTGTGTGTGTTTTTTGTGCGGTATGCGTGGGTGTGATATGCGTGTGGATAGGGTGTATATATATATATATATATATATATATATATTTATACAGGGTATTTTTGAAACGCTCCCGAAAACGAAGACAGACGACAGTACTAACTATATCTTTGATGATGGGTGAAATATAAAATCGATCCTGATAAAAAAAAACATCATATCAAAACGTTTTATTAGCTTTATTCACGCTCCATCGTGTTAGTATAGTTAAATAAAACGTTAATTTCAGTAAAAAAATCATGAAAATACTTAAACATAAAACCAGCAGTGGAATTACTGAATTACAATCAGCTGACTAGGGGTCAATGTACGCGCGAACGCCGAATTCGCGCGGCACGCAACTAGCGATGGTACCAAAATACCTAATAATTTACAACACTTGTCTAAATACCTAACTTATCTACTTAACCTACTATTTTGCCACTGTGCTTGTCTCCACGTAGCCACTTTTATTCGAATTCACAGGTTAAATAAACCAAATAACATGTTCGATTCCCCGCTAATGAAAAAAATACTTAAATAAAATGTTAACAAGGTTAGAGTCATGCTTTTTTATCCATCGTGTAAGTATGTTTATTATTCTAATGTATTCAGTCGTGTACCTATTCAGATCAGTTCAGTACTAAGTTATTTAAAGAAATTAGGTTAAATAAACCAAATAACTGGTTCAATTCCCCGCTAATGAAAAAAATACTTAAATAAAATGTTAACAAGGTTAGAGTCATGCTTTTTATCCATTGTGTAGGTATGTTTATTATTCTGATGTATTCAGATATGTACCTATTCAGATCAGTTCAGTACTAAGTTATTTAAAAAAAATTAGGTATGAAACAGCTTACCGATCCTCCGTGGCCTTATGAGATTCTCCAAGGCACATTAACATGTTGCCGTATTCACGATCACTATAAACGTACCTACGCGTTGGGCATTATTAAAACAAAACAAAAAACACAAAACGTAACAACAAGAACAATATCATTAAATAATAAATAACAAGTAATAACGACAATAATTTAATAAACAAAACAATTGAACTGTCGCTCGTGATAGTCAACACGGAACTGTCTCAAAAACTAAAATTATTAATCAATCGCGCATGAGATAACGTCCTTGAAGCATGTGAAAATTCTACAGCGCGAAGCAACACGAGGCAGCGTGTGTGTGAAAGGGAAGGGTAGAGTGAGTAGTATACCTAATGCATTGTTTCGTACCGATATAGATAAGAGTTCGGCGCCCGCGAGGATATTGACCCTATTTTCAGCTGAGGTTTTATGTTTAAGTATTTTCATGATTATTCGGGATCGAATTTCTTTGTGACCCATCATCATAGGTATCCTTAGTACTATCATCTGTCTTCGTGTTTATATATATATATATATATATATATATATATATATATATATATATATATAAACGAAGATATATATATGTGTTTATATATATATATATATATATAAACACATATATATGTATCAACTTATGAGTTTCAGCATAGATTCCGTTGTGTCATAATCAAGACTTTGTAGACACTTGATAATATATTGTTTACACACATATTTACGTTTTTTACATTAAATAAATTATTTACCTTATTATACAAAAGGGATCCAAGAAATTGATTCAAACGTTAGCCAAATGAAGTTTTTAGGTGCACCAACCGAGTTATATTTTTGCGTTGCTGACGATTTGACTATTGACCGTTTACTTCGCTAGTAGTAGTAGTATTGGTCAGGGGGTTTCCATGCTGGCCTACCTTTCCGGTGATCCTGTTATGGAATACGGGTACGCGACCCCGGTTCCCCGAGCTACTGTTATTCTCATACCTTTCCTGCCGAGATAACAGTATCCTTACACCTATGCTCCTACCCCAAACTCCTTTTCCTTTCCCAAAATGGTAGCTTCTCTACCAACAATAGCATACCAAGAGGGTTGGTGTCAGGCAGGCGGCCGACTGTAAAACTTCTGCCAAATCCCATGCAGTAAATGAATAGTACGAGTTGTGGGATATGTGACAGGGCTAGGCGTACCCACAGGCGACGCGCAGGGCAGCACCGGCTCCTGTGGGAAGTGGGCAAGGGTTGTCGCACCTTACGGAGCAGGTGCGACGTGAAACAAAGCGGAGAGAAGAATGTCAGAGTGAGGTTTGCAAGCTGGAATATAGGTACGATGACTGGAAGAGGAAGAGTTAGCAGATGTTTTGAAACGACGAAGAGTGAATGTTGCCTGTTTGCAGGAAACAAAATGGAAGGCAATAAAGCAAGAGATTGGGGAGGATACAAGTTTTATTATTGTGGAAGTGATGGGAAGCGAAATGGGTAGGAGTTGTGTTAGATAGTGGAATGAAAGAACGAGTGACAGATGTGAAAAGAGTAAATGACAGAATGATAGTTGTTAAATTAATGATTGAAAACAAAGTAGTGAATGTTGTAAGTGTGTATGCTCCGCAAACAGGCTGTGAAGAGAGTGTGAAAGAAGTTTTGGGAGGAATTTGATTGTATGATGATGGGAATACCTGAGCGTGAGGATGTTTATGGGAGGAGATTTTAATGGACATGTAGGAGAGTGAATGACGGGTATGAAAGAGTACACGGTGGATGGGGTACGGAATGCGGAACCGTGAGGGGAAGTTCTTCTGCAAGCAGCATGTGCTTTCGACCTGGCTGTAGTAAACACGTGGTTCCAAAAACGAGATCAGCATCTTGTTACTTATAAAAGTGGCCACCACGACACAGATCGACTATCTTCTGATAAGACGGAACCAAATCAAGAGTGTAAAAACTGCAAAGTGCTTCCAGGTGAAGACTTAGTATCCAGCACCGAATTCTGCTGGCTGACATCTGCTAACTGTTCGCCTCAACAAACATAAGGATCGTCCCCACCCAAAATAAAGTGGCATTTGTTGCATAAGGAGGGTATGCAAGTGAATTTAGAGCTAGTTGTAAACAAGATGATAGAGATGGGTGATATGGAAGGAATGAGTGTGAATGAGTGCTGGAAGGAAATGGCTGATTGTATCCGAAGTGTGGCAAGGAAGGTGTTAGGAGAATCAAAGGGAAGCGTATGATAGATAAGGATGGGTGGTGGTGGAGTGAAAGTATTAGAGAAGTTTTGAGAGAAAAGAAAAATGCCTTTAAAGAATGGCAGAGCGTAGAAGACCAGAATGAATCCATAAAAAGTAAGAGAGGAGCGTATAAAGAATGTAAGAAGAGAGCGAAGAAGGAAGTTGCTATTTGTAGGGCAGAGGCGCAAGATAAATTATATCGGTCCTTGAAAGCCTCGAAGGGCAAAACGACTTTTCAAATTGCAAGAGCGAGAGAAAGGAATGGAAGAGATGTTTCATGTAAAATGTATAAAGATGATTCTGGAAGGATTTTGACTGACGATGAAAGTATAAAGAAGCGATGGAAGGGTATTTTGAAATTGATGAATGAGGAGAATGAATGAATGGTATGCTTGAAAACCCACCAGTGAATATGGGCTTAGTGAGAGAAATTAGTGTGGAAGAAGTAAAATGGCTGTTAGGAATATGAAGAATGGGAAGGCGGTCGGCAGATGGAATACCAGTAGAAGTGTGGAAGTTGCTGAGGGCGGATGGATGGAAGTGGTTGAGTTTATTTTCGGTAAATTGTTGCAGGAAGAACAAATACCTGAGGAATGGTGCAGCAGTATACTGGTCCCCATTTTAAAAACAAAGGAGACGTCCAAAACTGCAGCAGTTACCGGGAATAAAACTCATGTCACATACGATGAAAGTCTGGGAAAGAATAATAGAGAGAAGAATGAGAGAAGAGTGTGAGATAACACAAAACCAGTTCGGATTCATGCCCGGTCGAGTACGACAGATGCCATTTTCGCATTACGCCAATTGTGCGAAAAGTACAAGCGCGTGCATAAAGATCTGCACATGGTTTTGTCGACCTTGAAAGGCGTATGATCGGGTTCCCCGTGAGGTTTTGTGGTGGGCGTTAAAGATGAAAGGTATGCCTGGGAAGTATGTGAGGTTGGTCCGTGCTATGTACAGAGCATCCCGTACATGTGTACGATCTGCCGCGGGAACTACGGGCAGTATCGATGTGGCGGTAGGGCTGCACCAATGGTCGGCATTGAGCCCTTACCTCTTCCTACAGATTATGGACGCTGACGTCGGACCTGCAGGATGAGGCACCCTGGTGCATGCTCTTTGCCGATGACATCGTGCTTGTCGGGGAAGAAGGCATCGAGGTACAGAGCAGACTGACGGGGTGGCAACGGAGGCTGGAAAGTGTTGGCTTGAAGATCAGCAGATCCAAAACCGAATATCTGTGCTGTGATTTCGGCGGCCTTTCCAGTCCTGTACCCATGTCGTTGGATGGCGCTATACTGCCTATCTGCTCAGATGTCAAGTACCTCGGTTCCCTCATTCAAGGCGACGGCGGAATAGATAGAGCTGTGCAGCATAGGATTAACGCAGGGTGGATGAAATGGCGACAGGTCACAGCCACAACGTGCGACCCCCGAATGCCAATAAGGCTGAAGGGAAAATTTACAAATCGATCATCCGACCTGTCGTCATGTATGGAAGTGAATGCTGGGCCGTCAAGAAGAAGGATGAAAATAGACTGCATGCGAATGAAATGAGAATGTTACGATGGATGTGTGGTGTGACAAGGATGGATAAGATAAGGAATGAGTATATAAGAGGAAGCCTGAAAGTAGCGCCAGTGGTAGAAAAGGTGAGAGGAAGCAGATTGGCATGGTTTGGGCATGTGATGCGGAGGAATGAAAGTCATGTCACAAAACGAGTGTTGAATATGAATGTGGAGGACACACGGGCAGAGGAAGGCCGAATAAAAGATGGATCGATTGTGTGAAGAGTGATATGAGAATGAAAGGAGTAAGTATGGAAATGACGGCTGATAGAGAGAATGGAACAAAAGATTTACTGCGCCGACCCCAGATAATGAAATGGTTTGAGAATGATGACTTCGCTAGTAGTAGTAGCAGTTTTATGTTCATTACCATGCTGTTTTAATAATGTGTGTAGTATAAAAAGTTGTTTAACTGTCAAAACTTCACGTGATTTGTATAAGTCGGAAGTTGGACGCCGAATTTTTTTAAAAGTGCTTACTTTGAGCACGTTCATTTGAAATCATGCAGGTCTTTGGGGCTCTACCCCAAATATAAATACAGTAGCTAAGTATTGATTGACAAAGTGCAAAGTAAATCATTTTAATAACATTAGGTTCAGCTACTTCCATCAGGCGTTTAAACACAAATATTAATTTTAAAACCCTACTAGACAACAAGCTTACGTGAAGATTGAAAGTGAGTCTATCATTAATAATTATTCCCAGATATTTTTGATAATGGACCCTTTCTAGGCTAGAATAATATCCCATAGTCAACTTATCAGAATGACTATGGGATATTATTTTAAGATTAAGAGGTAGTCTTGGAGACTGAATAATAAATGTCATAAGCTTTGTTTTATCAACATTGAGCATAAGACCATTTTGTGTTAGGCAATCCCTGAATATGTTAAAACCACGCTGACCTGATTTATAGGCCTTTTCCCACGTTGTTTTGGAAAACACCAAGGCAGTATCGTAAAAGCTATAAGTTTTCCCTTACCCATGCTGATTTGACACATATTGTTCACATAAACTAAAAACAAGATTGGACCTAGGATGTTGCCTTGGGGAACAAAGTATTCAATCTCCTCCTAACCACTTACACAATCGCCTATTTTTACACACTGTGTCCTGCCACTTAAGTTGCTTTTGAAAAGGTCAAGCTGAGTATCTCTAATACCTAATGCTTCCAGTTTATTTGCAAGTCTAGGTATCGAAACCACATCGAAAGCCTTAGCAAGATCTAAAAATATAGCTAGGCATTTCATTTTGCTATATAAGGCATTGACAACAAAGTCAGTGAGATCATGTATTGCACCATTGGTCGATTGTCACGAACTAAAAGCATACTGCCTGTTTGATAAAAGATAAAAGATCTAGTATATGTATATGTCGCAGTAAGATAGTTAAAGCCGTGATATAGTTCTATCCCAAAGGATATAGCTATATGCCGCTTCATAACTATCTTAATAGAATGATCTAGTTTAATAATTATAATTATAAACTGAATGTACAGGAAAAACAAATTTCGTGATATTGACGTTGTCGTTGTGTTGTTCTTCATGTTCCTTTATGACAGTAGGTTAAGGTGCGGCTGGGGTGGCCCTTGGGCCATCCTAAAGCCGAGTGCATTATAACGATATAAAGTATAACTATATTACGGTATATAGCTATATCCCTAAGGATATATCACGGCCTTAACTTGCTCACTGCGACTTATACACACAAAAATGCCTGAGTGTATTCTTTAATTTTTTACACATTTTAAACATTTTTTTTAATTCTTCTACTCTTCGGAATATCTGTAGTTTGGTTTATCCATTTTTAATCTAATTAAAATAAAGCTTAAATTATATTTTAGAAAGAAACATTAATCTCTACACTTTTCTGAAAAATTTACTTTCCTCGCTATGAAACTTAAGTGACGCCGCCCTGGTGGTAGAAGAAGTCATGGATGACTTCATTGTAAGAAAATGCGAAGACTTTTCACAATAAGTCTGACGGCCGACTGATAACGGAAAGTCTATTCATTCATCATTGATTTATTAAAGCCTATACAATGTTCTACTGTTGAGCCTCACCCATAGATGGTCTCATAGGGGGGATTTTACCGTACTTACCACGCTGGGCAGGCGTTTTTTAATATTTTCAGTTGTTATCAGCAAAATACTGCACATTCTTTCAGTTTCTCTCTGACGCCTCTTTCGACACCCACGGAACGATATAGGGTAGTGGATATTTTTAAGCTGCTACTACACGGTGAACCACCGTCATCATCGTTTATTCTTTCCATACAATCAAACGCAGCTGCACTAGTTGACTCGAGTAGAAGTTACGTTGAGACCTAGGCACTTAGTGCATTCGCGCCGCCATTTTATTGTGTACGCATATCGCTTGAACTTTCACTTCGCTTTGACTTTGCAGTGAAATCTCCCTTGAATTAGTTTGTACTTATAACATCATTAAAAAAATCAAAGTAGATTACAAACCTGTGACAGAGTGTCTGAGAGATCTTACAATGACGTAGCTAAATATTTTCTTCAAATTAATTTGTACTTACCAGGTTACTCATTCTGTGATTGTCACACTCCACTTGCAGATTCTTCTTCATCATCAACCCATTAAAAACTGGAATGAGCCTCCCCTTTGTAGGATTTGTCTTAATAGTCACGCGTGGCACATAGATCGACAAGAGACGTGTCACTCCATTGACGCTAATGCCTATTGCCAGTCTGAGTATTTCAAGTCAAGCCCAAATAAAATGGTAATACCATCACATGTCGGCCATAAGGTTTTTCTGTCATTTCCTATAGTCGCATCTTACAACATTTATTCATTAATATTAACATTACAACATTGATTCTTAATAGAGAATAGATGTAGATGTCTGTGGGCTACAGCATTCACTTACCTCAATATATAAAATTCAATAACAAAACTAATAATTAAATATATATTAATCATAATGGACAAACTCTTTGTAGTGCTACTAACGTGACATTCTTAGGTTTAATTGTTGACAAAGAATTAAAGTGGAAAGAATAAGTTTGTAAAATATGTAATGAACGAAACAGGTTCACATATGGACTCAATAGACTAACAAAAGTGGCAACAAAACAAACTGTACTTATATATGTAAACATAATTTGCATATATATTGAGTCGGTTATCCGCTACGGGATTATAATTAGAGGTAACAGTTCAGAGATTAAAAAAAGTTTTTAGTGCAAAAAAAATGTTGTGTTCATGCCATTCATGATGTTAGCCCAGATGTCTCATGCCGGCCGCTGTTCAAGACAATGGGGATCTTACCCTTGTTTGTATATATTATAAGCTGCCAAATTTGTAAAACAACACGGAAAGAGTTTTTATAAACTTAATAAAGAAGTGGTGTCCATGAGCACGAGATACCTAGTTAGGATAGTAATTAGCGAAATACCAAAAAGTAAATGCTCTGGCAAAAGTTGTTACTGGATGGGTAAAACAGTATGCAATAAAATACCGCACACAATTAAAGACTCCTATACAAACATTTAAAAAAATATATACCAGTGGCTTCTTCAAAATACATTTTACTCGGTAATCGAATTTTTAAAGTACTGAGGACAACTTTTGATAGGACTATAGCTGATAATTGACATTTTTATTATTAACTGATATGGCATATAATATTGTTTATTTTAATTTTCTTTATTTGTTTTTTTTTTTAATTACACTTTTGACATCTTTATAATATAATGGGATCGATTGTTTGTTGTTGCTGATTTAATGATTTGATAATGATTATTTTTAATATAAGGTCGGAGATCCAAATCGATGGTTTTGCCCGGCGGTAAAACTAGAGCGAGCTGCATCTTTGACATCAAAATTCCCGGACTGAAAACGCTTAAACCAACTTTGTGCTACTCTTACCGACACTGGATTAGATCCATAAACGTCACAAATTTTCTTCGCGGCTTGAGTTGTATTTTCCCTTTTTTGTAATAAATCTTGAGAATGTATCGAATTTCCTTGTTAGATTCACTCATTTTGGCGGACAGAAAAACAATTGAAAAATGGCGGGAAAGTGTTTTTTACTTTTTCTTTTTCTTTTTCTTAATATCTTTATGTATTGATATTCAAACCAGCCAGATATGAACAGTGCAACCAAAGAGATTTTTCTTCAATTTTATAGAAACAAAATACGAAGAAACTTTTTCCCCGACCTATTATGTAAATTTTTATAAAACAAACATTTCAAAGAATAGAATTAATAGAATCAGGCGTTACTTTGCGGAAATCCATTATATTAAAGTTAGAAAAATTTACTTTGCCAATATCCGCTCAATAAAATAAAATGATGTGTCTTACCTAGTTTGAAGAGCACCTCCCGCCCTCCCTCAATTGCATGCACTATCCCCGTCACCACTAATCCCAGCACCATGTCTCTATTTGGGACTTAGTATGTAATACATAGTATTTAATAGTATCTCATATAACATACATACTAAAATGCAAAGAAATAAATAGATACCATCAGGTGGACTGTATTCTCGTTTGTCACCATTATTATATCTTAATTATTATTATCATTACAAAAACACCAATGGGACGAAATGGTGAGACGGGTTCTCTCGCCAGCAGACGATGCCATAGCCTTACCTTTTATTAAAGTTTTATCATGTGGAAGTTTCATTTAAAACATGAAAATAGCTATAAGTAAGGAAATGAAGCACAAAACAATAAGCAAAGTCTACACAGTACAAACAACAAACATCAGACAAAGCCCAATCTCTCATTCAAAACTCCTAAGTGGGACGCAGATTAAGGATAAATTGTTTTAATCTTAGACCCTCCGCAACTTATTGTTCTAGTTTATTATAGGCCTGTTGAAAATAGCGGCTTAATTATTTGTTACATATACATTAATATTGAGTTTCTTTTGATTCTACACTCTACAAATCCATCCAAGAAATCGTTCCAGTCAAAAGCTGTTTTAATCTTATTCAGAGAACAGCGTCGGTTAGGCCTGAGACTATGTGGTTGTGGCTTAGTATGGTATTTGATATGATATGGTTTGGTATGGTATTCTTTATTTATGTTTCAATGAGTTACCGATTAGTGGCGGTGCAAGAATATCTACTACCCCATATCATCCCGTGGGTGTCGTAAGACGCAACAGAGGGAAACAAATCAGGAGATGGCCAGCATCGTCTTCCTAATAACGACAAAAAAGAAAAACTGCGGTCGCCAATCTTGGCCATTCGCCATAGTTTCCACGCTTGGCAGGAGAGGTGGCAACTATAATGTTTAAATATTTTGAGCTGTTATCAGAAAAATGCTGATGCTTATCACTTGTTTCGTATCCCTTTGTTGCCACTTAAGAAATCGACGGGATGATATGGGGTAGTGGTTGACCGTTATTACAAGGAACGTCACAAAGTAAGGTCCTGAACCACCAACATACATATGTCAGACATAGGTCACCTGTCACGAGATACTTTCTTCCCCATCGATTGAAGGTTCTTTTAGCTATATGGCTGGCCCATTGCCACTTCAGCTTACTGATTCCTTTGAGCGAGAAAAAACTATCACTATCGTCAGCAGCGGTGCTTTATCTTTACAATATATTATAAAATTATAATTATAATTCTTATTTTTACTTAGAAATAAAAAGTATAGAACAACAGTGTCAGTGGTACTGTGTTAATATTCATCCAAAAACGTTTAATTACATCTGTCCAATTAAAAGGCAAAAAAATACATAATGTATCGGTTTCTGGGAAATATAAAATCAATATTCACAACTACATAGGTATAATACACAAAGCATAACATTTTTAACAATAATAAGTCTTTATTTCTTTTGAGTAGCATTACGGTGTTACCTTACCAGACGGAATGCTGAACAGTCCTACCACCAATTAAACCACATTTAAATCTTTGGAAAAGATATTGTCTGCATAATTTTTATTTATTTATTTATTGCATTTACATCTGGTTTTATGTGAGACATTACAGCACATGGTACTCGTAATGTGTCACATGCACTGGTGTGGTACAGCGCAAGGGTATAACAATATCAAATAAAGCTAGCCTTAATTTCCAATACGTTAATTCTAATATTCATATATTTTTATACATTGTAAGTAATATATATATATTTTTTTAAAACGTTACCGCCACTAGGATTTTCTCCTGTATCGTGGAGGCAGTTTACAAACATAAATTGCACAAGGACAAACATCCAGACCCGGAACAATTATTTGTAGGCCATAAAATACTTGTTCCGTGCGGGATCGAACCACGCCCCCAGCGCAGCAACTAATTTCTAAGCCACTGCGCCACGGAGCCGTCTTACTACGAGTACGTCATTTACTTCAACTGTACATAATATTAATCTTATTTATAATAACATTTCTTAATCAAAAAGCTAATTAGCCGCTTTTACACGACACGTGCTTTCACTCGCGATCGGAGTGTACGCGATTGAACGCGGGAAAGCTTGCACATGCAATCGTGAGTGATTGTTTTATCCATTTTATGTGTGTGACTCTTTCGCGCGCTATTACTCCTGTATTTTTATTCAGAGAGGAAGAGCGTCGTACATTAGCTTTTAGCTAATCGCGCGTGATTCAGTACGGGTACGGATGAACTTCCGCGACCTGGGTGTGTAAAAAACCACGCTGTTTTGTTAAACGCGCGTTCTGAAGTCTAGTGCTTTATAGAAATAGACAAAAGGTTAGAAGAATATTACACAAGCAGTTATGTTTGCTGGTCTAAGCGTATAATAGATTATATATTTATTAATTTATTTTATATATTATTTTAGTATATTATTAAATTAAATCAAATATAAGATGGAATGCATGAGACTTGTATATTGCCAGAACTCATTAATCTTAACCTTGCTCCATAATCTTATGTCCGCCATTTTACGACGACAATCATTTTCACAAAACTGCGCATGTAAATTATGTTTGAAGCTAACAGTCTTGAACATGACTGAAGTATGAGGGGATACGCATGATATGGGATTTGAATCCTTAATATCTACTACTTCTATCTTGAAATACTACCACCACCTTATTTTTTTATATAACAAGATCTATATTATGTAGAAGGTTAATTACTCTGCCATTTGATCCTTATTTTATAAGATTAATTTTGTTGTTTTTTAAGTATGTATAATTGTATATCTCACGTGGTAAAGCGTAAAATACCAGCGTAAAATACTTTCTGCTATTTGCGTCTGTGTTTCGTATGGTAAGTGTAGAGAACCGGAGACCCTTGTTACTGAAAGTGAGGCATTTGTGAGGACTATGGTTCTCAGAGGTGAGAACGCATCTGCATTTTGATTCTTAATTGAAGATATATGCAGGTGTCTATGAGTCACAAGCATTTACTTACCATCAGGTGGATTGTGTCCTCGTTTGTCATTCTTATTCTATAAAATAATAATAAATAAACATATTGTTAAACACTGTTCTGATAACTTTCTAAGGTTCTTCATAGACACTACTGCCAATAAAATTTCCCCAAGCACTTGGCTAAACCCCACGGTGTTAGTTTTATCACACTTTGTCGGGACTACAGGAACGCTTTAACTCGCAATCTGTACTTTAACAGTTCACATTAAATTCGTTACTCAATAATGAGAGTTTGATGGACGCCTCATATACTCTCATCTCAACTGACGCTCGGCTCGATTAGGTAATCTTGTAATCTATACATATCTATATATATATAATAAATCTGTAGAAAAGCCGTGTCTGTAATTCTAATATATTCTTGAAAAAACAAGTCAAGGGGACTAAATAAAGGGTACCGAAGCCAAATTAATGGTTTTTAGAATTTTTGTCTGTCTGTATATTCAAGATTCATGCCAAAATTATTGGACCGGTTTCCACGAAATTTTGTATGTAGGTAGTTAGTAACGCGGGGCAACTTATAGGCTACTTTTTATCCGATTACAGAATTTCAAAAAAAGGAAGATTAAGTATTTTCCTTCCTTTAGATATAAATTTTCTATTTTATATGATTACGAGTATGTAAGTTAATAGGCGGGATGACGAGTAGTTTTTTTTCAAATATATACCGTAATTATATATAATAATATGAAACTCCGTCGACGATCACGTTTTAATTATCAAAACAGCGCCATCTATCATCAAATGAAAAAAGTAGTATATTTTGCCTTCAGTTACTAAGAAATTAAATAATAATAATAATAACCTGGCAGACCGAGTTCGGTACATCAAACGATCGAAAATATTTGATGATGCCGAACTCGAACGACTACGGCGTGAGGCTATTCCCTCATCGAATGAACCAGCTATAGCTGGGGATGCGCTCCTAAGGCCACAGACCAGCAGCCACATGTGGAAGCCACCATGGATCTTCCCGCTCTGGTTAATTCAGGCGATGATGCAATAGTCACCCACGAACTAGAGCAGATGAAGAGTAAATTGGAGGAGGCGATTGTGAAACCTCTCGAAAATCAACGGCGAGTTCCGCGCATAGCCCTAGGCAAGCGGAATCAGGATGTCGTGTGAAGTTAAGCGTCGAAATGTGGAACCAACGGCAATAGGACGGATACCGTTATCTTTTTTTTTGAAGGCACATAATCTTGCCCCATATAAGAATGGAATGAAATTTGGATTAACATTACCAGAAAGCATAAATTTACATAATTTTGTAATGTCATTAAGAAGTACTCCGCCGGCGTCACCGGTAGCGCTTACAAGATCTTTAAGATGTTGAGGCGTAATTCCGTCAATGCCGCCAGCAGAGCCATTCGAAAATGACATAATTGCTCTAAAGTGTATTTAGTCAATTTTACACGAAATGTCTTATAAAATACATATCCATATTGGTCCTGACGTGGAATTTCGGCACCAACAATGCGGCAAACTGCCAAAGCGGCGCCAAAGATTATTGAGTCCGTATGGCAAAGGTCCCGGCTGGTTTCCAAAAGGTTGCCAGCAATGGGTTCAGGGCCGTCACAACATCCTGATTCCGCTTGCCTAGGGTTATGCGCGGGTCAATTTTCGAGAGGTTTCGCCTCTCGAAAATCGATCGCCTGAAAATCGATTCGAGGCGATTCTGCCTCCTCAAATTACTCCTCATCTGCTCTAGTTCGTGGGTGATCATTGCATCATCGCTTGAATCAACCAGGCAGGAAGATCCATGGCGGCTTCCACATGTGGCTGCTGGTCTGTGGCCTTAGGAGCCGCATCCCCAGCTATAGCTGGTTCATTCGATGAGGGAATAGCCTCACGCCGTAGTCGTTCGAGTTCGGCATCATCAAATATTTTCGATCGTTTGATGTACCGAACTCGGTCTGCCAGGTTATTATTATTATTATTATTATTTTATTTCTTAGTAACTGAAGGCAAAATATACTACTTTTTTCATTTGATGATAGATGGCGCTGTTTTGATAATTAAAACGTGATCGTCGGCGGAGTTTCATATTAAATATGCAAGGGTTAAACAAATTTTTAACTTTATTTATAATTACGGTATTTATTTGAAAAAAACAGCCGTCATCTCGCCTATTATCTTACATACTCGTAATCATATAAAATAGAAAATTAATATCTAAAGGAAGGAATATACTTAACCTTCATTTTTTGAAATGCTGCAATCAGATAAAAAGTAGCCTATAAGTTGCCCCGCGTTACTAATTACCTACATACAAAATTTCATGGAAATCGGTCCAGTAGTTTTGGCGTGAATCTTGAATACACAGACAGACAGACAGACAAAAGTTCTAAAAACCATTAATTTGGCTTCAGTACCCTTTATTAATTACAGACACGACTTTTCTACAGATTTATTATATATATAGATATGTATAAATTACAAGATTACCTAATCGAGCCAAGCGTCAGTTGAGATGAGAGTATATGAGGTGTCCATCAAACTCTCATTATTGAGTAACGAATTTAATGTTGCTGTTAAAGTAGTGCGATTGCGAGTTAATGCGTTCCTGTAGCCCCGACAAAGTGCGATAAAACTAACACCGTGGGGTTTAGCCAAGTGCTTGGGGAAATTCTTATAGGTAGTAGTGTCTATGAAGAATTCTTAGAAAGTTATCAGAACAGTGTTTAACAATATGTTTATTTATTATTATTTTATAGAATAAGAATGACAAACGAGGACACAATCCACCTGCTCGTATAAAATAAGGATCAAATGGCAGAGTAATTAACCTCCTACATAATATTGATCTTGTTATATAAAAAAATAAGGTAGTGGTAGTATTTCATGATAGAAGTCGTAGATATTAAGGATTCAAATCCCATATCATGACTTGACATGATTATTAATTTTTGTAGTTTGCCCTTATCCATTGGAATACTATCGCTTTTATGTATGATTAATTCTTGTTCTTAATCACTATATTTTGGTATCGGTGTGTGGTTAACCGACAAAACTAATGTACGAAGTTTGAGATTAGTTCTAAAGATACGCTCTTTATCCTACTTACACCAACTTTTGCAAGACTTGTATATAACTAATATCATCTTATTATTTATTTTTGTTCCTTATTCTTAATATTTTTAAATAATCTGGATTTGACTATTTTTATAATATATATGCGTGTCATAACAAATGAGCACACAACCTACCTGTATGTAAGTTGAAACTTCGGCTCATAGCCATCTACTCGTACATCTATCCTAATTAAGAATCAAAATGTGAAGATTTAACACTCTTAAGGACTTAGATAAAAATATGCCTCCATACCAGCAAAAAGAGTCATTTTATATATTAATAGCTACCCGCCCCAGCTTTGCACGGGTGCAATTTACATGTGGTGTCAATTATGTTTAAAAAAGCACAGTTCGATCGATTTAGCGTTTATAGCTTTTGTATTAAGAATTCAATGTTACGAAAAGTTCGCTTAGCAAGAAAATGTTATATTCCGTATAAAAAACAGTCATCTCAGTCGACTTTGTATGCTTAAAAGTTTTCCCTGTTCTTTATTTAAAGTAAGAGGTCGTGATTAAATAAATTATAATATTTACATGGTACAAATTGTGCTAGTGAGGTAAGTTGAATGAAGCACGACTTGCTCAAATATTTAGTGAAATAATAAATTACGGCCACATAAACTGGCGATTCAGCACTTGATTGTATTCATTTTATACATTTGGTTAAATTCTTTAACCACATTTGGTTAAATTCTTAAACCGTCGTAATGATGACAAAAAGAGACAGAGAATCTCGTTTTTTAAGTTCTGTGTTGGATATTATGTAAGCTGTTAAAAAGTTGACGAAAATATTATTAGGCAGAGATACATATCATGTGGGTTGGTGTTTCGAAATACCACTTAGCAACTTTAGACACAATGGAAAGGCGTGCTAAGAGGTTTGGGGAACTCAAATTGGTAAACCTTAATCTAACCAGCGTCAAGCATAGGCGCAATTATTTTTATAAGATAGGTACATTTCGGAGAGTGTGCGAAAGAATAGCATAACTTAATCTCCCTTCTCATTTTCACTACGGGCAACCAGACATTTCGCCTGTCTCCACCTTTTTATTGACATACTGCGCAGTCGAGTTGAAAGTTTTGTTTTCACTTACAGAAAAGAAGTGGAATAACATGCGAACATCTGTCTTTCTATTCGATTAAAATGTGGGTGCCTTCGAGGCAAGAGTTATTCACTCTTACCTCGAAGGCACCCGACGTGTTAAGACAAGTCAGTGCGTCTTACCATTTTTGGCTGCACCACCATTTACCATTGGTGGGAAAGTAGTCAAACACTGGCTTGTAATGTTTAAAAAAAGTTATCAACCTCCTTAAATCCTCAATTTTTTTAAACACTAGCACTATTTCAAACGGTAAATTGAATGTTAGAATTTTTATGTAGCAGCAATTCCTTAGAGAAGGAGATACTTTAGCATACATTATGAAATAAGATTTTGGTCTAGCGCCTCATAAAACAGGACCATTCCACCCACGCTTGCTCAATGAGCCGGAATAAATATTCATGAACGTAGATTCACCCAGCTTCGTCACTCAATTTTGCTCAAATTTTGCGAGTGATACTTTAGCTTCGTTTACTAGTAAATAACTTTGATATTTCTTTCAAATAATATTGAAAAACTACACAGTTGTCTTAATATTATTATGTTCAATATTATTATAGACGTTTGTTTAATTATTTGTATAACATTGCAGCTCCGCGGCGCAGCGGCTTAGCAATGAGTTGTTGCGCTGGGGGCCGCGGGTTCGAATCCCGCACGGTACAAGTATTTCTATGGCCTACAAATAATTATTCTGAGTCTGGATGTTTGTCCTCGTGCAATTTATGTCTGTAAACTGCCTTCACGATAGAGGAGACAATCCTAGTTTGGGGGTAACGTTTTTAAAAAATAAAATAAAATAAATATAAAATATTAGAAGAATTTCAATGAAAGAAGCATTTATTGCAACCGTTACCGTTACAGCCTATTAAAGTCCACTGATGAACATAGGCCTCCCCCATAGATTGCCCCATAGGGATATTTGCCATAATTGCCACGTTTGGCAAGCGGGTTCGCAACCGCAGTTTTTAATTTAACGACTATAAGTAGGAAGACGCTGCTGCCCATCTCCTGATTTGTTTCCCTCTGTCGCCTCTACGACACTCACGGAATGATAAACATCTATTAAATATTTATTAATTAAACCCCAATATTATATATCAGTTAATAGTTAATAGTTTTGAATAGCAGAATCAGCAAGGGACGCCCTAGACGGAAGTTTATCGACCAAATTGGCGATATATTAAAAATGGACAAAGTTAAGAGTAGAGTTACCTTTACCGACGAGCATGTATACGTAGGTATATGGACGTGAAGGGGGCGAGAAAGGTGTGTCAGGGTCGTGCCATATGGAAGTCCGTAGTCTCTCTCTGTCTACTCTTTGTGTGACAGGCGTGCGAATTTACATATGCATGTAACTAAAGCTTAGATATTAGCAGTATATATTAGTGGTAATCTCAATATCGATTCTACTGGTAGAGCCACACTAGCTTTATTGTAGCTATAGCTAATTTACACTGGTATACTGTGGGAGCATGGCCCTTCTCCGGTCGAGGAAACTAATTTGTACTGCATTCATAATAAAGCTTATCCTCCCTCTGTTGTTTTTTTGGCGTTAAATTGCCTCGTTGGTCTAGTGGTCGTAGGTGGGACTGCTAATTATGTGGTCTCGATTAATGTAGATCGATATAGATTTTCTGTCAAGATATTCGCAGTAGCCTCGACTATGAGAATGAGAAAACAGAGCGTGAACCTGTGTTTGCGCACACACTCGAGCACTATAATCCTGTCCTAGCAAAAGGCTAGCCTATACCTTCATTGTATGTCACTTTTATCTTTTCACTTCAGTTTTTTTAAAAGGTAGCAGGGGTCGTCTGTAATTCTGACAATTTTAAGTTATAGTTATCCTTCACAAAATTTCAGACTCAAAACATTGCGATAGGATGTAAAACCAGAAAATGAGCGATATAAAGATGTGAACATATTATGAGACGAGAAGATATTATATACTCGTATTTATTATTAATATTTATTCCGGCTCATTAAGCAAGCGTGGGCGGAATGGTCCTGTTTTATGAGTATCTCCTTCTCTAAGGAATTGCTGCTACATAAAAATTCTAACATTCAATTTACCATTTGAAATAGTGCTAGTGTTTTAAAAAATTGAGGATTTAAGGAGGTTGATAACTTTTTTTAAACATTACAAGCCAGTGTTCGACTACTTTCCCACCAATGGTAAGTGGTGATGCAGCCAAAGATGGTAAGACGCACTGACTTGTCTTAACAAAAGACGTCGGGTCCCTTCGAGGCAAGAGTGAATAACTCTTGTCTCGAAGGTACCCACATTTTAACCGGATAGAAAGACAGATGTTCGCATGTTATTCCACTTCTTTTCTGTAAGTGAAAACAAACCTTTCAACTCGACTGCTTAGTATGTCAATAAAAAGGTGGAGACAGGCCAAATGTCTGGTTGCCCGTAGTGAAAATGAGAAGGGAGATTAAGTTATGTTATTCTTTCGCACACTCTCCGAAATGTACCTATCTTATAAAAATATTTGCGCCTATGCTTGACGTTGGTTAAATTAAGGTTTACCAGGTTGAGTTCACCAAACCTCTTAGCACGCCTTTCCATTGTGTCTAAAGTTGCTAAGTGGTATTTCGAATCACCAACCCACATGATATGTATCTCTGCCTAATAATATTTTCGTCATCTTTTTAACAGCTTACATAATATCCAACAGATGGGCACAGAACTTAAAAAACGGGATTCTCTGTCTCGTTTTGTCATCATTACGACGGTTAAAGAATTTAACCAAATGTATAAAATGAGTACAATCAAGTGCTGAATCGCCAGTTTATGTGGCCGTAATTTATAAATTTCACTAAATATTTGAGCAAGTCGTGCTTCAACTTACCTCACTAGCACAATTTGTACCATGTAAATATTATAATTTATTTAATCACGACCTCTTACTTTAAATAAAGAACAGGGAAAACTTATAAGCATACAAAGTCGACTGAGATGACTGTTTTTTATACGGAATATAACATTTTCTTCCTAAGCGAACTTTTCGTAACATTGAATTCTTAATACCAAAGCGACAAACACTAAATCGATCGAATTGTGCTTTTTAAACATAACTGACACTACATGTAAATACCCAGGCAAAGCTGGGGCTGCTATTAATATATAAAATGACTCTTTTTGCTGGTATGGAGGCATATTTTTATCTAAGTCCTTAAGAGTGTTAAATCTTCACATTTTGATTCTTAATTAGGATAGATGTACGAGTAGATGGCTATGAGCCGAAGTTTCAACTTACATACAGGTAGGTTGTGCGCTCATTTGTTATGACACGCATATATATTATAAAAATAGTCAAATCCAGATTATTTAAAAATATTAAGAATAAGGAACAAAAATAAATAATAAGATGATATTAGTTATATACAAGTCTTGCAAAAGTTGGTGTAAGTAGGATAAAGAGCGTATCTTTAGAACTAATCTCAAACTTCGTACATTAGTTTTGTCGGTTAACCACACACCGATACCAAAATATAGTGATTAAGAACAAGAATTAATCATACATAAAAGCGATAGTATTCCAATGGATAAGGGCAAACTACAAAAATTAATAATCATGTCAAGTCATGATATGGGATTTGAATCCTTAATATCTACTACTTCTATCTTGAAATACTACCACCACCTTATTTTTTTATATAACAAGATCTATATTATGTAGAAGGTTAATTACTCTGCCATTTGATCCTTATTTTATAAGATTAATTTTGTTGTTTTTTAAGTATGTATAATTGTATATCTCACGTGGTAAAGCGTAAAATACCAGCGTAAACTACTTTCTGCTATTTGCGTCTGTGTTTCTTATGGTAAGTGTAGAGAACCGGAGACCCTTGTTACTGAAAGTGGGGCAATTGTGAGGACTAAGGTTCTCAGGGGTGAGAACGCATCTGCATTTTTGATTCTTAATTGAAGATATATGCAAGTATCTATGAGTCACATACATCTACTTACCATCAGGTGGATTGTGTCCTCGTTTGTCATTCTTATTCTATAAAATAATAATAAATAAACATATTGTTAAACACTGTTCTGATAACTTTCTAAGAATTCTTCATAGACACTACTACGTATAAGAATTTCCCCAAGCACTTGGCTAAACCCCACGGTGTTAGTTTTATCGCACTTTGTCGGGGCTACAGAAACGCTTCAACTCGCAATCTAGTGCGATTGCGAGTTACTATCTATATATATAATAAATCTGTAGAAAATTCGTGTCTGTAATTCTAATATATTCATGAAAAAACAAGTCAAGGTCCTAAATAATGGGTACTGAAGGCAAATTAATGGTTTTAGAATTTCTGTCTGTCTGTCTGTCTGTGTATTCAATATTCACGCTAAAACTACTGGACGGATTTCCATGAAATTTTGTATGTAGGTAGTTAGTAACTCAGGGCAACTTATAGGCTACTTTTATCCGATTACAGACTGGGACAAATATCAGTTTGTCCCAGCCGGATATAACGCAAAATCTGACGGAGCGCAGAGACGACCTGAAGCAGAGAATCGCTGTTTGGGGAAGCGGATTCGGCGATATACCGAGAGGTCGACACGGTTCTACCAGAATCGTCTCTTCCAGAGTGATCAGAAGAGGCTCTATAAATCATTGGAGCAGCCAATGGTACGTGGGACGGGCTCAGCACCGAATCAGGCCGACACTATCGCATTCTGGCGCGGCCTGTGGTCAGATCCGTAAACCACAGCGAGGGCCCTTGGACGAAAGTTGTGCGAGTCAGTGTGCCAATGTTACGCCCATGGACCCCGTCATCATAACACCAGATGACGTAGCTGTGGCGGTTCGTAGGGCCCCGAACTGGAAAAGTCTGGGACTCGACGGACTGCATCACTACTGGCTGAAGGGGTTCGTGGTGTGTCACGCTGTGCTCGCCCGACAGTTTCGAGAGGCTCTCGACCAAAAGTCACTCCCGAGCCTCCTCACTATTGGGATCACTCATTTTGTTCCTTAAGACCGGAATTTCACAGACCTGAGAAAATACCGCCCCATTACGTGTCTACCCACCATATATAAAACACTGACATCCATTTTGAGCACGCGAATCATTCGTAACCTGGATTTAAATCAGGTGATGTTGCGTGCTCAAAATGAATGTCGGGGTGGTGGTCTTGGAACCAAGGAAACACTTCTCATTGACGCGGTCATTGGCAAGGTGGTTAAACGCAACCGTCGGAACCTCTCCGTCGCCTGGATAGACTACCTTAATGCCTTTTGCATTCGACTCGGTGCCTCATACATGGCCAAAGAGGGTCCTCGAGCTGTATAAGTTTGACTGCACAGTTAGAGACTTCCTCGGGCAGTGTATGGGGCAGTGGAGTACGATCCTTTGTCATCTAGGCGAGCGGATGACGGCTGCGGAGAACCACATAAGAATAAGAAGGGGTATCTTCCAGGGCGATTGTTTGAGTCCAATCTGGTTCTGCCTCTCTGAACCCTCCCAGTACCTTACTGGAAGGTTTCGGGAGGATTTCAGCTTCGGTAAGAGTGCAAAGTGACCCATCTTTTCTATATGGATGATCTCAGTTATTCGCCTCCAGTCGCTCCCATCTTATGGAATTGCTAAACATCACTTGTCATTTTAGCAATTCTATTAGAATGGAGCTGGAGACGGATAAATGTGCGGTCCTCCATGTCGAAAGGGGTAGGGTTGCTAACTCTGAAGGCATAGACTTATCTATGCCCACCAACATAAGGCCCCTTTCCGAGGCTGAAATATACCGATACCTGGGTATGTCACAGAACATCGGTATCAATGCGTGATCAAAGTGAAGCAGTCAGTTTGCGATGTGTTTTATGCACGCTTGACCAAAGTGCTTAACAGCCATTTGTCGACATAATCGACACAATTTTTTTTCCTACAGGGCTTTATTTATTCAAGTGTAGATACACAATTATCATATCATATTTTATTCAAGTTCTTAAATTAATATTTAATACTATAAAAAATATTTAATGTGATATAGGTACTGTCTTCAGCGGCGATGCGGTCTAGCCGTAACGGTCGCGTGGAGTCCTATAATATTAATGATAATAATTTATTTGCCAGAATTTTGGTGGTTACAAACATTATAATTAAAGATAGTACAAGCATATTTCGCCGGTAGCATGCAAATACATAATTTTATAAAATGTACATGATTCTATTTAAAAAGTATGTTTTATTATAATTGTATGATAATTTAAAGATTAAAAATTCATAAGACGCATAAGATGGATGTCAATAATAAATTAAACAAAAAAAAAAGCACAAAAATCCAGTCCTAAATTAAAAATATATAATAATATTATATCAAATCAAGTGTACATGTCAACAGTTATTAATTTTATATAAATGTATTTAGTCAATTTTACACGAAATGTCTTATAAAATGCTTATCATTTTGATTTATAAGAATAAAAATCATCTAGAGTAAAAATAATTTTCGATGAGTTATTGTTTTAGTTTCTTTTGAAAATATTTTAATGGAAGTTCTCGAATTTCGACAGGAAGTTTATTATATACTTTTATGCACATAATGGGACAATTTTTCTGAAAAAAGGCAGTTTTACATAATCTAAAATTTAATCTTGTGACGTCTCAATGTGGAAATCTTTTATCTGTATTATCAACACACCTCTGAAATAAATGTGGATATTTTTTTACAAAACTTCCGATTTACACGTACATGGAACACAGAGTCAAATTTTTTAACTGCTTAAAGAGTGGCCTATAAGAATCGAAAGGTCCATATCAACAGATTGCCCTTATACTTTTCTTATGCATTGTTAATGCTCGCTTAAAAATACTTGAATTGCCCCAGATGAAAAGCCCATACCGTAACACGGACGCTACATATCCATGATAGGCTGTGATAGCGGCTTCTTTACTTATTAAATTACTAAGTCTTCTGAGCGCATAAACGAATTTATTTAACTTATCACACATTAAATTTATGTGATTATTCCAACTACAGTGCTGGTCCAAGATAAGGCCGAGAAATTTTATATCAGCAACTGTTTCAATTTGTTGGCTATGACTCATTATTTTCATTGTAGGAATATTTTGCGCGGTTTGTGCAAAATGTGATATATTTAGTTTTAAGTAGATTAGGCATAAATTATTACTTTCGAGCCAATATAATAGATGTGACAGTACTGTGAACTTTGAGTGTATAATCTGTAGTTGGAAAATCACATAAAGGAGACAATTTCTTTTGTATGGAGAATGGGCCCTACAAATTTTAGGGATACTTAATGAAATGTATGTCGATTTATTCCTTATAATCTATAGATTGCAAAATTAATATTAGTTTTATCGCATCTAAAGGAATTCAGATAAATTAAAATATGAATATCACAATAACCTAAAAGAAACTAAACGCTATTTTTTAATCTGGCTTTACGGCTCTGGGTTCTAGCCCTTCTGAGCCGAAACTAAAAGTTGTTTTCTATTAGTATTGTGAGTTAGAATAGTGTGTATATAATAGAATAGGACAGCTAAATAATTAATAGCATAAAACAAAGTTGCAGGTACATTTAACATTTATAGGTACTTTTAGACTGATGGAAAATCCTTTTAGTAGTTCCGGCAAAAATAGTACACTGACCAAGAAACATGGTGTGGAGGCTATTTTTACATGTATTGATTGATTAGTGAATATACATCACAAACACCATTACAGTAATTAAATAAATATGATTAAAGCCAAAATGAATAAAAGATAATATGTTCATTTATAATATTACCTTTACATGCTATATAGTAAGAAAGATGTTTTAATCCGGTTGTAAAGGATAAAAACACAAAGTAAAATACCACTGTATTTATTACTGTAATCATTTCAAAAGTAGTCTATTAATAGTGGAACAGACAGACAGGCGCGGTGTTAAGACTTTATTTTGATATATCTTTGTTGGTTAGTAAAGGTGCAGTGTGTAAACTTTGCTTTAAAATATATTAACTGATTAGTTATTATACCCCAAACACCATTAAAGCCAAAATGACTAGGTAATATCATGTTTATTTATGTTGATAAATATGAGTGAGATGTTTTAAACTAGTTGTGTAAGGATTACAAAACACATGTATAACTTAATTGTATTTATTATTGTCAGTCATTATCATTCCAAAAGATTTTTCAAAATAACTTGATAATAACATGTCCATTTATGACTTTGTTAGGAATCATAAGGATATTTTATGTGATATAAGACTGTTGTCTTCAATATCCATATACTTTTTGTCTCTGCTTACGAGTAGCTCTGCAAGATTTCAATACAAGACATACACATTTATTCTAAGCAACCCACCTGAAAAAGTTAATGAATATTGAAACAAGCACATGTACTTATTTATCTAATATCATTTGCAACCAGTAACACGGTTTTAGGTGCATGTGTGCGTCCAACAGTGAACTATTAAGGTGTTTAGCGAGTTTTACCTCTACAGCGATTGAGAAAATAAATAGCACGTAAGATGTTTTGAACTGGTCGTGTAAGGATAAAAAACTCTATATTGTCACTGTATTTGTTATTGTAAAATCATCACATTCTTAAAGCAATATTAAAGTGACACATGCCACCAGGTGCAGTGTCAGGACATTGTTATTAATTTGTATTGATTGAATAACATGTTTACATTCCAAGCACCATTAAAACCAAAATGACTGGATAGTAACATATCCGATTTTAAAATATTAACCACGAAAATAAATAGCATGTAAGGTGTTTTGAACTATTTGTGTTAGGATAAAAAGAAACACTGTATTGTCACTGCATTTTTATTGTTTATTATTGTAAAATCATCATATTCTTAAAGCAGTCTATTATAAGTATCACAGGCCGCGAGGTGCAGTGCCAGGACATTCTTTTAATATGTGTTCATTGATTAGCATGTTTACATCCAACTGCAATTAAAGCTAAAATGTAAAATTCTCAGTAGCAGTCTCGTACCGGTAAGCTCAGTGTGGGACGGCTACCCTCTAGTTGGAGTGACGACCTGGTAAGATATTCAAAAAGTCTATGGATGCAGGTGGCTCAGGACCGTGCTTTGTATAATTCCTTGGGGGAGGCCTATAGGCTGTAATGATGAAGAAGTTTTAAACTAGTTGTGTACGGATAAGGCTCGACCGGGGTAGGACACACTCTCACGGAAAACGCTACCAGCGTAAAATAGTAGCAATGCTCCTGTGTTTTTATGGTGAGTGTAGAGACCGGAGTCCTTTTACTGGAAACAGAGCACTCCATCTTAGTCCTCAGGGTGACAATGCATCTGCATTTTGATTCTTAAACGAGGATATATGTAGATGTCTATGAGCCACAGCATCTACTTACCATCAGGTGGACCGTGCGCTCGTTTGTCACACTTATTCTATAAAAAAAGTAAAAGGAGGTTGTCAATTGAAAGAGATACGAAAAGGTACCAGAGCATCTATTTAACTTGCTCGGCGTTTATTTATAAACTAGGCGCTTTATTTATTATAAGGCACATAGTAGAAACAGGTCAAGTAAGCAACAATAATTACAAGTTTTATTGATTATTATTCGTCATCATTACAACAAATAGGTCTTCCCTAAATAAATATATAATGTAAAATATTGTATAGCCCTTCCGTCAACTGCCATCGCGTTTCGTCCCGTATGGTGTCGTAAAGTCGTAACAGAATAAAATAAAGATACCAGGAGATCAGCAGCAACATCTCTATAGAATACAAAAAAGCTTTGGTTGCAACAAGCGTAGCAACTGTGGCAAAAACTACCATATAGTAATGATGCATATTTATATTACTATATAAATATGCATCATTACTACTTATGTATAAATTATTCCAATCATTGTGAGATTCATTTAAGTGGTATTCACAAATACGAGCGCACAGTGGCACATAAAATGAGTTATCAATCAGCAATCTCTCTTTAGGTTAGTAGTTCTTTTAGTTTAGGTATTAAGAATCTAGATAAATGATTACATAACTTAAAAATACAGTGTCGGGAAGTAGAAGCAGCACACTTATAACTAGCCACAGAATAGAATAGAATCATTTTATTCAATATAGATTACAATACATAATACTTATTAAAAGTCATTTTTACTTTTACCACTGGTTCATAAAAACCTCTGTCCTGGAAAGAATCAGAAAGAAACCCAGCGAGACTTTTTAAAAAATGCACATTTTACAATATAATTTTATACAATTGTTTTGAAAACATTTAGAAACAGCATGGTAGCGATCACCTCATTCCCAGGGGTTATTATCAGTCATTTACTCTAGTAGTATAATAACCCTTACTAGACAATTTTGCTTAAGAAATAATTTAAACCTTTGATAGAAAAGGTCTGCATATTATAGTAATTGTTGATGCCGCTCTGGAAATGGCAGGAGTTACAGTTACAGGCATAAGGGGTGTTTGTTGGATGTTACCGATGTCTTCAATATTCATGAATTGTAATTCCATATCCCTGTTATCATTTGTGTCTCCAGTTGTAGAAGCTCTCGGCCGACAAGATTGCAGACTCATTCTAAATGATCCACCTGAAAAGTGTTTTTTTTTCATCAACTAACCGAACAGACTATAGTTTTACAGTGTCTTCCACCTAAATAATGATATTTATTAATATTTTATTTATTTCAATCTTTATTACTAATAAACAGTCTTAATGTCTCTTAAATTATATATAAATAGCATGTACTCGTTTCCTTCATAATACTTTTGTAGTAAACCAGATTCCACTAAGGTAAAAGAAATAAAAATACATCAAATCAGAAAGGTAAACAAGTGAAGTAGTTATTTTAGAATTATAACATTATTTGACTAAGTACAAGTTCCTAGACGTTTTACATTTACACTAATTTCATTTAAGGTAAAAAATATTACTTGTGTATTAAGTACAAAGGCAGACAAATATGGGGTAATGTAAGGAAGAAGTAGCAACTAAAGAAAAAAAATTGTGGTTATCGAATATCTCCCCTATAAGGCAATCTGTGGGGGAGGTCTATGTTCAGCAGTAGACTTTGATAGGCTGTAAAGTTAAAGATAACCTGGTGGTGAATAGCCAAATTGTTTGTAGTGCAGGTGTATGATACTACAAACATCAATCTGTAATGTAAAGCGATGCCAACTCCTCCGGGCAAGCCTATTTCAGGCAGGGATCACTTACAGGCTGTTAAAGTAAAGTAAGTACCTGGTGTGATGGTATCCACTGCAAAATAATATCTCTTTCTGCTGAGTTCTTAAAATGAGCTCTTAAAATTGAAGATCCACATGGAATACTAATCTTCTAATTGAGCAGTTTCAATACTTTCTTGCAAATATTCTTGGCAGTTACAACAAACTGCATCAAGTAGATGTAACTGAAAAATTGGGAATGCAAATAAAAATAAAGAAGTAAAAAATATTAAATTCAGAAAGAATGTACATTACCTACAATCAACAAAATAACATAAAAATAATGTAAACAAAATTCTTGCTTCCTGATGGAGTTTAAATATAATAAACATAAATAGTAGATGTATTTAATTAAATATTAACACTAATATGTATTCCTAATAACATCCATTTATTTTATGTTATCTATATCTATAATATTAAATTCAGAAGGAATGTGTGTACATTCCTTCTGAATTTAAGCAGCGTCTTCCTATTAACAACTACCAATAAAAAACTGTGGTTGCCGACTCGTCTACTAAGCATGGCAACTATAGTAAGTATCCTCCTTTGAAATCTGAGGAAGGTCTATGTTCAGCAATGGGCTTTTGATAGGATGTAACAGTTGTGGATATAGTTACTCTGACAGACACTTTTAACATAGATTTGTGTATATTTTGTGTGATTTTATTTTCTCTATTAATTAAATTAAATTTTACCAATAACATAACACTTCAATACTTTGACACTTTTAACATACTAATAAAATTGTGTTTGTCATATGTTTTAGGTAATTCAACATAAATTATAGATTTTCCAAAATTCTAGAAGCAAAAGTAAACTTGTATTATACACTCACATATACTTTAATTAAACTCGTCAGTTTTCATTTTCGATGTCATTGGCGAATTAAATACATAATGTGGAATATTTGGCTAACCTGTATAATATAATCCAACACTTGTTGCATTGATTAGAAATGACATATTAATTTGTTAGTAATATGAAGGGATATTTATTAGTATTTTACAAACTTAAAATAATTAAGTACTAAAACATGTATAGATCGTTAAGTGTCTGTGGGTGTGGGTCGTTTATTTTATTTCTAAAAATCGTACCATATCTCAATATTCAGTAAAATAAAATAAAATGTAATACATTATAAACGAAACTTAGTAGTTTTCGTTTCCGTAGTATAATATTTTGGACTAGAACTTCCGAGTGACAAAATAAGATATATTTCACATAAAAGTTTGAAACTTTAAATCAATTGTAGGTTTTGTACAGTTGAATTCTTCGCATTCCATAAGATAAGATACTCACCTCTTGAGAAATCCACAAATATAAAAGTTGGCGCACATCTGCTCCTGTCTCGGCTAGTTATTGTCTTCGCACAGTGCGTTGAAATCCACAAATATTATTTAATTGTTTCAGTGTATGCTGATCTTCCAGATAAGTAAGTAAGTACAAAAACAGCAGCCTGACGAATGTCAATGCTGTAAAGTAATACCAGTCGCCGGCAGAGACATAGATATGATGCTTATATTATGATAATATGGCCGTCGGTTTTTACCCAGCACGGAAGTCAATGACAAAATAGCGTTTCGTTCCACGGTGTCTTTGAACCATGTTATATGATATAAGCTAACACTTTTAGAAATAGGATAAAAATCTCAGTGGTATCCCTTTTAGTAATAAATATATAATATACAAATAAGTACAAATAAAATATGTATATAATAAGTTATCTTGGTAAAAATACATTTTCTTTTAATAGAAAGTGCAAAATGATTCATTACACGCATTTTTCCCCATGTTACATTAACCAGAACACGGAATATCAAAACCACTCATTTTTTTAGATTTCTCGATTCCGTTTAGATATTCATAAAATGTATAGGCCATTTATTATAATAAATTGGTAACTTTTTTTGTATGTAATACCATTAAGGGTCGTTTAAATTTTAGTGGGCCCAAAACGACTGACTCCTTTAATGTGTGATAAGTTAAATAAATTCGTTTATGCGCTCAGAAGACTTAGTAATTTAATAAGTAAAGATCCGCTATCACAGCCTATCAAGGATATGTAGCGTCCGTGTTACGGTATGGGCTTTTGATCTGGGGCAATTCAAGTATTTTAAACGAGCATTCCTAATGCAAAAGAAAAGTATAGGCAATCTGTGGATATGAACCTTTCGATTCTTGTAGGCCACACTTTAAGCAGTTAAACATTTTGAATCTGTGTTCCATGTACGTGTATGAAATCGGAAGTTTTGTAAAAAATATCCACATATATTTCAGAGGTTTCATTATCTGTATTATCAACACGATAATACAGATAAAAGATTTCCACATAAAGACTTCACAAGATTAAATTTTAGATTATGTAAAACTGCCTTTTTTCCGAAAAATTATCCCATCATGTGCATAAAAGTATATAATAAACTTCCTGTCGAAATTGAGAATTTCCATTAAAACATTTTCAAAAGAAACTGAAACAATGGCTCATCCAAAATTGTTTTATACTCTAGATTATACTCTAGATTACTATATGATTTTTATTGTTATAAACCAAAATGATAAGTATTTTATAAGATATTTCGTGTAAAATTGACTAAATACATTTATATAAAATTAATAACTATTGACATGTACACTTGATTTGATATAATATGATTATATATTTTAATTTAAGACCGGATTTTTGTACTTTTGTTTTTGTTTAATTAATTATTGAAATCCATCTTATGCGCCTTATGAATTTTAGTCTTGAACTTATCATACAATTATAATTAAACATATTTTTGTAATAGAATCATGTACATTTTATAAAATTATGTATTTGCATGCTACTGGCGAAAATATGCTTGTACTATCTTTAATTATAATGTCTGTAACCACCATATTTCTGGCAAATAAATTATTATTATTTGGGATATTTATAAAGTATTCTCATTTGGTTGGGCTGAATAAATATATAAAAGAAATATAGTAAATAAATGTACATAATATATATTAAATATACAAACACAAATAATACATAAATAAGCCATATGGAAGCCCTCGGCAGGGGAGACCAAACGGCCGAGGGTTAGGGGAAAGGGAAAGAACCGGCGGACGATGTGGCGGTGTCGAGGAGCACCGCCTTTTCTGCATTTGAGCACGGAGCGGTCCTTCATGGAGTCCCAGTCGCCTCAGATGACCTGAGAGGCTGACCGGGATTAGCCGGTTCGCAGAAACGACCACAGGAATAATTTCGGTCGGCAGACCACCCACATGTCGGTCACCTCGTGAGCCAGGTCCAGATATTTTGTCAGCTTATCTGTTTCGGTTTTCACGAGGTTCTCGTCATAAGGAATGGTAATATCAACCAAAATATCCTTGACAAAAATTCTAAAAACCATTAATTTGGCTTCGGTACCCTTTATTTAGTCCCCTTGACTTGTTTTTTCAAGAATATATTAGAATTACAGACACGACTTTTCTACAGATTTATTATATATATAGATATGTATAAATTACAAGATTACCTAATCGAGCCAAGCGTCAGTTGAGATGAAAGTATATGAGGCGTCCATCAAACTCTCATTATTGAGTAACGAATTTGATGTGAGCTGTTAAAGTAGTGCGATTGCGAGTTAAAGCGTTCCTGTAGCCCCGACAAAGTGCGATAAAACTACCACCGTGGGGTTTAGCCAAGTACTTGGGGAAATTCAAATAGGTAGTAGTGTTTATTAAGAATTCTTAGAAAGTTATCAGAACAGTGTTTAACAATATGTTTATTTATTATTATTTTATAGAATAAGAATGACAAACGAGGACACAATCCACCTGATGGTAAGTAAATGCTTGTGACTCATAGACACCTGCATATATCTTCAATTAAGAATCAAAATGCAGATGCGTTCTCACCTCTGAGAACCTTAGTCCTCACAATTGCCCCACTTTCAGTAACAAGGGTCTCCGGTTCTCTACACTTACCATAAGAAACACAGACGCAAATAGCAGAAAGTAGTTTACGCTGGTATTTTACGCTTTACCACGTGAGATATACAATTATACATACTTAAAAAACAACAAAATTAATCTTATAAAATAAGGATCAAATGACAAAGTAATTAAGGCCTATATTACCTCAGCTCAAATTCTAATTCCTTACTTCCCTGCGCCACTCGTTCGCACACTACGGTTCGCGGTCACGCGGAACACGAGGTAAAAGTGATTTTGTTAGAGTAAAATAAACTATTATCGGACGAGCACTAAGTAATAAAATTTTCAGTCATAATTTAATATTAACTGAATCGTGATTTTTAGGACAAGGTTTGTATAAATATAAGATGGATAGGTAGTTAGGTAGGATAGGTAGGTATGTACGTAGGTAGGTAGGATAGGTAGGTAGGTAGGTAAGTATGTAAGCAGGTAGGTAGGTAGGTACGTACGTAGGTAAGTAGGATAGGTAGGTTGGGTAGGGTAGGTAGGTAGGGCAGGGTAGGTAGATAGGTATGAATGAAATGAATGATTTTTTATTCAATATAGATTATTGTATAATACTTATTGAAAGTCATTTTTTAATTTACCACTGGTTCGCAAAAAAAAACCTCTGTCCTGGGAAGAACCAGCAAGAAACCCAGCGGGACTTTTTTTTAAACATATTTAAATTTACAATAAATTTATTATGTTACAATTTTTGAATGAATTTTTATAGAACCAGCATGGTGGCGATCACCTCATTCCCAGGGGTCATTTTATACGGAACCCTAAAAACTCCAACATTATGAAAAGTTTTATCGTGAAAAGGCCAATTTCGTGATAGTACCGTTACGCGTTAGTACCTACCAAGCGGTAGTGCCATGGGGGAACAGCTAATTTCGTGATGATCAAACACGTATGGTACTTACAATTCTATATTTTGTAATATATGGAGATTTGTTTCGTCCATATTTATTTCTACATCTTTCGAAGTTATTTGGATCCTGTAACAATCACACGTGGCAAGTTAATAATACCTACCTAGGTATGAGATATTTTTATTTACCATTTGGATATGGAACCCTAAAAATACACAAAAGAAGACAAAATCATCCATAAAAGCAAACGTTTATTATTACAATACAAATTTGGTGCAATTACTCGCGGCTACATATCAATCTAGTAATTCCAGTATAAGCTGACCTCTCATTGTACGTAATGCGTCTACAATATGAGATCAGCTTATCATAATATCTGTTATTATATGTATTATCAATATCTGTTATATATGTATTCTCTTTATCACCATCGTCTTCAGTACTTTGTAATCGACGTCCTCTGAAAAGATACATTACCTATAATAATTTAGCTATAGCTAAACTATCAAGATACGTCAGTACTCAATAGGTTCATAATTTTTATGTATGTAGTAGGTAGCACTATAGTCGGATAAGTTTTTTTTTAAAAACGTTACACCCACACTAGGATTTTCTCCTTTATAATGGAGGCAGTTTACAAATATAAATTTCACAAGGACAAACATCCAGATCCGGAACAATTATTTGTAGGACATACAAATACTTGTTCCGTGCGGGATTCGAACCCACGGACTCCAGCGCAACAATTCATTGCTAAGCCTGTGCGCAACATAGAAACGATAACGTAAGGACGGATAAGTAAGTTACAGTTTTATTTCTTTATAGTTAGATAAGTGGTGCCCTAAGACACACTTATATTTTTATTACTAAGTGCTTGGCTTCTGCACTTCGGTTGTTAGTTCGATTCCAATACGGAACAAATATTTTTATGGCCTACAGATAGTTGTGAATATTTGTGTTTGTAATCGCACCGTCTCCGATTCAGGAGAAATCCTGGAGTGGGGCAACGTTATAAAAAACAATTACTACATACATACCTATATTTTATTGTATATTGTCAAAACAAAACAAACCTATTTAGGTAACTTTTTATCTTTTATTTTTATAAAAGTTGCTCACGCTCGATTTCTCCTGAATCGTGGACGGTGTGCTTACAAACACAAATCTTCACATACAGAAACACCTGTGACTAGTAGCGCAGCAACCAATCAACAACCACTGCACCAAACGTGTCATATGCTAAATTTCTACATATTTGTAATCACTAATACTGTAAGTAGATAGGTCAGTAGATACTTACTTCATTACGTTTATCATACGTTTCTTTACGCCAACCCAGTCGCGTCTTATTTTTATTACGCTTATTTCCCATTGCGCCAACACTATAAACCTAAGTATCTATTTCAATATTTTAATTTTACGTCGTCCTGTTGCGTAATGTGTGTTCTGAGCGCAAGCGACACAGCTCTCCCGTTCGAAAGCCGAAGCGAGAGTGAGCGGCGGTATCGGGCGGCAGGGAACAAGTTTTAAGACGACGATAGTTTAGGTAACTGCTTTTTACGGTGAAAATAACGATAATTAAAAAAGTAAAAACATAAGCCCTGCTTTTAGTTAGTTCAGTTAGTATGCAAAGTTTCATGATCTAATTTGAAGTATTTTTTGAATACCAGCGGTTTATTGTTCGGTTTGGAGGTAACTTTGGATTTTTTTTTCTATCGAGAAAATTTTATGGAATCGTGTTTTCGTCTAACATAGTACTTAATATTAATTCTCAACTTCACCATATATTTATTTCAAAATCAATGCTGCAGTATTTTCGGCATAACGGAGGATCATGCTAAGCCATTTGAGGTAGTATAGGCCTTAACCTTCTACATAATATAGATCTTGTTATATAAAAAAATAAGGTGGTGGTAGTATTTCAAGATAGAAGTAGTAGATATTAAGGATTCAAATCCCATATCATGACTTGACATGATTATTAATTTTTGTAGTTTGCCCTTATCCATTGGAATACTATCGCTTTTATGTATGATTAATTCTTGTTCTTAATCACTATATTTTGGTATCGGTGTGTGGTTAACCGACAAAACTAATGTACGAAGTTTGAGATTAGTTCTAAAGATACGCTCTTTATCCTACTTACACCAACTTTTGCAAGACTTGTATATAACTAATATCATCTTATTATTTATTTTTGTTACTTATTCTTAATATTTATAAATAATCTGGGTTTGATTATTTTTATAATATAGTGTGATAACAAATGAGCACACAACCTACCTGTATGTAAGTTGAAACTTCGGCTCATAGCCATCTCCTCGTACATCTATCCTAATTAAGAATCAAAATGTGATGATTTAACACTCTTAAGGACTTAGATAAAAATATGCCTCCATCCCAGCAAAATGAGTCTTTTTATATAATAATAGCTTTGCGCGGGTGCAATTTACATGTGATGTCAGTTATGTTTAAAAAATCACAGTTTGATCGATTTAGCGTTTGTCGCTTTTGTATTAAGAATTCAATGTTACGAAAAGTTCGCTTAGGAAGAAAATGTTATATTCCGTATAAAAAACAGTCATCTCAGTCGACTTTGTATGCTTATAAGTTTTCCCTGTTCTTTATTTAAAGTAAGAGGTCGATTTAATAAATTATAATATTTACATGGAAAAATTTGTGCTAGTGAGGTAAGTTGAAGCACAATTGCTCAAATGTTTAGTGAAATTTATAAATTACGGCTTAATATTATATAAATATATATAATATTATATATATATATAATAATATTATAATATTACGTATATATATTATATATATATTATATATATATATATAATATTATATTATTACGTAGACAATTTAAAATATGACGAAGTAAATAATGCTATATCTAAATTAGTAAATTGGTTTAATGTTAATAATTTGCATTTAAATGGTACTAAAACGAAATATATAAAATTCATGACCCAAATGTCAAATAATTAAATACTAATGATTTTTAATGGGAGGAACTGAGTCTTGTAGATACCACCATTTTCTTGAATTACACTAGACATGAAGCTTAAATGTAGCCCCATACATCAAAACTAGCAAGCGGACTTAGTTCTGCAGCATATGCTGAAAAGATTAGAAATCTTACCAGTGTGGAAACAGCTAGACTTGTTTACTTTAGCTATTTCCATAGCATAATGTCGTATGATATTTTGCTATGGAGACACGCAACTGACACAGAAATTATATTTGTTTTACAGAAGAGGCCATAGGAGCAATTTATGATTTAAAACCTAAAGAGTCGCTCAGACAAAAATTTAAGGAAATTAATATATTAACTTTGGCCTCTCAATACATTTATGAAAATGTAATGTACGTACAAAATAAAAGTAATTTTACATAAATAAGTGATATTCATTCTGTAAATACTAGGAACAGACATAAGCTATTAGTACCAGTTACTCCATCGAGTCAGTAATTCATTCTTGGGGCGATGTATACGCTTTTACAACAAAATCCCAGAAAATATGCAAAATTTGACCTGCTCAAAGTTCAAAACTTTATTAAACAAAGTTTGTATAAAAGGTTATTATAATATTAAGGAATTTATGGATGGTAATAACCCCTAGAATGAGGTGATCGCTACCAAGCTATTTCTAATTTGTTTTGTGTTGTTAATTGTGTAACATACATGATTGTAAGCTGTTATTTTAAAAAAAGTCCCGCTGGGTTTCTTACTGGTTCTTCTTAGGACAGAGGTTTTTTTTCGAACCAGTGGGAATTATACAAAATAATGAATTTTAATAAGTATTATTTATAATCTATATTAAAAAAAAAGTTTCTGTTTCTGTTTATTTTTTAAACGGCTTAATGTCGAAAATGAACGTTCACCACTGCAGTTATTGATCATGAAAGACAATAAATGCGCAAAGCAGTTTCTAAATTGAGGGAACATAATTCTAATCAATTATCCAATAGGAATTTATAATATTGAAATTTCCAGAGATTCGTTTTTCGTATTGTCAATCGCACCAGCTACAACCGTTTTAAGCAGCCGCAATCTGCACTAATACCTCGTCTATGCTGTCTTCCAAACCATTTGTATAAGCACTGACTACAATTGGAGTTTCTTTCAAAATCTCTTCTAGATTTTAAGTGTCGAAATATTCAAAAAAACACTAGTTAGATTTTGGTATGCTTTCATGCATTTTTCTAAAGCAGATAGTAAGTTATCAATATCATTATTGATAAGTTACTATGGTGAACGGTTTGAAATTGAGGTGTTTGTTGGCATGACAAACACCTCAATCTCAAACTGTTCACCAGGTGTTTATTTTTCAACAAATTCGTCAAGTGCACTAGAACCGCTAAAATGGTCGTAATTTGTATTACGCTTGCGTCGTCTTGAAGTCTGTTGCTGATATTCATGACAGCCCGTCAATCTTAAGCTTTTTCTTCAAAATCTGAATATGTGGATCGCATTGTTTGGACATATCGCACTGTAGTGGTCGCCAGCCATCGAGATGACGAGGATGGAATTTCGAGTTCTGTCGCAGTGTACGATGGTGAAATCCAGCAGCTGAATTAATCCGAACAATTTCTCTGAGCACTCCTCGTGGTATATGGGGTATAAGATTCACAGAAATGCAACGTCTTCGCAAGGCCAGTGGATCAAGCCGATCGAGTCGGGGCCGCTTGCCGCCGTTGAATACGGTCAAATGAAGCAAATGATACTGAGGCGGGCACCTCCTCACAGCAGAGATGAAACATTATTCCATATGAGGCCGAACCTACGCAGCTGCAAGCGGCGGTCGGCATGAAAATGTCTGTAATCTACTGTGCACACCAAGCTTTTTGATGTTTAGCCTTCCTTCAAGTGACTACAGAACTGTACGTCTCGAAATGTCGACGCCAAGGATTCTATGGTGGCTGAGGCAACCAGGGAGTGAAATTGTGTTTGTTGGTTAAACTGGACTAGATTTAGTCGCCCCAATTCGAGACTTTGTTCAACAAACTTCAGACACAAGTTTGTTCCGGCACTCGATGACGTGTTATCGAAAAATATTAGCACGGCCGGTGTATAAAGCATCGCCAGTGCTGTCGCATAATAACAATGTTACTAGTATGCAACAAATCATTGATATGCAGAAGGAACAGGGTAGGTAATAGCACGCATACTTGTGGAACACCAGCATACACATGCTTGGAGTCGGAGCATGCACTATTGACCACGACCTCAATACTCTGATATGTAAGAAAACTGGTAACCCAATTGCATGATTTCTCGGGAAGCCCATAAAAGGAAACTTCGAAAGAAGCACTTTTGTGCCTAACCCAAACGAAGGCCTTCGCTATGTCCAAAATAACCGCCAAGGCCACCCGCTTGGTCTCGACTGCCTCCGCTCATCGGTGAGTCAGGTAGACAAGAAGAACACCAGCCGAGAGACCTCGACGGAAACCATATTAACGGTCACTAATCAGCTGATACTCTTCAAGGTACCACATAAGCTGGCAGTTAATAATAGATTTCATTATTTTGAAGAACGGGGAAGTGATAGCGATAGGCCTGTAGTTGGACGGATACGGGCGGTCACCTTTTTTAGGGATCTGGTGCACTAAGGCTGTCTTCCAGGAGAGGAACGACGCCTAAAGAGTAAGAGCCGTAAAGACGCGTAAGAACCGGCACCAACTCTGAGCACACGTCTTTAGCATAAATGGGGATGCCATCAGATTTGTTGACGTCCAGGGGACGTCAACAAGTTGAGTGGGCAAAATAAAATTTTATCTATAAAATAAACACAAGTTTATTTTATTTATACTCTTTGAATATGACAACGAAATATCTATAAGTTTCTAAGCAGAAAAATTGCTTAGGAGATAAAAGACTATATTTTATTTTAGCTGTGTGCATTATAAGCTATTTGCAAATATAATAATATAAATATTATGCATATTACATAAAATTATTATCACTTTTTTTTACTTTAATTTGTTTAATTTTGAAATATAAGTTTAGTAGATTTTATTTTACTCATTTTCATTCAATTATTTATGGTATCATAAATATTCATCCAAAAGTTGCTAGGTAAGACAACAGCAGAATAACAGCGCTGTGGCCGTGGCAACATAGCATAGTGCTAATTGGTGCACTTTCGTTGCTGCAACCCATTGTATTTTCGTATATTTTTTTTTAATATGAAACATCTATTCGCGTGCTTTGGCAGTAAAATAGACACGTATGTCGTGATGGCAAACTGCACGAAGCTCTCTTATGCCATCATGTCCTCTCTACGCCATTGTACTCGACTTCCTTGTGTATGCGTGCGCGTATACTATACATTTCGTTGCTTTTCTGTGTGAGATGTGTACTGTGTGTGCCTTTCTATTCGACTATAGTTTACTTGACGCAGTCACCGTTTTCGTTTATTATAAATTCTACCATGAACTATCATGTTTAACAACTGCGGGGCGTCCCCTGACGTCCAACTTTTTGTTAGCTTTGTAGTTTTATTTTATTTTTATTATGCATTGTCTTGTGTGTGACGAATAAATCATTCATACATAATGGCTAGCCAAAATTACAGAACGCCTGCGTTAGAAAATCAAAATCGATTTTCGCCAGCATTATTAAATTTTAAAGCATCAATTCACTGTGTAAAGTGGTCGAGGAAAACATCAATCTTCTTGTGCATCTGTTTTCACCTTACATGTCAAGTTATATTACGAAAACATGTCAATTCCGCCACCAAGCATTGGAGTTTTAAGCGGCGGATTATCCACTGGACCAAAACTTTCTCAGAAATAGAGAAAGGCCTGTTTCCAGCACAGGCACTTAATAAGCTGTAATTTTATAGTCTATAAATTTATTTTGTGCACGATCTTTTCTAGACCTAAATCATTAGTTTCCATAGTTTCCACGAGTAAAATGATAGCACTAAGAATCTCAATACGCGAACATATTGTCAAATATTTTAAAATGTATATATTTTTAATTAGAGTTGAAACATAACATTTTCATAAATAGAGCGAGGGTTTGCTAAAGTAATATGCTTTGTAATACCAGTGGCTACCCGCATCTAACGAGCTGTTGAGGCTTAAACGACTATGCCCTAATTTAGTTCAATTGTGTATGTATTTATCTATTAACTGAACGTAATGCTCTCACAGCAGCTGTGACCATTTTCTATTAATTACGATATTAAATGTATGATTTTTTTTATAAACGCACTTTAAGTCAATAATGAAATGAGTATGGAAAAATCTTTTAAGACATACAAGTACAAATTTTTTGCATTCTTGGAAAGAACCAGCGATGGGTTCATGCTTCATAAGAATGATAAGGAAGACGATAAAGATTTCAGATTAGTCTTACCGGACTTTGAATAAAATAAGGCCTCTCACATAACTTTTGTGTAATTCAGAAAAAACGACATAAAGAACGAAAGAGAGCATTTATTTGTGCAGCGTGAAGGCACAAGCACAAAATAGTTTTTTTTTACATAAAGCATGATTTAAGGCTGACCAAATAACTAATACACTTAATGTCAGGAATTAATAAACCTCTTCTTTTTCTTCTCCTTTGATAGTCTAACAGTCCATTGTTCTACAGTAGTCTCGTCCATTGATCAAGGAAAATACAGATATATTAGAATTGGCTATTGCAGATACCAGATGTCTCGCAACCAGTTGTTGGTGAGGATTATTTAGATCTGGCTTATACAAGATGATATGCCACCACCTTCATTCGAAGCTCCCTTTCTATGGGCTTCCCGAGAAATTGTGCAATTGGATCACCAGTTTTCTTGCAGATCGGGGCAACAAGATCGTAGTAAACGGTGCATGCTCCGATTACATGCCCATTAACGCTGGTGTTCCACAAGGCTGCGTGCTATCACCAACGCTGTTTCTTCTGCATATCAATGATATGTTGTAAACCAGTAACATTCATTGCAATGCAGACGACAGCACTGGTGATGCTTTCACAACCGTGCCAATATTTCTCAGGAAGACGTCGCCGAGTCTCGGAACAAACTTGTGTCTAAAGTCGAGACTTTGTTGAACAAAGTCTCAGACTGAGGCGACTAAATCTAGTCCAGTTCAATCCCCAGAAGACACAAATTTGCGCGTTTACCACTAAAAGAACTCCTTTGTCGTATCTCCTCAGTTTCAAGGTATTTTCCTTGTTGCCTCAGCCAGTATCGGAATCCTCGGTGTCGACATATCGAGTGACGTGCAGTTTCGTGGTCACTTGGAAGAGAAGGCTGAATTGGCCTTTAAAAAGATTGGCGTGCTCAGCATAGCGGGACAGTATTTCATGCCGTCACATCGCTTGCCACTTTACAAGGTGCAGATTCGGCCCCTCATGGAATACTGTTCCCATCTCTGGGCAGGGGATCCCCAGTGCCAGCTCCTTCCACTTGACCGCATCCAGCGCAGAGCGGTTCGAATCGTCGACGACCGAGTTCTCTCCGATCGGCTTGACTCACTGGCACTGCATAGAGATGTTGAATCTCTTTGCGAATTTTATCGCATCTATCACGGAGTGTGCTCTGAGGAATTGGTCGAACTAATTCCAGCCGCTCAATTTCACCATCGCACATCGCAACAAAACTCGCGATACCATCCATACCAACTGGATGATTGGCGGTCCACCACTGTGCGATTTAGAAAAAGTTTTCTTCCTCGCACAACTTCTTTGTGGAATCGATAACCACCAGTGATTTTTCCGGACCGATACGACTTAGGGACCTTCAAAAAAAGAGCCTACTCCATTTTAAAAGGCTGGTAACGCATCTGCTATTCCCCTGGTGTTGCAGTTGTTCATGGGGGCGGTGATCACGCACCATCAGGTGAGCCGCATGCACGTTTGCCCCCTCTCCTATAAAAAAAAATCTTACGTGGGCAATGGAGACTTTCTAGTCTAGTTCAGATCACTGTGAACAAATGGTTTCATTACCATATATGCACAAAAACAGGAAATTGAGAAAATTGTGTTTGTTCCGATTAATGCAAAACACCTGGAGAGATTTAGAAGAAATATGGTAAAAAAACCTTCCATCTCTTTCTTACAAGAACAATTCAGACTATTTATATGGAGTATTATTTACGCTTTTATGCAATGAATTTAATAAAACATTTACTTCTAAAACATTCTCCAGTAACAGTCGTAAGGCATTTCATGACAGGGCGACAGTAGGAATTCATAAGAGCAGGCGAAGATTATATGAACTTTACCATGAAAGATCATATAATCTTTCCGATACTGAAGAATGTGTCAAAAGTATTCTTAAATGTTTAAAAAGTGTGCTCCACAACCAAATATTTACATATTAGCAACAAAATTAAGACCGCTAAAAATAAAATTAAAATGACGTGGAGTATAATTAATAGTGAAACCGGTAAAGACAAACCTCGTTACACAAATTATCAATTGAAAATTAATAATGAATTGACTAGATCAAATTTACGTGGTAGAGCCAAGCTGCAGCTATATTAGTAGTATAGTTGTAGCACGATTGGGAGAACGACCACGCTCTCACAGAATACCAGCATAAAATAGCAGCTTAATGCTGCTGTGTTTCGTATGGTGAGTGTAGAGAACCGGAGATCCTTTTTACGGGAAAAGAAGCATTCCATCTTAGTCCTCACGGGTGACAACGCATCTGCATTTTGATTCTTTATTGAGGATAGATGTAGATGTCTATGGGTCACAGCAACCACTTACCATCAGGTGGACTGTGTGCTAGTTTCTCACAAAATCCTATAAAAAAAATTAAAAAGTCGCAGCGGTGTTTGAGAAATATTTCACTGATATACCTACTTTGACAACAAAGTCATTTAATACTTCTTCAACTGTCGCCGATTAATTACTCAAACAGAATTTTCATACCTGTTTAAAAGAATTTAGGTTTGAAAAAGTATTACCACAAGATATTTTAAAATATTTCAAAACTCTTGACGTATAGAAAACCGCAGATTTATGGGGGATTTCCGCAACAGTTTTTGCATCCATAATAAATTTAATGGCACCTCGTCTTGCTATTATTTTTAAAACTAGTATCGAATCTGGTGTGTTTCCTGATTTAATCTTTATTTAAATCTGGTAGTACATTGGACCCCGCTAATTTTAGAACTATTTATGTACTACTAACTCTCAGTAAAATTTAATAAAAGATAATTTTAGATCAATTCTTATTTTTTTTTCAATATAAATAAATAACTCCATAACAATCAATTTGGTTTCACAAAGGGTCGCTCGACGATTGACGCAGGTGTCGAGCTTATGAAATATATTTTAATGCCTGGGAGAGTTCATAAGATGCTTTAGGTCTTTTTTGTGATCTTTTCAAGGCTTTCGATTATGTTCATCATGAGATATTAATCAGGAAACTACAACATTACGGAGTCAAAAATATTGCGCTTAGACTTATTATTTCATATTTAAATAACAGAACTCAAAAAGTCGTTATCAATGGTAAAGGATCCTCCGGGTCAGTTGTCCGTTCCTCAGGACTCGATTCTTGGCCCATTCCTGTTCTTAGTCTATATTAATGACTTACCTTATCTTGTAGGGGACAATCACGATATAGTATTGTTGCGCGCCACTATTAATGTCTTTTACATGGCAACACTAGCCACTAGCGCCCTCTAGTATCGAGTAGCAGAACTAGGAGAGTCAAGATCAGAAATTTCGGGACAGATATGTACTCGAATATTCTAGATGTTTCTACAGTAGAAGGCTCTGGAAAGTATCTGAGGCGCTATATAAGGCCGGTATAGACCACGACCGAGGCAGTATTGAATTGGCGATACAAGCGAATACTTCGAAGCGATACAACTGCGAATTAAAGTGATCTGTAGTACAATTGTATTTTTTTTATTAGTGTGGTTTTTAGTTGTAATTAATGTTCTGTAATTAAAGTGTCAATTTTGGTAATTCACTCGGCAGTTTTAATTGTCCCGAACCCCAAGCTCGTAACAGTATTATTTGCTAATGATACCTCTTTAATTTGCAAACTCAAACGACAGTCAATTAATTTTGACAATGTAAATAATGCTCTGTCGAAATTAGTACATTGGTTTAACATAACAATTTGCTCTTAAACGGCAATAAGACAAAATGTATTAAATTTACAATACCTAATGTTAAACATTCAAATACCAATATGATCTTAAATGGGGAGGAGTTGAATGTTGTGGATACCACTGTTTTTCTTCGTATTACTATTGACACGAAGATTCAATTGGGCCCCCATATATCTAAATTATTAAGCAGACATACTCGTAGTTCTGCAGCGAGACAACTAGATTAGTTTATTTTAGTTAATTTCATAGCGTGATATCTTATGAAATTTCGCTGTAGGTAATGCGACTGACATCAAGCTATATTTGTTTTGCAAAAGGAGCCGTACGAACAATTTAAAACTTAATTTGTAATAAGTATGATAAAAATTTAAAGAAATAAACATTTTAACTATGGCATCAATATATTTATGAAAATATAATGTATATAAACACTCACGCCTGTCACCCAGAGGGTAGGCAGAATACGGACTTCCATTTGGCACGATCCTGACACACCTCTCTCGCCTCCTTTACATCCATATATCTACGCATACACGCTCGTCGGTTAAGGGTACTCTAATCTGGCCCATTTTCAATATATCGCCAATATTGTCGATAAACGTCTAGGGCGTCCCTTCACGACTCCCGTTTTCTTCTGCAACATAAATTTGCTTTGTCACTCTTTCCTCGTTCATTCTTTCTACATGACCAAACTACCAAGCATTCCTTTCTTAATCCTGGTCAAAACGTCATCTTGCAAAGCACACTTTTCTCTTATCACTATTTTTCACCCTGTCATTCAGATTCAGCCTAGCATACTCCTTAATGACCGCATTTCTACAACATTTATTCTACTCTCATGCTTCTTCTGCCAGACCAACTTTCACTACCATATACATTAAAGTAGGGACTAACACAACATTATGAATTGCCAAACGTGCCTTTTTGACACATTCTGACGCTTTATAATAGCGTGTAGAGCCCCATTCACTCTATTTCCTGCGTTCACTCGTCGTTCTATATCCTTATCATGTCTACCATCCCTGCTAAATAAACATCCCAAATATACAAACTCATCCACTTGCTCAATTAACTCCCTTGATTCTTATTTCACGTTTTACTTTCTTCTCTTTCAAAAACCATCACTTTCGTCTTGCTTGTGTTCACTTTCTTACCTTTCTTTTAATGACCAGTTCATTAAAGTAACCATCATTGCAACTCGGCGCCGACGATGCAAATATGACTTGATATCGGCGTACAAAGGCATTTGACGGTTAACTCATCCATTCTCAACCCACATTCTTCAACTTTCAAAGTTTGCAAACAACTGTCCATAAATAGGTTAAACAGCCACGGGAGCTACACAGCCCTGTCTGACAACTGTTTTGGATACCAAACCAGTCGAGTAGACCCCATTGATCCTGACACAAGCACTAGAGTCCCTATAATAATAATAATAATAATAAAAATTAAAATCTCTAACATAATAATATTTTCATTTACCTTACATTTCATCAACACCATCCTTACCATGTTCAAAACTGCTCTCTAAGTGGGCTTGGTCTGCTTATATCTGGGAATATTCTCTAACACAAACAACTTCTTTAAGCCCACTTTCATTGGTATCCATAGCAGCCTTGGGCTTACATTCATACTCTTTCACTGACCCATTCTTTCTGAAGGATGACACCGACTCTGGCATGCCCGATCGGTCTCGTCTACACCAGACCAGTAAGCGGTATACATTCCATGTGCGGTGGCATCCTTTCCCTTTCTTGTCTCATTTACATAACACATCTATTCCTCTATCATTCAACATTAGGGCCTCAAATCCACTTTCGCCCCTCGGGGCTCAGAACGTGACGGGTGGCGAACCTCATCGCCAGTTTTTCCTCCAGATTCTGCACCCCTGCCCCATTAAAGGGTGCCGGGAACTCTTTAATTGCTGGCTCATGGTGCGAACTAAGGGTTGGTAGCTTTTACGCCGCTACCATACGGCGAGGAGCCGAGTCTATACTTTCGGCTTTGTCACTCGTTTAGCACCACCCGGGGGACACGTGTAGGGTGGGCCTAGGGTTAGGTGGTCAAAGCCTACGGACGCGAGCGACTCATCAAATATAATGTATGTACATAAAACATAAATAGCTTTAATAAGAATAAAGATGTTCATACTTTAAACACTAGAAACAAACATAAGCTTATAATACCAGTTATCAGACTCCACAGAATTAGTAATTCATTTATGGGGCAATGTATACGCTTTTACAACAAAATCTCAGAAAATGTACAAAATTTGTCAATAAATAAGTTTAAATGTTTTATTAAAGAAAAATTGTACAAAAAGGGTTATTATAATATCAAAGAATACGTAAGTGAAAAAACCCCTGGGAATGAGTTTTTTCACTCACGTATTCTTTTCTATTCTAGTTTTGACGATAGTTGTTCCTTACAACATCCACGAGACGAAATAGGGTAATATGAATGTTTAATATCAGTTGTTTATTACGATAAGTAAATAATATGATTTTATCATCTAAATTACGTATATTTTTAAAAACTTTTAGTCTGTTCAAGTTAAATACTTAAGCAACGGCGAATTGTGGATCGCTGTAGGCAGATGGGTTTAGAGATTAAATTTGCTCTAAAATTGAAATGCACGTCGGAACGTAAGTTCCCTTAGGGAGTTTCATAAATGCTAGCTTCTAACCTACTTGTAAGTACTATAATATAGTTGTAATTTTTTTAATGAATACTTATATAAAAATACTTCCAGTATTTGCCACCATAGAGATTTTCAAACTTCAAATATCTTCGGATAGTCTCTACTACTACATAGGGCTTAGAGACACAGCACTCGTCTAAACCTACGCGTAGTGGATATAATATCAACACGTGTGCGATACGACCTGAGATAGACTTGGATGCAGTCATCACACATCACAAAGCATCTAGTTCTAAAAATCAACAATTAGTATAAATTATAATATTTTGAGTTGTAGAAATGTCGGCTCTGATTGTTTCTTTCGGTTTTGAACCTCGGACCCCAGTATTATTTCCATATAAAATATGATATTTTTATTCAATATGGATTATGACATAATACTCATTGAAAGTAAAAAAAAGAAAAAAAAAAGAGCCTACTCCTTTTTAAAAGGTCGGCAACGCATCTGCAATTCCCCTGGTGTTGCAGTTGTTCATGGGCGGCGGTAGTCACTTACCATCAGGTGAGCCGCATGCTCGTTTACCCCCTCTCCTATATAAAAAAGTAAATTTTTATTTACCTCTATTGTGGGATATAATTTTAATTTTCAATGTTATTGTGCTATTTATATGAATTATAATAATGAAACCAATTGAAGCGATTACATTATTATCTGCGGTTATTTTCATTTTATATTCCTTAATATTATAACAACCCCTTGTATACAGTTATTGTTTAATGAATATAATAATTTATAATTAATGGTAATCTGACCACCAAGACACGCAGTCGTGAATATCTCGCAACAATTCGTCGGCCTTCTCTTAAGTACACTGCTGGACACAGCTTTTTGAAAATGCTATATTCGGACATACAGGTCTTGCAAATGTTTATACTTCCACCAAAAACATAAATGTGAAAATGGGTTCAAGCCTAGCCAAAGAGGGCTTAAGCAGTTGCTTAAATCATGGAATCTATATAAATATACAACGTTCTTAAAAAAGCAATGAATCTTGGCGCGTTCAGATCTCAACTCTTTTATCAGCGAAGTTGACAACCCCAAACGTCGTTTGTACCGAGCCCCCCTTAATACAATTTTTTTGGTGGTATTAACTTGATATTTTCGATAACATTGTCCCTTATTATTCAGACATAAAGACTGATTTCCCTTTTATCGTTGTAACTTCTTTTAGAATGGAACGTTCTCGTCCAAACGTGATGCAACTCGCAACTGACCGTGGTAACAATATGAAGTAGTTAAAAATTGCAATTACAAGTATTTAATAATTTTAGTCCGAAAGCGGTTTAGAATATGAACCGGTTTCGAGCCCTAGTGATAGGAGATAGCTATGGAGAATGCCAGAAAAACCCTTAGGGTTAAAATATAATGTTAATGACCCCAAAACCGGTTTTTGCGGAATACCGGTTTTCACAAATTGAGGTTAAGGTAGTAACAATTAACCGGTTAAAACTAAGCTTTGTAATGTCCTCGCCCTCTTTCTTACCCCGTTTGTATCCAACTTTGTACGGCTGCGCTCTGTCTAATTCACGAAGTTTTTAAACGCACGTACGCGACTTCCTAAAACGACATCCCAAATATTTTTCATCTTTCAGCAATGACCGTATTATAAATAACAGAGGTAAGTTTTGTTTCAATTAATTATGCGTTATCTCCACTTTAAAAAAAAAATTTTCTATAAAATTAAGTTTCGATATCATGTTTAATTTCACCTTATATATTTATATTGACTTTAATTATATTGAAAGTTTTCTACTAAAATTACGCTTTGCATTTTTAATTCAATGCTTTTAGTTTTAGTAATATATCGCAATAAATGATGAACTTTCTTAACAGAAAACACGATTTTTTAAAGTTGATGAAATTATATATACTTGTTCTTTTTAGGACTGAAGTGAGGCAGATCACCAGATTTTTTAGATTTAGAAGCTCGTGATTAGAACCAACCTCTATCTCGGTCTTTGCAAAAACTAATAATTACCACTTCTGAGGTAAATACAGTTTAATTAGAAGTCGTGTCTTTACACGATAAAAATTTATTTGTCATGTTCAGAGAATTCTAAAGTCGAACAGGATAAAAGAAATTACCATTTTTCACATCTCATTAATGACGAACTGAAGCATATCTTACCATGTTGCATACGTACAAGATGCTACTAAAATGTTTTTTTGTTTTGTTTTTTAAATAGAGTAGAATGTAACCACATAGAGGAAATTGACTTTACTGATACAGAAGTTAATAAAGAAAGATAATAATTTGAATCTAACAAATCATTATGATTAAAATCGGCTATTATTTGCTGTCGACTGTCACCAAATACATATACTGAAAATTCCTGTTATTTACTAACAGTAATTATTAATAACCCCAATTAACTAGATACTCAACAGTATAAATCACATTGATATTTACGATCTTGCATTAAATTATAAAGAATGATTAAAAGTGCAACCAAGTTTTCTCACGCCTTAAGATCAAAATAATATAGTGATCGTCTTGGAATTTTACAACCTTTCATAATTTACGAATATGGAGTGAAATCAATTTAAATAAATGAAATTGAAGTTGGTTTATAATGTCAAAATAACAGATTTTTACTAAATATACTATATACTATGTAATATTAATATTCATAGTAATATTCATATTTTATGTATTACTGAACATTGGTTAAAAGCTTATAACATAATGTTTAATTTCAGTAATCACCAGGTGGTCAGTTCGTTCAATAGAAACGGTTTTAAGAGGTGGCTCGTTAATATTAGCTAGTAAATTATTATCATGTAAGGAACGTAAAGATATTGTGAGCCTCTCTGTTGAGCGAACTGTAGAAATGGCATGTGTTGAGTTTGAGCACCTCATTGTAGTGAGCGTCTACAGACCCATGTTCTATATACAATACTTTTGAAAAATTATGGAGGAAGTTTTTGTTAAACTTAATAAACAGAATAAATCTGTTGTAATATGTGGAGACTTTAATATCAATCTCCTAGAAGCTTCTCACCAATATTAAATTTAGATCATTGTTTAAATCATACGGTCTTTTTAATTTATTTTTAGAGCCAACGCGTATTTCTGAATGTAGTGCAACATGTATAGATAACATTTTTACAAATGTTAAGCCGTTGCATAAATGTATAATTCAAAACTTGAGTTCTGATCACTGTGGACAGTTAGTTTTGTTACCTTATGTTCACAAAAAGCAAGTAGATGAGAAAATTGTGTTTGTTCCTGTAAATGCACGTCCTTGGAGAAGTTTAGAAGTAACATAGTGAAAACTTCCATCACTTTCATACCAAAATGATCCTAATTTTTTGTATGGAACAGTGTTAAACTTATTTGCAATGAATTTGATAATATTTTTACTTCTAAAACGTTCTCCTTGAACAGTCGGAAGGCTTTCAATGAATGGGCGACAGTAGAGTCCATAAGAGCGAACAAGGTTATATGAACTTTGCCATGAAAAGTCATATAACCCTAGCGTCAATTGGGAATATGTTAAAAATATTCAAAAATATTTAAAGGAGTGTGCTCCAAAGCCAAGTCTTGCATTTGAGCAACAAAATTAAGACGGCTTCTAATAAAATTAAAATGACGTGGAGTATAATTAATAGTGAAACTGGTAAGGTCAACTCTAGCAATTCAAACTACCGGTTGAGTTTTAACAACAAATTAACGGAATCAGATCAGGATGTTGCAATGGTTTTGAGAAGTATTTTACGGATATTCCGATCTTAACCACTATGTTACTGAATTCTTCTCCTGCCGTCGCCGAATAATTGCTTAAACAAAATGTAAATGCGTGTACAAAGAATTTTACATTTCATAAAATATCATCAAAGATATTGTAAAATATTTTAAAACTATTGATGTTAAGAAAACTGCGGATCTGTGGGGGATTTCCGTTAAAGATATTGCGTCTATAATCGATATAATCGCGCCTCAACTAGCTATTATTTTTAATACTAGTATCGAATATGGTGTGTTTCCTGATTTGATGAAGCATAGTAAAGTAATACCTTTATTTAAATCTGGTAGTACATTAGACCCCGCCAATTTTAGACCCATTTCTGTACTGCCAACACTAAGAAAAATTTTTGAAAAAATATTCTTGATCAAATGTTAATTTTTAAATGTTAATAATTTACTTCATAAAAATGAATTCTGTTTCACAAGGGGTCGCTCGACAACTGATGCTGTTGTTGAGCTGATTAAATATATTTTCAATGCATGGGAGAATTCACAGGATGCTTTGGGTATATTCTGTGACCTATCCAAAGCCTTCGATTGTGTTCACCATGAAACATTAATCAGAAACTACAACACTACGGTGTAAGAAGTAATGCTCTTAAATTAATTGTTTCATATTTAAGTAACAGAACTCAAAAGTTGTCATTAATAGTATGAGCTCTTCCGGGTCGATAGTACAAATGGGCGTGCCTCAAGGCTCAGTTCTCGGCCCTTTCTGTTTCTTGTATATATTAATGACTTACCTTACATAGTAGGGATAACCATAATATAGTATTATTTGCTGATGACACTTCATTAATTTTCAAATTAAAACGACAATTATTAAAATATGACGAAGTAAATAATGCTATATCTAAATTAGTAAATTGGTTTAATGTTAATAACTTGAATTTAAATAGCAATAAAACGAAATGTATGAAGTTCATGACTCCAAATGTCAGACAATTAAATACTAATGTAATTTTAAATGGGAGGAACTGAGTCTTGTCGATACCACCATTTTCTTGAATAACACTAGACGCGAAGTTTCAATGGAGCCCCATATATCAAAGTTAGCAAGCAGACTTAGTTCTGTAGCATATGCTGTAAAAGATTAGAAATCTTACCAGTGTGGAAACAGCTAGACTTGTTTACTTTAGCTATTTCCATAGCATAATGTCGTATGGTATTTTGCTATGGGACACACAACTGACACTGAAATTATATTTGTTTTACAGAAGAGGGCCATAAGAGCAATCTATGATTTAAAACCTAAAGAGTCGCTCAGACAAAAATTTAAAATTAATATATTAACTGGCCTCTCAATACATTTATGAAAATGTAATGTACGTACACAAAAATAAAAAGTAGTTATACAAAAATAAGTGATGTTCATTCTGTAAATACTAGGAACAAACACAAGCTAGTAGTACCAGTTACTCGACTCCACCGAGTCAGTAATTCATTCTTGGGCGATGTATACGCTTTACAACAAAATCCCAGAAAATATACAAAATTGACCTGCTCAAAATTCAAAACTTTATTAAACATAGTTTGTATAAAAGGTTATTATAATGTTAAGGAATTTATGGATGATAATAACCCTGGGAATGAGGTGTTCGCTGCCAGGCTGTTTCTAATTTGTTTTGTGTGGTTAATTGTGTAATATACATGATTGTAAGCTGTTATTTAAAAAGTCCTGGGTTTCTTGGTGGTTCTTCCCAGGACAGAGGTTTTTTTCGAACCAGTGGTAATTAGACAAAGAGTGACTTTCAATAAGTATTATTTATAATCTATATTGAATAAAAAGTTTCTGTTTCTGTTTCTATGAAAGTTGGGTGCGTTGCTTTGGCCTTTTAGAAAGGATAAAGAGTAGGCTCTTTCTTGAAGGTCCCTAAGTCGTATCGGTCCAGAAAATCGCCGGTGGGAAACAATTCCACAGAGAAGTTGAACAAGGAATTATTTAAGGAATTATTAGTTTTATACGTGGTAGAGCCATGCTGTATCTATATTAATAGTATAGCTGTAGCACGAATGGGCCGGCTCAACCGGGGAAGGACCACGCTCTCACAGAATATAAGCGTAAAATAGCAGCTTAACACTGCTGTGCTTCATGGTGAGTTTAGAGAACCGGAGACCCTTTTACTGGAAGAGGCATTCCATCTTAGTCCCACGGGTGACAACGCATCTGCATTTGATTCGCAAACGAGGATATGTGTAGATGTCGAAGGGCCACAGCAACCACTTACCATGTGGACCGTCAAGCATCCAGATGGAAAGGATGGTATTGTGAATTTTGACACGATGTGCGTTCGTGAAATATGGTGGCTGGAATTATCCGAACCTCAAGTACTCCTGTGGTAGATGTGATAGAAAATGCGAAGGATGCAACATCCCTACGCAGTGGCAGTGAATCGAGGCGATCAGAAAGAACTCGGACGTCAACGATTCGAACCGCTCTGCGCTGGATCCGGTCAAATGGAAGGAGCTGGCACTGGGGTGCCCCGGCTAGAGATGAGAACAGTATTTCATGTGGCCGAATTCGCACTTTGTAAAGTTGCAAGCGATGTGCCGACATGAAATACCGCCCCTTCTGCTGAGCACGTCAAGCTTTTAGAGGCCAATTTGCCTTCCTTCCAAGTGACCACGAAACTGCACTATTCAATATGTCGACGCCGACGATTCTGATGCTAGCTAAGGCAGCAAGGGAGTGCCTTGAAACTGTGAAGGTACGACAAAGGGGTTCTTTTAGCGATAAACGCGCAGACTCGACTTCAGACATAAGTTTGTTCTGGTACCGCGACGTTTTCCCGAGAAATATTGGCACGGCTTGTATATAAAGCATCACCATTGCTGTCGTCCACATAGCAATGAAAGTTACCAGTTTTCATCATATCATTTATATGCAGAAAAAATAGCGTTGGTGATAGCACACAGCCTTGTGGAACATTAGCCTTAATGGGCTTACAATCAGAGCATGCACCGTCTACTACAACCTTGATGCTCCGGTCAGCAAGGAAACTGTTGATCAATTGCACTAGCTTCTCGCCAATTCTGCTGATGTGCTCTGACCTTGCCTTGGCAATGACTTTTTGAAGGACCTGGAGGCGGAATTATACTTCTTTAAGAGCGCTGGTGTTTACATCCCGAGATGTTGATGCGTCAGTCTATTCCCGGTAGCACTCCTGCTTATAGTGTGATGCTATTTTACAGGAGCGACCAAATCATGGCTGAGATCAGCCTCGATGGCACCACAGAAGTTGGAATAAAAGTTCCATATCCTGAAGTACCACATCAGCAACAACCCTGGAGTGTCCAGCGAGAAGCAACCCGCACCCAAGGGTAGGATGCAAAGAAAGATCGCATTCCGTCCCAATCCGCCGACCTGTAATGAACGCAACTGCAAGGGGAGCGTGAGTGGCACCATACTCCGGATAAGACAATGGTCCTAGGAGTCAAGAGGGGAGTCTTCAGAAACCTGATATCCGTCCGGATGAGACGTCAGCAGAAGGTCCAACAGGGAAGGTGCATAATCCTCCACATCTGGAATCCGAGTAGGCGAAGTAACCAGCTGTGTAAAACCATATGCCAAGGCAAAGTCATAAACAGATCTCCCCGCATGATCGGTTAAACGTGAACCGAGCCATTCGACGTGGTGGTCGTTAAAATCGCCAAGGATAACGACCTCTGCTGTAGCAAAGAATCTGTAGCCATTTGGACGTGTTCAATGAGTCGGTCTGTTTCGGTATTACCGCTATGGGACCTATAGAGGCACCCGTAGACACGGGGATGGTCGTCGCTGTCTACGTGCAGCCATAGGATGGACAGGTCCGTACCTTCAAGACTGCCGAGGAGATGTCTTCTCTGACGCATACGCAAATTCTCCAGCCCAGGACCCAAAGGTGTTCTAATTCGTACCCCAGGTAGGTCTATGAGAGATATGAAGTATCAGCCTTTAAGCGACACTAAGGACACCTGAGTCTCGGTTTTTTTTTCTATAGAGGAAAAACCTTTCTACCATAAAGGGGATATCCAACGGGATGCTATAAATTTGACCATAAACGTCAAATTTATAGCATCCCGTTACATCCCCATGCAACTAAATAACGTAAATAACCGTAACCATAGTAAATAACTGTAACGTAAATAATCGTAACCGTAGTAAATCAAAGCAATGCAATCAGAACCATTGATTTCAGAATGAACCCACTCAATGTATACTTAGTTTAGTGATTTTCTTTTATTTTTGTTCTAAGTTATATTTTGTCATGTAGTCTTGATGCAATAGAATTCACTACACCATATTATCCCTTGGGCGTAGATGTCACGATTGATTGTAGATGGCGTGATTGCACAAGGATAAACATCCAGACCCGGAACAATTACTTGTAGGCCATACAAATACTTGTTCCGTGCGAGTTTCGGGTTTCGAACTCGCGGCCATTAGCGCCGCAACTCATTGCTAAGCCACTGTGTCAAGGAGCCGTCATCTTCCTATTAAAAACTAAAAATAAATTACTGCGGTTGCCACCACGTTAGCCACCGTGGAAAATATGGCAAATATGCCCCTTTGAGGCAATCTATGGGGTCTTCATATGTTCAAGTAGAGGACTTTCGATAGGCTGTAACGGAATGGAATGCATTATGAGGGTTTAATTTTATAGTACATACATAATAGCCCGTTTAGTAAAGCCAAGCAAGTCATCAAATTTAAAATTGATTGCGAAAAAACAGTGTTCACAATGATCATAAATTCCATTAAAATTTTCGTGGCATGATAAACATAAAATAATAAGTTGGATAGGCTCAATTTAAAGTTTTAAACTGTCTCATTAAAAAAGAGTAACTTGTGGAGCATTTATATCAGTATTAATAATTTAAAAAAAAAACATATTTTCTCGGTCATGTCTCCCCATAGAATGGCTTATAAGAGAAATATTTTCCATAATTGCCACGCCTGGCTGGCGGGTTGGCAACCGTACTTTTTCTAGTTGTTATAAGGAAGACTCTCCTGGTTCGTTTCTCTCTTTCGCCTCATATGACGTTCACGAGACGATATACCCCATATCGTATAGTCGATATTTTTACACTTCCACTACACTTACCACTCTCCCACACATCGTAAGAGGGATTTCAATTCATCTTCCTATATCCTGTTTGTCCGAGGAAAAAAATATTGTGAAGATATATGAAATTCACCAACACGCATGGCAGCAGCCCGCTAATTGCTCCACACAGTCAGAGGCTTTTAACGTGGTAGAGCCTTCCTGCAGTAATATTATGGTTGCTTCACAAATGTGTAAGTTTGACCGGAGAAGGACCACGCTCTCACATAATACCAGTGTAAAATAACAACTAAGTGCAGAGAACCGGAGACCCTTATTACTGCTATCGAGGCATTCTTATTTTAGTCTTCAGGGGTAACAACGCATCTGCATCAAAATTCTTATTTAAGGATAGATGTAGGTGCCAATAGACTAGAGCACCCATTAACCATCAGGTTGACTATGTACTCGTTTGTTACCCTTATGTATAAAAAAAATTCTCTCAGAAAGGTGAGAAGGTCTATGTCATGTCTATGCAGTATAGCGTATATAAGCTGTAACTATACCTAACTTTTACTTCCTTCCCATGTGGTTTCATCCTACAAAAACGTGCACCACTTACCTAAAAGAGATATCAATAAATTGTCAAAAAATACAATATATATTAAATGCCAAAATATATACAACTGACCAGTTGTTTCATATTCCACCATTATTGTAGGGTTATTGTTCGTAAAAGTCATACATTCGTCTAAAGTATAAAAACATTTTGTTGCCATCCATTTTGTGAGTTTCCTTTTAAAAGTAACGAAAGGATCTTTAAAAGTGTTAGGCAATTTATGTAAACTCTGATAGCATTTATAAATTCATTTACATTCAGATTATAATAGTGAAAATTTTATAATTTTACCTTACCTATAGAAACTAACTAAATTTACTATGAATAGCACTAAGGGTTTTGTCATTCTGCATAATAAGCATTGTAACTTACTGAGAACGATAACGGCGCGGCGTCCTTACCAGTTAGGAACTACTAAGTTCAAATTAAATTTTATCGCTTAAGCCACTGTAGGGATACTCGTTCCGGAACGTGGTACAGGAATTAATTAAAGCAGGTTGCAAACTTAGGCGTTTTATCGCAAATGTATGACTCTTAATGAAAATTTAGCCGACCAAAAGCTGCGGGAGTCTGGCTCCAAGAAGTTGCCTTGAGCAAAGCTTTTTGGAAAGACTATCTTGTTTAAATTATACTAAAGTTAGACTAATTTAGAGGTAAAATAAATTATTTTAAATCTAAATTACATATTTTTCATTTACTTTATAATGCATGAAATAAAAATTAAAGTAAAAGTAAATATTCTTTCTTATTCCTCAATTAGGTAATGTTTTGAAGATTTCATTCATTTCATTCATTCAGTGTCAAAATTGTACCGACGGTAGGCTGTTTAAAGGTAAAAGGGGATTAAATATACATATTAAACGATGCCATAGTAAAAGTATTCGAAATATTAGTATATCGTAATGTACCAGTGGTTAAAAGAATTCATAGGGTGCACAGATGCAGCTTGCTAAAGCATTGTCATGCACTATTTATTTGGAAGGCTACCAAGAGATGTGATGTTAGGCTTGGCCTCCCGGTGAGTGTAGGTGGGAAAAGCGAGTCGGTACATATTACGAATATTTTTGCTCAAAATTTAGTACATTCCCCACTGGGGCCCTTAGTTTTGTGAATAGTGCTAAGGTCGGATGTCAGGGGGACGTACCACTGATGCGCGTTACTGCAAAGCGGGTTAGAGAGGCGCTAAAAAGAATGACCGGCAGCAAGTCCCCCGGTCATGACGGTATTAGTGTAGAACATTTGAGGCATTCGGGGCCTCATCTGCCGAGAGTGCTAGCCCTGTTCTTCTCAATGTGCATAAATCACTCTTATTTACCACGTGACCTTATAAAGATCATCGTAGTGCCCATTGTTAAGGACAGGACCGGTGACAACAACAATTGCTAAGATGTTGGACAGTGCGTTTGACTCGGAATTAGATAAATATGCAAACATACATGACGCACAGTTCGAGTTCCGACCTGGACTTTCTACTGAAAGCGCAATCCTGAGCCTTAAGCACACTGTCCAATACTACACAGATCGCAAGACGCTTAAGAAATATAATTCTTAAAAAACAAGTTAAGATTATCTTATCTTTTTTTTTAAAGATAAGATAAGATAAGATAATACTATAATTTTAGTGTTATTTTTTGTTCTATATTGATTTTTTTTTAAATATAAAAAGGGGATTGTCATATTACTATTAGTATGCAGGTATAATAAGAAAGCAATAAAGCGGGCAGTTCACAATCGAGCCGTTGTCTTTTTTCCACGCGTCCCCTGTTATATGATAGCAACGATTTCCTTCATCGCCGAGCACGTGGTAAAGTAGATACTAAAATTGCAATTGACAACTTTACAATTTTGAAATTGCCAGTGGGGTTCGAAACATTATTACAAAATGTGCTATGTTGATAGTGTCAGCTATAAAGAAGAGTCGTAATCACAAAACAAACAACAAAACAGACTATAGTTTATATCTGAGACTAATTGTAAATAACTTTTGGGAATAAGGCGGTACATGTCTTGCGTTCGAATTTGACATTCGAATAATGTCATGAAATACACCCAGCATAAGCATTTGTGTATTTGACAAGATGATATTAGTAATGTTAAGAGCGTTAATACTTAGTGTTCTTTAAAAAAATAGTAATACATTTCCTCGACGGACAGTCGAAGGGATGAGACGTCTGGTATTACAGACTGCTTACCATCCTGTCAATACTAGTGATAATGAAATTTCTTCTTACTAATAAAGGATGGACGAAAAACCATTAGGAAAGATCCGTAAGAAAATTTTATAAACATATTTTGGCCTCCGGTAAATAACGAGTGTCAATAAGTGACACCTAAACTTCATAACACAGATACTGCTGCTACTAATTCTAAGATTTACTTGCATTTAACATTAGGCTATTTAACCATCATTAAAACCTTTCACTATTGCACTGACATAGGCGTACAGCACAAGCCTTCACCGCAGATTGGCACAAAGTGGCCTGTGCTATATGCATCCTTCGTTTTTCTCAAAGCATCACACCATCTATTTTATCTTTATTTATTTATTATTTATTGCATTTAAAGAAAAGAATACAAAGGACGGGCTTAATGCCTTGAGGCACTATCTACCAGTCAACCCATGGAGTGGTGAAAATTTCACGTAGGTGTAGCAATATAGAATTTGTGGGACCAGGCTGCTCGCGTCCGTAGGAAATACTTGAAATCTGACACCCTACACATGTCCCCCGTGTAGTGCTAAACGAGTAGCACCAATTCCGGTAGTAGGTTTTGGTCGCTGGCTTTTCAGTTACCACCCAACAATTCAAAGTCTTGTCGCCAAAAGACGATGTCGTGTTCTGGCATGATGCTTGGTGATGCCATATGGAGAATGAGTCTAAACAGTAGCGTTGTGTGTGTTAACCGAGTGCGGAGCGTTAGTTGTTGCTGTGTCTGGCGCTTGGTCGTGAAGGGTAGGGAATCCGAAGCAATGTGTTCCGCTGGCCGACCGCAGGTAGTTGGGGGCCCAATTAGTGAATTAGCTACTCATGAAAGGCTGCCCCGCCAACTAGTGAAAAATTCCAGGGTGGCTCCATCGTGCCGGTTAGCGACCGGGCGAGAGGACCTGATTGCGATCTCTGGGGGGATTCGGGCGTCCCCGCAGTCTCCAGATCAAGTTCCCATGGGCGCAGTAACTCTGGTAGTATCGTTTGGTTGCTAATGCAACGCCTCGTTCAACTGCCATTCTCCATCCTTATTCACTCTTAACTCTTAATATGTATCTTACTTACATCTAAAAAGAAAAGTAAAACTAAACAGCGGTTGCACGTCCTCTCATTAAACTTTTAATACTATAACTTTTAATACACCTCACTAATATTCGAGAATTGCACTCTAATCTCAGTGCAGTCCATTACCATCTTGAGACTGAGTAGCCGCACCTTCTTTTCTTGACGGAGACCCAAATTGGATCTCCATTGAATGCGGCGTACCTACATCTACGTGCCGGAGTATGTGTGTAGTTCCGCAATGACATTTGCTTCGAACGTCTCCGTCACCTTGAAGACCCCACTTTTTCGACAATCTGGGTGATGTCAGGTATTGACAAAATCCTTTATGCCTGTTTCTATCGATCGCACAGTGGTGACCAGGAGACAACAGGATTATTTGATCACCTTATTGAGGCTGCTGATGTGGCCGTAAATCGGTATCCTACTGCACAGCTGGTCTTCAAGACTGGCTGTTCCCATACCAGAATACCGACCATGCTGGAAGAGAAGCGTGGAATTTTGCATGACGCTAGGTGCTTTCTCAGCTGGTAAAGGAAGCAACTAGGGTACCCGATGTAGACGGTCACACAGTCAATTGCTTGGGCCTTCTGCTGACTACCGAACCATACAGGTATGAAGTACAGGTTACCTTCCCTTTGGGTACATCTGACCGCTGTCTGGTGAAATCTGTATCGTCATATTCTCCACCTAATTACGAGTCACAAGGTGTTCGACGAATATGGCGGTATAAGTCTGCTGATTGGGATGACATGCGATACTTTTATGCATCCTATCCTTGGCGGGAGGTCTATTTCTCTCTTGCGGATCCGTCGAGCTGTGCGAATGTGATAACCGATGTGTTGCGTCAAGCTATGAAGTATTTTATACCCTTTTCTGACGCCCCCACCGGTAGCAATCGCCCATGGTTTAACGCTGAATGCGCCCAAAGCGCAAGAATTTAGCATACCTATCCTGGATTGACGCTCGAAATCCCAAAGTTCCGGATATCAGTTCCAAGAAGAGAACGTTCAACCAGACCGCCAAGTCGTATTAAAAAGCATTACGGAAAGCCAGTCTCGACCGCATTAAACATATTGGTGCAAAATTCCACCATCCGGCACTAGAGTTTTTTGGTCTCTTCCCAAAGCGGTCGAGACAAACTTATGTCGGCCTACACTGCCTCCGCTGGTAAAACCGGATGGCAAACTGGCGCATACGGCTAAAGAGAAAGCGGACTTGTTCGCGTCTCACTTTGCCTACAATTCGCGTCTGGACAGTAGCAACCACGTTCCACCTAAATGACCTCACTGCGGGACCGGTTCGTATCACAAATAAGGAGGAGCTTAAAACATTGCGGTGTCTAGACGTGAATAAAGCTAGTGGACCAGATGGTATACCAGCTATAATTCTAAAGGCTTGTGCACCTGAGTTATCTCCTGTGCTGACATGTTTGTTCCGCCTCTCATTTAGAACTGGAATAGTGCCAAAATCCTGGAAGCTGGCCAACGTGCAGCCTGTTCCAAAAAAGGCAGCTGTGCCGACCCTGCAAGATTATGGAGCGTATATTGAACGACCGCTTAATGACAAACCTAGAACAGAATGACCTCCTTAGTGACCAGCAATATGGGTTTCGCCGAAATCGGTCAGCTGGGGACTTTCTTGCGTATGCCACACACGTATGGGGCGAGGCACTCGAGAACAGTGGGGAAGCACTTGCTGTTTCACTTGATGTCTCGAAGGCCTTTGACAGAGTTTGGCATGCTAGGCTTTTGGGTAGGCTTCCAGCGTACGGCTTATTCCCGGGTCTGATTAACTGGGTAAAGGACTTTTTGAGTGAACGGTCTCTCCGGGTCGTCGTCGATGGCTGCTCATCCGATCTTGTGGCGACTAACGCCGGTGTTACTCAGGGATCCGCACTTTCCGCAACTCTCTTCCTGCTGCTTATGCCCTGTATCTATGGGTATGCAGACGATAGCACAGTTGTGAAGAGATACCAACCAAGTCCTCGGGCCAGCCGGGATCAAATCCAGTCCGAAAGAGAAGCTATGGTAGAGCGTGTGAAACTCACACTACAGGCAGTCTCCAAATGGGGTGATGCCAATCTTGTGAAAATCAACGCCACCAAAACACAAGCGTGTCTCTTTACTGCATAGAAGTAGCCAGCTCATCTTGGCTCCTTCTTTCCGAAATGTATCACTGGAATACACCGATCGCCTTCAGTTGTTGAGGGTTGAGATATCCTCAAATCTGAACTTCGGGCGGTTCATTGAGTCCAAGGCCAAAGCAGCTGTAGGGAAGCTAGGAGTACTTGCAAAGGTGCGGCAAAACTTCACGCCGGGTCCGCTACTTACTTGATATAAAGCGGAAGTCCGGTGATGCATGGAGTATTGCTGCCATATATGGGCAGGTGCTGCAAAATGCCACCTAGAAGTATGAACTCAATGGAAAGGCGTGGTAAGAGGCTTATTTGGTACCCAAATTTGGTTAAAACCAATCTTACAAGCCTTGAACACAGTCGCAAAATAACCAGCTTTTCGGTTTTCTACAGAATGCATTTCGGAGACTGTGCGCAGGAATTGCATAATTTTATTCCTCCTTATCCCTTCCACCATCGAACAACTAGACGTTCGGCCAGTCTCCACCCTTTCGTTGTTGACTAACCACGCATTCGAACCAAACGGTTTGCTACATCGTTCATCATGCGTACAGCAAAGCAGTGGAATAAGTTGCCAGCATCTGTCTTTTCATCCGATTACAATGTGGGTGTCTTCAAGGCAAGAGTAGAACCATCGGGTGGGATTGTAGTTAAGCGCTGGCTTAGAATAATATAAAAAAATAGAATAAAAGAAAACAAAACAAAAGTGATAATTAACTGCGAAATATAAATATTTTACTAATAAATCAACTATACCAAGATAACCTATACATACAAATATACAAATATATACATACATATTTATATACATATTTATATACATATATAATTAGTACATACAAAATCCTATGAATATATACTCGTACGTCTGTTTAACAATACATATGACATGGATAAATTCTGTAAGAAACGTTGTCTTTAATAGATGATTACGAACCAACTTTTTAAAAGCATACTTACCATCTAGTGGTTGGTTATCTTAAACGGTGCTTGCCAGGTCGACTCGAGAACATTGCTGTCCCTTGGGTTGTTGGTATCCTGAACTATTTAGCTAAACCTTCAGCTTACTGATCCATTAGAGAATATTCTTCTTCTGCTGCGGATATCCTCGTACCAGACTTTAACACGCAAACTTACTGAAGTCATTCATGATACCACGTGGAGTAGGACTGTTTGATAATTAAATTACTAGTTTCAGTTTTTTTTAATTATAGTTTTTAATATTGTATATAATAAAATATTGTATATTATGTTATATAAATTTAAATTCATAATTATAATTCTTTCAATATATATCATATGCAAATTCTGTCTGTTTCATTTGTTTTTCAATTAAAATAATTTCCATTTGGAAAATCTATGACGCAATCTATGCGGGAGGCCTATGTTCAGCAATCGACGGATACATGGATGGATGGATACATATATATATATATATATATGGGTTCTTAACTAACTATGTATATATATATATATATATATATATATATATATATATATATATATACACATAGTTTTTCTTTAGGAAGATCTCCATCTCCTACTTTGTTTCTTAAATAATATAATGAGACGTCAATATCATGTCATACAAATAAAAACACAGTTCATTAAAACGATAAAGTACAACTCTGCATTGAAGAAAGGAGATTATTATGTATCTCATATCTCTTTTACTTGTGCGAGTATAATGAATTTCATTTTACATCAATCCCGTTCATTGGATAGTTTTAGTATTATCATTTAAATAAAAGTAAAGTTACAGCCTATATAAATCCTACTGTTGGGTTTATGCCCAAAAGTGGTATAAATATAGCAATTTTAGAGAGACCAATGCCTCTCTTAATTTCTGAGAGGCATTATCATATATTCAGGTAACCAGCATAGAGTAAATATTGAGAATAATTTGATGATGATAACTTTCCTTCCAGCCGATTTTCAACACCTGAATTCCGTAAGAAGCTATTATTTAAAGAGATTTTTCATGCCACTATACAAACAGAAAGTATTGTGCATTATAATATTTTTGAGCAGAAATTAATTAAAGTCTTCTACTTTTAGTATGCATAATATGCTAATGGTATACTTAAGACATTAAACTGGAAGCTGTTGCATGTTGTGTTCAGGTAGTACAAGTATAATATTTTCATTTAAAGTCCAATAAGCGGGGACGCCCGAGTTTTCAACCTCTCCTAATTAATTTCCACATCATGTTGTAACATGAGAACATCCTTTGTGTACTGGGAAATGAATTCAAATTTCACCGTCAGCAAAAAGTGGCTGTATTAAATGAATTGAGACATTTTTTATGATGAAGTCACCTCATACAATATTGCTGCGCAAAAATCAACCGTTTTACAGCGAAGTTGTAATCATATATTTATAACGACTAGTATAGTGTGGAGATAACGTTTAGTAGAGATCGTCTAATTTAAATGTATACGTGCTTCTCTTGTATTTTTTGTTAGATTTTGTCACATTTACTGTATTAATTATCATAGAATATAAACCTGCGTGGACTTTTATTGTATTTAGGTTTTAGCATTTTGACTATATTTGACATGATAAAATTTTGACGATTTCTACTCGTATTTCTTTGAATATTTTTTTTGTAATATTTTCCCGTGAAAGAAAGACAAAGGGATCTTAGCTCATACAGACATGAACATAATCAAAATGCTTACATCTAATTGGTTAAAGCGTTTTTTATAGAACAATCATGTGCATATGTTTACTTTAAACTACTTGTTTTTTTGTGCATATTTCTACGGATATAGTAACTTACAAATTAAATAAGTTTCCTTCCTATCTTTTTTTCCACGTATCAATGTATTGATTTCGTAAGTCCCTATATTATGTATTATTATCTGGATTAATATATTGTTTATCTAGATTCAAAGTGAAGAAAAGCCTTTTTCTTATTTCACAGACCTCTCATTCCTGAGAGGATTTTAGATCATTTTAGAACCTGCCACGCTGCCCCAAAGCATTCACACGATATACACAAGTCCACTGCTGAACATGAGCCTCCGCCATAGATTATCTCGTAGAGGAGATATTTGCCAAACTTGCCATGCTTGGCAGCCGCTTTTTTATTGTGTTCTTATCAGGAATATGCAATGCACGTTGGCGGACTTCACAATATGTCTTTTCTCAAATTTTCGCCTGATCTCAGATCGTTATTTAGCTAAATGCAACTCGTATAATATATTTATATGTAGTAGAGATATCATCATCATCATTCATCATCATTACAGCACTTCACAAGTCCACTGCTGAACATAGGCCTCCCCCAAGGAATGCAACAAAGCACGGTCCCGAGCCACCTGCATCCATTGACTTCCTGCATGTCTTAGCAGGTCCTCCATCTAGATCTACCATCTAGGCGTCCCCGCCCTTCACTTTGATTGCTGGTACAGGCTGCCACTCGAGAACCTTTCTTCCCCATCGGTTGTCGGTTCTTCGAGCTATATGACCGGCCCATTGCCACTTCAGCATACTAATTCTTTGGGCTATGTCGGTTACTCTGGTTCTACTGCGGATATCCTCGTTTTTAAGTCTATCGCGTAGAGAGACGCCGAGCATAGCCCTCTCCATAGCTCGCTGAGCGACTTTGAGTTTCCTCATACGGCCAGCAGTGAAGGACCACGTCTCAGATCCATAGGTCAAAATTAGCAACACTCACTGGATGTATAATCTAGTTTTAAGGTTTTGAGGTATGTCTGACGAGAAGATGTGTCGTAATCTCCCGAACGCTGCCCAGCTGAGTTGAATCCGTCGATTGACGTCAATCGACGAATTCAAGACTTACCTAGTCGGACTAGTTGTCTCAAGTAAACATATTCGTCAATAACTTCGAGCTTAGTGCTCCCAACAACTAACGGCATAGGTTTGACATGGATGTTAAACATGATTTTTGTTTTGTCCATGTTCATCTTAAGACCTATCCGTTGGGAGACAATATTGAGGTCATTGAGCATAGTGCTTAGGTCCTCCAGCGATTCTGCCATAAGGACTATATCGTCGGCAAATTGAAGGTGAGTGATGTACTCGCCATTAACGTTAATACCGTATCCTTTCCAGTCCAGTAGCTTTCGGGGATATTACGTTACCCCATCTTACACCACTCTGCAGTTGGATAGGTTTCGTACTCTAGTTCTGTACTGGGATAGCCATCGTAGCCCTACTGTTCAAACACTACAGCACTTCGGTATACCGACAGTCCACTTGGCACCGCTGAAGGGTCTGCAGCACCGCTCAAATTTCGACGGAATCAAAGGCTTTTTCATTGTCCACATACGCAAGGCAAAGTGGCAGATTGTACTTTTCGGTATTCTGTACAATTTGCCGAAGGGTATGTATGTGGTCTATGGTGCTAAAGCCTTTTCGGAAACCGGCTTATTCGGGAGGCTGGAAGTCGTCGAGTCTGCGTGCGAGACGATTCGTAATGACTCTCGAAAACAGCACGTAGACGCGGCTCAGAAGGGAAATCGGTCTGTAGTTCTTCAAGAGAGCGTTGTCGCCTTTCTTGAAAAACAAGACCACCGCACTTCTGCTCTACGCCTTTGGAGTAGTGCCACCATGGAGGACGGAATTAAAGAGCTTCTGAAGAACTTCAAGTACCGGTTTTCCACCCGCTTTCAGAAGCTTCGATGTAATTCCATCCTCGCCCGGGGACTTGCCGTTTTTAAGGTGCTGGAGAGCCATTCTAATCTCGCTCAGACTGACATCCGGGTTATTATCGGAATAGTGTCGGATAAGTCATCATCATTATAGCCTATTAAAGTCCGTAGCTGAACCAAGGTCTTCCCCATACATTGCCTCATTTTATATAGTTGCCACGATTGGCAGGCGAGTAGGTAACTGTAGCTTTTCTACCATATTGAGCTGTTATCAGGAAGATGCTGCTGCCCATTTTCTGTTTAAGTTTCCCTCTGTCGCCTCCTAAGACACCCACGGTACGATATGGGGTAGTGGATATTTTTACACCGCCACTACACGTCGTAATTGTTGTTGTATTTCATAATATATATATAAATAAATAATGTTGCTGTATTTCATATGGCGAGTGACGAAAACCAGAAACTTTTTATATTTGTGGTAGAGCTACGTTGCAGCTATATTATGGTTGTAGCACGAATGGGTTAGCTTTACCGGGGAAGCACCACGCTCTCACAGAATACCAGCGTAAAATAGCACCTTAATGCTGCTGTATTTGCTATGGTCAGTGTAGAGAACCGGATACCCCTTTTACTGGTAACGAGGCGTTCATCTTAGCTCTCAGGGGTGATAGCAGATTTGCATTTTGATTCGTAATCTGAGATAAATATACATATATTTGGGCCACAGCATCCATTTAACATTAAGTGAACTGTGTGTTAAATTGCCACCCTATATTTTTATAAAAGATATATATTCACCTTTTTATGTAATAACTAGCTGTTACCCGCGGCTTCGCCCGCATGGTCACTGGAAATGAACTATCCATTGCTTTTGAATTGAAAGAAAACTGAGTTTTATAGATTTGTCAGAGATGTAGCCATTAAAAGGAAACTGAGCAAAATTGATTCGTCAGCCTATTTAAATGTTTTGAAACGCAGCGTATAGGAAAGCATGAAAATAGCCTGTTTATTCCAAATGGAAATGGGATATTTTTTAATTAAAGGAAACTGAGCATAATTATCCGTCAGGGATGCAGACTTTTGAAAAGAAACTGAGCTAAATTGATTCGTCAGAGATGCAGTTTTCTGAATTGAAAAGAAAACTGAGCCAAATAAAAGATCCATCAGAGATGCAGCCTTTTGAGTTGAAAGGAAACTGAGCTTAATAGGTCCGTCAGAGGTGCAGCATTTGGAATTGAAAAAACTGAGCTAAATAGGAAATTTTGAATTGAAAGGGAAGATCTGTGGAATTCTGATTAATTGATTGTGAATTTTGGAAAAAAACTAACTGAACACTATTTTAAGACGCTACTGTTCACAATTTTATATGTTTTTCCATTCGGGAAAGAATGTGGAGATTCTGGGCATTTGACACATGCGAACATGCTACATACAGCTGACCATGAGAGAAGCACGATTTTTCTAAGTTGACCCCGCTACCTGTAACGTTTGCCCTTGCGCTTTATTAATTGTCATTGCAAAACTGAGCTTAATAGGGAACTGCAACCTTATGAATTAAAGGAAGATCCATGGAAATTATAGGAATCCGTGGTATAATAACATTTTCACCTTTTCCTACGCCTGTCAAATTGTAGCACCGATTATGTTCCGTCCAAGATGTGTCACACGCAGCCTTGTCCCGTTACATAACCGAGGAGCATCTAAATTTCGCATTAGCATGACTGGGACGCCTAATTTTAATTGAAGCTTATGTGAGGCACACCTGACAACTCTAAAGAATTTAGAAACTCTACGGATATGAAGTGCTCTGTTCTGTGTCCATAACTGTGTCTACTGACAAATACTCTGTTATTTCTCCTGCTACTTCGCTTAATATATCTGAATTTATTTTGTTAACGCTCTCTTTTTTGGTGCAAGAATCGCCCTTTCACATAACCATTTGTCTTCATGCATGTTGTTCGTTAAATCTGAATAAACGCTCGCATTAATTCGGAATGACTCTGTACTAAATTACAAAAATCTCTCGTCAATTTAACGCAGCCTCAGCATCCGTTTCCAACCGCCCATTGCCAATTTTTAATAGTGTGTCAGCATAGTTTCCAGCATTGATATCATTATACAAATGCACTCTCATATTCGTAGTTAAACTGAATTTTGTCACCTTGTTCCATAAAATAGACGACTTGAGGCATGCTTTAATTTCATCTGCAGGTGTGCCCTTTTGAATGACAGGTAAAGTTTGGCGAAAGTCACCAGCCAGTAAAACCACCATTCCTCCCATTACATCGGTATTGCTGCGCAAATCCTGGAGCGTTCGATTTAGTGCTTCTACAGCTTTTTTATGCGACATTGTACTTTCGTCCCACACTAAAATACTTTGCATTGTCGTAGCATTATACCTCGTGCACTATTTTGCTAAAGTTGCAGATCGGCGATTCTTCCTGGGCTAGATTTAGAGGAGTTTTAAAACAGAATGTGCAGTGCGGCCCCGCTTAGCAGCGTGGTGGCTATACCGGAGGAAGCTACAGCCACAGCAATGTTTTATCTTTCCGTACTTGCGCTAATAATAAATTTAACAAAATGTCTTCCCAGTTCCTCCAGGGGCATCTAAAAGAAAAGTGCACCATTTCCAGATTCAATTTGTCCTAATACTTTGTCAAAACTCGTTTTTGTTCGGGAAGCAAGCAGGGTACAAATTCGGCTACTTGCTGCTGCAAAGCTGGTATATCGTAGTTTGTTTCACGTATAATTTCATCACTTAGTTCATTTTCAGTTGTTCGCTGAGGGCTTATCATTCCAAAGTCGCTTAATTTTTGCCTACCATTGCCATTACTTTATTTTCAATTTTCCAAGTGCTTCATTATAAATGTGTTCATTGTATGTCATGTTCGCGTGTATCTGCTGTAACCTTCGCAAAATATCTTCCGCCATGTACTCTTTATATTTGTCCCACAATTTATGTGCATTAGATAGCCCGCAAGATGATATGAGTTGCATAAAGATCCTAAGTTGCTTCCTCCATGGTTTCATCCCAGTGATTATCGTTTTCTTAAAGATGCAGAGCTTCACATGCTTCTCTATAAGTTGCGCATTCCTGACCGTTGACAGTTTTAAGGTCTTTATGTCCTGTAGGACCCCGAACATGGTGCAGCAGCAATCGTAAACAGAAACATTCAAAATTAGTTACATGGACGGTATACACGACCAAGGGCATCTGATGACTTTACACCGGGCCAATTTGCAACAGGCGCGCCTTGAATACAGCGTTTCCTCCTTCCTAGATGTGTTGCAAGTATAATAGCGGAGGACTTCAGAATATAACAACGTTTTGCAAAGGGGTCGGTTTGACAAAGTTGAAAGAAGGCTGTTAGTGTAGTTTTGGCAGTGATGCAATTCTTTCTTGGAAATTTCTTTCGGTGAAATATACACGCTCTCCATTTTCTAAGTGCACAGCAAGGTGAGTAACTGTTGGGTGCCTTTCGTGTAAAGGAAGCCAAGGAGACGCCACGCTGCCTCGTTACTGCTGACATAACGCCCTGCTTGAAAGGTCTGTACTTCATTAACAGGATTTGCCTCACCTTCACTCCTGAGATTAAATATTGCTTGGTCCTTCCTTTATTTATGTACTTACAGATATACTTGATTGCACGAACAGAGCTACATGCTTCTACATTAATGTGGGCATTAAACATTTTACATAGAATAGGCGAATACAGGACAATCCAGCTGTTATCTTCAGGGCTCTGCGTCTGTATAAAGGGTAGCCATTGTCATTGTGCACTATTTCTTTTAATAGCTGTTTAGAAATTTCTTTGTACATTTTCCTTCTTTCATACATGGCGATATTGAATTTCGTGCTCCACATGGAACGTGAATAATATTTCGGACGATGGTATCATACAATTCTTTATCTTGCTCAGGATCCGGAATCTCAGCGCTTATTATGTCGTCTATTTGGCTGCGCCGCAACTTCTCTTTAAGCCATATTAGAATGTAGGCATGCGGTAATCCTCTTTTGCCATTCAATTGAATACATGAAGCACTGCACCTCTCCGAAATTTTTCCCTTTGTTAATTACATACATTAATTTTTGTACTTTTAATCTAAATACTCTAGCAACTAAATCGTGTCTGTCAGTACTTTTTGGCCCGGCATTAGCTCCTCAGTTGTTTCTTTCCATGTGGGATTGCAAGTAATAGTAACAAAAGATCAGATCTTCCGTAAGTTCGTACATAGGCGAATGCGTCTTGTGTGTACTCATGTAGGTAGCGGGACTGTTAACGAATGATGAGGGCAGAATTACATTTTAACTAAATCTCTGGGGTTTACAAAATCATTTTCTCGCAACATCATATGATACGCATAAAATCCATACATGATCCTTTTTGTTCGGAGTAGGCTCCTTTGTGACCAGGTTAATGAGTGGAATTTGAAAATGATAACCTTCTTGTCCTTTGCAATAAATCAATGGGTATTGCAGAGCATCATAAAACTTGTGTGTATCGGCTACCCGTTGCAACGTATCATCACGTGCTTGCAAGACAATGTCTCGTGAAGAAAATTGATCACCACTAATTACGGCTGCTATTTCGTTTATCAAAGGTGCATTTCATGCTCTCCTCGAGGGTCCGATCTGCGTGAATGACGACTTTATAATCCTCTTCAGGTAGGTTTTCTAAAGCAGTTTTAAATGTTTTGACTAAAATGTTACGTTCATGCAAGAATCTTTGAATTTTGAACACTGTGTCTCTCTCAATTCCCTGGATGAATTGGCAGCGACGGTCTACCTCAATTTCTTCGTCACCCATAAAATATACTTGTAAAAATTTATGCTGTTCGTTTTCAGCTGGAAAAAGTGAACCTATTCTATGATAAATTTGCCCTTGCACCGTAAATGTAGGCGAAAATCCCGGCATTATTATTTCCCGGTCAACTCCGAAGGACGTCATTTGAAAGTATGAGTTATATTTCCGGATCCTGTTTAAAAAGCGCCGTGACTCATTAGCATCATATCAAAGAGAGTTTTCAAAGGTTCTTCTGGTTCCCCAAGTAACGGAAGAGACTCTTTGCCATTGGAACAGCACATGCCTGCGGTCTCATCTTTCCATTTTAAAGCGCTGCAAAATCGACACGCCTTGTCCATCAGTCCGATAACAACTAACCTGTGATTTTTATAATCAATCAACGGATCATAATTGAATGCTGCGTCATTAAAAACCGACCAATTGTTTCTTTGAAAATTTTGTCGACATTCAGCTTGGAGCTGTGCATTTGCATCTCTTCGCGCCTGTGTCTGTTCTGGTGTTTCAGATGCCCTTATAGTAGATTGACGTTCAGCTTGCTCAATGAGTCTGTGTTGAGTTTCATCAGGTGTTTCCGCGGCTCTTAAGGCGGCCTGACGTTCCGCTTGTTCGAATAGCCTTTGCTGACTTTGAGCAGGTATTTCAGTAGCTCTGAAAGTAAATTGACGCTCTGCCTGTTCAGACGCCTTTGCTGACTTTGATCAGGTGTTTCAGTAGCTCATAAAGTAGCTTGACGCTCTGCCTGTTCAAGACGGCTTTGCTGACTTTGAGCAGGTGTTTCAGTAGCTCTTAAAGTAACTTGACGCTCTGCCTGTTCAAGACGCCTTCGCTGACTTTGAGAAGGTGTTTCAGAAGCTCTTAAAGTAGCTTGACGCTCTACCTGTTCAAGACGCCTTTGCTGACTTTGAGCAGGTGTTTCAGTAGCTCTGAAAGTAGATTGACGCTCTGCCTGTTCAAGAGGCCTTTGTTGACTTTGATCAGGTGTTTCAGTAGCTCTTAAAGTAGCTTGACGTTCTGCCTGTTCAAGACGCCTTTCCTGACTTTGAGAAGGTGTTTCGAAAGCTCTTAAAGTAGCTTGACGCTCTGCCTGTTCAAGACGCCTTTGCTGACTTTGAGCAGGTGTTTCAGTAGCTCTTAAAGTAGCTTGACGCTCTGCCTGTTCAAGACGCCTTCGCTGACTTTGAGAAGGTGTTTCAGAAGCTCTTAAAGTAGCTTGACGCTCTGCCTGTTCAAGACGCCTTTCCTGACTTTGAGAAGGTGTTTCGGAAGCTCTTAAAGCAGCCTGACGCTCTGTCTGTTCAAGACGCCTTTGCTGACTTTGAGCAGGTGTTTCAGTAGCTCTTAAAGTAGCTTGACGCTCTGCCTGTTCAAGACGCCTTTGCTGACTTTGATCAGGTGTTTCAGTAGCTCTGAAAGTAGATTGACGCTCTGCCTGTTCAGACGCCTTTGCTGACTTTGAGAAGGTGTTTCAAAGCTCTTAAAGTAGCTTGACGCCTGCCTGTTCAAGACGCCTTTGCTGACTTTGAGAAGGTGTTTCAAAGCTCTTAAAGTAGCTTGACGCTCTACCTGTTCAAGACGCCTTTCCTGACTTTGAGAAGGTGTTTCAAAGCTCTTAAAGTAGCTTGACGCTCTACCTGTTCAAGACGCCTTTCCTGACTTTGAGAAGGTGTTTCAAAGCTCTTAAAGTAGCTTGACGCTCTACCTGTTCAAGACGCCTTTGCTGACGTTGAGAAGGTGTCTCAGATGCTCTAAAAGCAGCCTGACGCTCTGCTTGTTCTTGCCTTCTCAGTTCAGCATCTTCTAAAGATTCTAGCGATCAGGCTAATCTTTTCGCTTGTCTTTGAGAAGATACTCTTGAAAGGCTGGACTTACGTTTGCGAGGCATTATGAAGTAAGAAAACCTATTTATAAAAAAAGGTTAAAATACCTAAAAGGAATTAAATTTCCTTTTAAATATTTTTAAGCAAATCCAAAATATCTAAAAGGAATAAATATTCCTTTTAAAAATTTTTAAAATCAAAACAACAAAACCAATTCAAGACACAACACGAATCCGAAAACGATAGCCAAAAAAATCGAATCAACTTAAACCAAATCACAAAACAAATCATGAAAACCGAAATCGAAAGCAGTAGTCAATATAAATATAACCAACGAAAAAAGTAAGTGTATAGGTACCGTATGCACTATAAGTTGACGCGGCTCAACGGCGAAGTTAAGTACATGTCAGAAACATTTCGTTACCGCGTTTTAAAAACCTAGTAACGACATCTAGCGGAATCAATTTAAACTATGTATACGTTAGTTAATAAGAACTCTCAAAAATATTTTTCTTATAATTTTCCATAATTTTTCTTATTGTAATACCGATTCATTCATAACCATAATATAAGAACTGTATTCATTTCCGTTTAATAAATATTACTAAGGCTTATTAAGAACTGTTTCTACCATTGTTAAGAAATAGTTAAGGGTGAAAGCGTGACAGGTGGTGATAGTATTTCTGATTCATACTTATAATCACGCCTGTAACCCTTGCGGGGTAGGCAGAGCATCAACGGATTACTTAATATCGTCTGCGAGGTTATCGCCTATTCTGTGAATAACGATGCACCAAAACGTTTGAAGAAAATCAGCTGGTGAATTTTATGTTTTTATCGCTCTCTTGATCCTGCGTGGAAAAATACAGATCCATACATTTTTATCTTAATTTTGTAAAAGACATAATAATCCAGATATTCTGACCTTCTGTGTTCGTCCATCGTACCGTCATCCGTCTTGTAGAATCACGGTGGCGCCACCTAGCTGAATTTAATTTTGCAATATATTCGATTTTCCCACAGGAATGATATGTATTTCCGCTGAAAAAGTAGCCTATGTCACTCTACAGCCACCGAACTATCCCCATACAAATAATCATGCCATGCCGACGCTCTGTTGCGACGTGAAAGAAGGACAAACAAACAAACAAACACACTTTCGCATTTATAATATTAAAGTATGGACTATGAATTTCAAATTACAAAATAAAATATTTGATAAAGGTATCGCGTAAACGCGATTTCTGATCATGAGTTTGGGTTAGAATCCCGGGTCGAAATCAGTTATTGGGTTTTCCTGTCAAGAAATTCTCAGTAGCAGTCCAGAGTTATGAAGACGGCGGTGTTTCACCCCCGTGACTCTGATATCACGTAAAGCTGTTGATCCGGCGTCTGATCTCTCTCCGGTCGAATCGAATTACCGTCCCATCGGACTATGAGAGTCAGGGAATAGAGAGTGCACCTGTGATTGCGCATACACTTGGGCACTATAATCATATTCTGCGCAGATGGCTAGTCGCCGTTGAGACTGGCCGCCGTGATTGAAATTCGGTCTGGAGGATTATATGATGAAGTAATTTAGAACGGAGTACTCTATAAAATAGTTACATTTTGTACTCTAACGTAAATATTTAATTAAAAAATCGCTCCTTACAGAAATTAGCTAGAAATTTGTTATATCAAAAAAAAAAGAAAAGCTCTATCTTCTTGACAAGTATTTAAACACGAATGGTATAATATACTATATCACCAATTAACATTATGTGGGATAGTAGTCAAGCGCTGACTTACAATAAGCAAAAAATACATAATGTTCAAAATAGAACAGTTTAGGTTATTGCCATAATAAATATTATAAAATTTGCCTATGCTCACAACTCTGGGCTGGCAGAAACGTAAGCGCAGTGCTGATTCCTTCGCAATGTTAATATTGCTGTCTTGCATCAGTCCTGTTCAGTCCAGTCTTGGATTAGGTTCAGCGATTTGAGATGCCTTTAGATACCGTCCAATATTAATTCCAATCCCGCGTCTGTCCTAACCTCCAATGTCGTAAAAGGCGATAGAAGGAAACGAAACAGGAGATAGGCACCTCACAGAAGACAACTAAAAGTAATAAAAACAGCAGTTGCCAACTCGCCTGCCAAGCATGCCCGCAATGGCAAAATCCCCCTATTAAGCAATCTAAGGAGGAGGCTATAGACTTTTGATAGGCAGTAATGAAGATAATGATTATGAGATGTTGCCATGTTTCAGTCGCTAGTGGTGCACCACTGCGACATGTATATATAACATTTAAATACACCTAACGCGGTGCACCGCGTTAGGAGTATTTAAATGTTTTCTATCGATACAAAAAGAAGGAGGTATTCAATTCGACTGTATGTTTTTTTATGTGTGTTATCTCATAAGTTTTTGTGGGTGAACCGATTTCGATGATTTTTTTTATTTAAAAGCTGGTGCTTCTCATGTATTCTCATATAAATTTGATCAAGGTCTGGCCAACAGTTTTTGAGTTATTCTTAATAATTTATATTGAATTCGGTTGTACAACATTTTTAATTTTTAATTATTTTATGTAAGAAATGGTGACATCCACCCGATGGTAAGTGGAATCTGCAACCCATAGACACAAATACTCTCGTCGATAAAATTTAGATGCGTTGTCATCCATCAGGACTAAGATGGAATGCCTGGTTACCAACAAAAAGTGTATCCGGTTTTCACTACTCACCATACGAGGCATAGCAGCAATATGCTAGCTACTATTTCACGCTGGTATTTATGTTACATTCTGTGCGAGCATTGTCCTCCCCTGATCGAACCTAAACATTTGTGCTACAGCCATAAAAGCGTATCTACACCATTAATTAATTCCAGCCGCCAAATTTTACCAACGCACAGCGCGACAAAACTCATGATACCATCCACAACATCTGGATGCTTGGCGGTCCCCACTGTGCGTTTTGCTAAGATATTTCTTCCTCTTACGACATCTTTGTGAAATCGTTTACCACCGGCGATTTTTTTCGGACTGATACGATTTAGAGACCTTCAAGAAAAGACCTTACTTCTTTCTAAAAGGCCGGCAAGGCACCTGCAATTCCACTGGTGTTGCATTTGTTCATGGGCGGTGGTAGTCACTTACAATCAGGTGAATCGCATGCTCCTTTGCCCCCTCTTCTATAAAAAAACCAAATATTTAAGAAAAATAAATAAACTAAACCATAACACCTTGAATGCAACAAATTAAATATTCCTATGAATGAATGAATGAATGATTTTTTTATTCAATATTGATTATTACATAATACTTATTGGAAGTCATTTTTATTTACCACTGGTTCGAAAATACCACTGTCCTGGGAAGAACCAGCAAGAAACCCAGCGGAATTTTTTTAAACATATTTCTTAACAATAATTTTGTTTATACAATTTTAAATGAATTTTCATAGAACCAGCATGGTGGCGATCACCCTATTCCCAGGGGTTATTTTCATTCATGTATTCCTTGATATAGATTATAATAACCCTTTTGTACAGTTTTCTTTAATAAAACTTTTAAACTTGATTACTGACAAACTTTGAACATGTTCTGGGATTTTGTTGTAAAAGCGTATACATTGCCCCATAAATGAATTACTGATTCTGTGGAGTCTAGTAACTGGCATTACAAGCTTATGTTTGTTCCTAGTGTTTATAGCATGAACATCCTTATTCTTATCAAAGCTATTTATGTTTTTATGTACATAAATTACATTTTCATAAATATATTGCGATTCCAAAGTTAATATGTTAATTTCTTTAAATTTTCTCTAAGGGACTCTTTACAATTTAGGTTATAAATCGCTCGTACGGCTATCTTTTGCAAAATAAATATGGCTTCAATATCAGTCGCATTACCCTATAGCAAAATTCCATAAGACATTACGCTATGAAAGTAACTAAAATACACTAATCTAGCTGTCTCGACATCTGTGAGACTTCTAATATTTCTTACAGCATATACTGCAGAACTAAGTCTGCTTGCTAATTTAGATATATGGGGGCCACATTGAAGTTTAGCGTCAATAGTAATACCAAGAAAACAGTGGTATCCACAAGACTCAACTCCTCCCCATTTAAGAGCACATTGGTATTCGAAAAAAAGCCGTGGTAGCTCAGATGGTTAGCGCTCGCTGTAAGTTACACAGTACGCGAGCAACCCGGGTTCGATCCCCGCCGGCACCAATGAAATTGTTAATGCAATTTTAAGTGCTGATTTACCACGTGCTCGGCGGTGAAGGAAAACATCGTGAGAAACCTGCATGTCAGAAATCAAAAAAAAAAAAATATTTCCAAGACATGTGAAGTTTGCCAACACGCATTAGGGCAGCGCGGCGGACATTTCCTTGCCTAAAACCCTCTCAGAAATGAGAGGAGGCCTGTGCCAACAGTGGGACGTATAGGCTGTAACTTTACTTTTTTTTTAACTTTTGGTATTCGAATGTTTTACATTAGGTATTGTAAATTTAATACATTTTGTTTTATTGCCATTTAAGAGCAAATTGTTGGCGTTAAACCAATGTACTAATTTCGATAGAGCATTATTTACATCGTCATAATTAATTGACTGCCGTTTGAGTTTGAAAATTAAAGTATCATCATCAGCAAATAATACTATATCGTGATTGTCCCTACAAGATAAGTAAGTCATTTATATAGATTAAGAACAGGAATGGGCCAATAATCGAGCCCTGAGGAACGCCCATTGATACTACCGATCCGGAGGAACCTTTACCATTGATCACGACTTTTGAGTTCTGTTACTTAAATATGAAGTAATAAGCCTAAGCGCCAAATTTTTACACCGTAATGTTAGTAGTTCTGATTAATGTCTCATGATGAACACAATCGAAAGCCTTGGAAAGATCACAAAAAATACCTAAGGCATCTTGTGAATTCTCCCAGGCATTAAAAATATATTTCATAAGCTCAACACCGGCGTCAGACGTCGAGCGACCCTTTGTAAAACTAAATTGGTTTTTATTAAGTAATTTATTTGTATTAAAAATATTTAACAATTGATCCAAAATTATTTTTTCAAAAATTTTCCTGACAGTTGGTAGTACAGAAATAGGTCTAAAATTAGCAGGGTTCAATGTACTACCAGATTTAAATAAAGGTATTACTTTACTATATTTCATTAAATCAGAAAACACACCAGAATCGATACAAGTATTAAAAATAATAGCAAGATAAGGTGCAATTAAATCTATTATGGACGCAATAACTGTAATGGAAATTCCCCACAAATCTGCGGTTTTTATTACATCAAGGGTTTTGAAGTATTTTACAATATCTTGCGGAAATACTTTTCAAATCTAAATTCTTTTAAACAGGTATTAACATTCTGTTTGAGTAATGACTCGGCGACAGTAGGAGAAGTATTCAATGACTCTGTTGTCAATATAGGAATTTCAGTGAAATATTTCTCAAACACCGCTGCGACTTCTTGATTTGATTTAGTCAATTCATTGTTAATTTTAATTGATAGTTTGAGTTAGGTTTGTCTTCCGGTTTCGCAGTTAATTATACTCCACGTCATTTTAATTATATTCTTAGCAGTCTTAATTTTGTTGCTAATATGTAAAGATTTGGCTGTGGAGCAAACTCTTTTAAACATTTTAGAATAATTTTTGACATATTCTTTAAAAGCATCGGAAAGATTATATGATCTTTCGTGGTAAAGGTCATATAACCTTCGTCTGCTTTTATGAATTCCTACTGTCGCCCACTCATTAAATGCCTTGCGACTGTTTCTGGAGAATGTTTTAGAAGTAAATGTTTTATTAAATTCATTGCTTATAAGGGTAAATAATTCTTCATATAAATAGTCTGCATTGTTCTTATAAGAAAGCGAAGGAAGGTTTTTTACCATATTACTTCTAAATATCTCCAGGCGTTTTGCATTAATAGGAACAAACACAATTTTCTCAATTACCTGTTTTTTGTGCATATAAGGTAATGAAACCAGTTGTCCACAGTGATCTGAACTAAGTTTTTGAATTATTGATGTGTTGATTGGTACAAACACCTGTAAAATATTATCAATACAAGTTGCACTACACCCTGCAATACGTGTAGCTTCAAAGAATAAATTATCAAGATTATAGGATTTGAACAAAGAGCAAAATTTAATACTGATGGAAGAAGTTTCCAGGAGATTGATATTAAAGTCTCCACATACTACAAGACATTTATTCTGTTTATTAAGCTTAACTAAAACTTCTTCCATAATTTTTTCAAAGGTATCATAACTTGAACATGGGGGTCTGTAAACACTGACAACAATAAGGTGCTCAAGCTCAACACATGCCATTTCTACAGTACGCTCAACAGAGAGGCTCACAATGTCTTTACGTTCTTTACATGATAAGGATTTATTAGCTAATATTAAGGAGCCACCACGTAATTTAGTATCTCTATTGAACGAACTGACCACCTGGTGATTACTGAAATTAAATATGGAATTGTAATCTTTCAACCAATGTTCAGTAATACATAAAATATGTATATTGTTACTATTTAAAAATAATTCAATTTCTAATTCTTTGCCTAACATACCTTGTATATTTTGATGCACCAGGTTGATACAGTTTTTATTATTGCTATTTTGTGAAATTACACAATTATGTATTGGTAAGTTGTATTCTAAGCTATTTAAATTATCTCTGCTAGAGATTACCTCTATTGTCTCATTATCTAATTTAAATTACTTGGAACTGGTTCCAAATCAAATGTAAAATTATTTTGTTGCTCTATAAAAGCAGGTGTCAAGGTAGCCAAATCATTGGCTGAGTTAAAATATAAATAATAAGATAGCGCATTTGCTACCAGTCTTAAACTATACTTTGATAGGTAATACCTATCTCTTGTCAAAAACTTCTTAATTTATTTATTTAAGTCAATTAAATGAAATTTATAATTATTACAATTATATGTCAGTTTTACATTATTATTGCATATTAAATAATTAATTTGGATATTTAAGTCATGTCTTAATTTATTTTCTTGTGGCAGACCCATAAGTAGGCAATGTAAACAAAACAATCTTGTTAACATTTAAATTATTTAGAATTTCAATATAATCCAATAATTGTTTTTATTCACATTGCCTCTTCTCCCAATAAGAAGTATCAATATACTATTAGGACTAAGGCTACTTATTAGAATTTTATTTATAATTTGGATAAATGTTGTTCCAGGAATACAATAATTAGTAATTTGTTTTTTCTTTAGACAATTATTTAATACTAAACCTAAGTTTTTACCTATCATCACTGTACACAACAATATTATTTTTGCTAACATTTAAGTTATTCAAATTATTGATTGTTTTGGAACTGTCATGGAGTTTATAAGTAGGAGAGGGGTTCTTTTTGTCCATATTATTAACACACACCGTCCCTGAAGTAACCGGTAATGAGCGCTGACACTCACACTGTTGTTTTACTAATGACTCAAAACGTTCCTCATTATATTTACAGTGTCACCAGTTCGTTCATGGCCAATATATGTCCCTTTATTTTTTATTTAGAGCTGATTTATATTTATTTGTCATAACTTGTAGTGCATTATGAAGTGAAAAAATTTCTGAATTAAGATACTCCATGTCAGTCTCATAACTTTTCCTAATGCTATCCACCTCAATTGAATATATTTTGACCTTACTAATTAATTCTTGTTTTTCTTTACATAACTTAACATGGTTTTAATACTTATTTTATTTTTATGTTTTTTTGCAATTTATTAATGTATTTATTAATTTTAATGTATTTCTTTAATTTATTGTTACTGCAAGCGATTCTTCCTGCTGTTCTCGATATGAAGGCATCTTCACCTGTCAAATCCACTGTTGATGATGTTTGTAACAATTTTGAGGATGCTTGAGAGGTTGTGCATTCTACAAGTTCATGGAACAGACTCTGAGTTTTGGAGACTGTTAAGTTGTCAAAATGTTTGTTTAATTCTAAAATTGCAATGCAGCAATGAATTTAAGAGCTTCCTCATATTCCTTGCTGCATCGATCAAACTCATTCACCGTTCCCTGAAGCTGGTCCCTTTCCTTTAATACATTAAGATAATCTGTGTGTAACATTGCCATGTCACACTTTAATTGTGTGTTCTTTTTAATTATTTCAACTATTTCTTTTTCATTGTCATCCCTTTCTTTTAGTAATATTTCACACTGCTCCTTGCACAACTTTAGTTCCTGAAGCGCAAGCTGGAGCTGGATCTCAAGCTGGCGCGTCTTGGTATTACGAGTATTCATTTTGCTATGTATTTATTAGTTAAAAATGTTAAAACTAGAACCACTGAATACAGAAGTAGCAGTGTAAATAAAGTCAAGAAGTTAAAGTGTTAGGTTATATTTTTGTAGATCTTAAATGAAACGCTTAAGAAACTATTTAAAAATGTAAAACCGAACTGAACAATTATGTTGTAAGAAGGGATAACAAGAATTACATACGAAGAAGGGATAACATGTATTCAAACAATATGTACGTTACCTGTCACTTAAAATCCGAACGTTTAAATATAATATATTTAGGTATGTAACTTACGTTTTACTTAATACACAGTATAATTTAAACACAATTAACAATAGCAACACAAAATTGAGGTGGATATTAATGATTTATAATAAATTCACTTAAATTTTATTGGGAGCTAATATTTCACAAACTAATTCCAGGGTTGCCCAATATTGTCAATAATGATAATCCCCTTTACACTTATCAGATGAAATAGCGTTATGGGCTTCCCTTAGATTTCCACTACACGGCAAAACGATAACATTTCCAACGCCTAGCATCAACCGAGTAGGATGTATTTAGGGTCATAAATATACGAGGAAACATAAACCTCCTCCCCATGTCATACGTAGCGCATAACTGTAATACGATAACATCAGAACGAGACGTTATCGTATTTATCCGTTACATTGACGTATAACTACGTCTAATTGTCTCAAGCCCGGAGATGGCCAATTGAAGTTGGTAATTATTTACGAGCTTAGTTTCATTATGAATTTATTAAGCCGTATCTACGAAACGCTATACATTGTAAAAGTTTACGCCTTTTCGGTTTTTAAATTTTGATAACATTTTCCTCAACTTGGTGGCAGGACTCCCTTTGCACTGGTGTGTTCATGTCTGAAGGGTATAGAGAGCCAGTATACTTACAGGCTGTGAGGCATTCAATCTTAGTTCTCAGTAGCTCTGTAGCTTACTTTGTATAAAGTTGGCTGCAGGTTTCTATGGACTGCAGTCGCATTTTACCATCAGGTGGACTGTAATTTCATTTGTCATTTCAGTTTTGTAAATGTTTATAAATGGTTGTTCAGGGGCTAAGCAGTTTCTGTAAATTTTAACAATATGGGAGCAACCCGGGTTCGATCACAGCTCGCACCAATGAAATTGTTGATAGCAATTTTAAGTGCCGCTTTAATATACTGTGAGAGCGTGGTCCTTTCTCGCTCAAGTCGGCCATTTGTGCTACAACCACAATATCTTCTCTTAACAGGTCATCACTTCATCTAGTGGGGGCCACAACACTTCGCTTACTGATACGAGGCTGCACCTTAAGGACCATTATTTTCGCAAACCATATTTAAAAATATATATAGTAGATATTAGTTATAAAACATTTTCTCAGCAGCAAAAATCTAGACCATCTTTTAATGGTACGGTACTCATGTAGAGTTTGAGTTGATGAGTTAATTGTAGCATGCCAGAAAAGCTGCTATTTTACACTGGTATTCTGTAAGAGCTTGGTCCTTCCCCTGTCGAGCCGACCCATTCGTGCTACAACTATAATATAGCTATAGCGTGGTTCTGCCACGTATAAAAAGTATACTAACATAAGGAAAATGTACCGCGACTGACACGTGAATTCATTAAATTCCTTAGAAGGGTTAGTCATGAATACCTCGACCGCGCATATTTATTCTAAAAACAACGCTCTTCCTACTATTGGGTGTAATGAAATTCAAATTAAAACAAAATAACTTAAATATTTTCTGTGATTACATGACAACCCTTAGGTGTAGTCTTAATTACGTTCGTATTTTTTTTACTAATACAATGGGCACAGTGTAAGTCCTGGCCACTCATAAATATTTGAATTTCGAAAGTTATATTTTTTTAAACATTATAAACTCATCTAATGATTAAAATGATTTAGGCGGGAAGTTGCGTGTTAAGGCTGAGTGTTCGCGCGTGTTAATGCTGAGTTTTAGCGCATTAGATATTTACAAGCGGTCGTCGCAAAGATCGAGCCGGGCCGCGCATATGATCGTGATTTTTACAAAATAATCACAAAAATATTGGTTTAAAGTTAAAAGTTAAAGTTACAGCATATATACATCCCACTGCTGGGCACAGGCCTCCTCTCATTTCTGAGAGGGTTTTAGGGCAAGGAAATAGGTTTGAATAAGATTTAATATGATGGAATAGGATGGAATATAATGGATTATGATGGAATAGGATAGAATAGGATAGAATAATACAGAATGGGACAGAATTGGACATAATACAACAGCATAGGACAGAATAGAACAGAAGAGTACAGAATAGAATAGATAGAACAGAACATAACAGAAAAGAACATAAAAGAACAGATCAAAACATAATAGAATAGAATAGAATGGAGCGGAACAGAACAGCACGGAACAAAAGAGAACCTATATGTTCTTACTTAACATGGTGCGAGTAGCTCGCTGCTCTTTGGACTCCTACCCTCTCGCGGATTACAGACGTAAACTTTGAGTGTATTAACACTAGGTTAGTCGCTATGTCCCCTTTAATTAATTAAATTGATTTCCAATATCAAATCATACCCTCAGACCAACAAAAAAAAAGACAGACAGAATATGCGACCGAGGAGCAACGCCGAAACCATGCTTAACTTATTGTATGAATAGTCAATTACGCATCCATATGCATCTAAAATCATTAAATGATTTGCAATCAGCGACATGGTTTTAGATGCTTAAGGTTGCGTGGACGTTTACGAGTTGATAGAGTAAGAAAGAGGTAAGATGTGTGCGTATGAGCGTTTCAAGAAATTGAGTATGGTATCACTTGAAATATACGTAGTTTACATTCTATTTTTCTTTATTGATCTTAGATCATATCCTTTGTACAATAACTACTTACTTTTAATCTTTCAGTCCACCTGATGGTAAGTGGCTATTGCATTCCATGGACACCTTTAATCAGTCAACTTTAACAAAGAAGGCAACAAATGCGTTTTCACCTTTGAGGACTAAGATGGAATGCCTCACAGCCTGTAATTATAATGACTCTCTATACCCTTCAAACCGCAACACAGTGCAAGCACTATTATTTGGCGGCAGAAATAGGTAAGAAGGTAGTACCTACCCAAACGGATTCCTACTCAGAAAAGAAGTCCTACCACCCAGTATATTCTCACTTGACAAGCGTATTGGCAATCACATATATTATCTCGCTTTAAGTACTGCTCCCCTTAATCACCTATTTTAGATATAAAATTTATATGTATTAAGTTTATTAAAATTCTTAAAACCCTGAAGTTTTAAGATAACTATGAAAATTTATAGCCTACTGCAGGTGTAACAATGTTTAGCTAAAAATATAACAACACTTCACGCGCAAATTTTCTTGGAGCTCAACGTTCAAGGAAAATCTTATAAAAAACCCTGTCTACACTAAAATTATACTATTATAATTCAATAAAATAGAAAATATCTAAACATGGAAAAATAAATTTCGAGGATATACGACAAAAATGATTCGGGTCTCTCTGATCTCTATGAAAAACGATTTTCTACGACTTACCACTCTATTTTAAACAAAAGAAATATTTCCCGCTTCAAATTTGAAATGTGAAAAATATAAATTTAACAATAGAACTAAAGAACTTTAAACGAAGCAGTGGACACTGTTAGAACAGTTCGAAGTATAAATGCTCGATTATTTTCTAAATTTAGACTCGGTATTCTGCACTGAGAGATCTAATTAAAGGACTGCCATGTTAAATGGGAGCTTTTACAAAAACCTGTTGTTCTAGTTCAAGCGTTTGTTCCTTTGAGATAAGGCGTATCTTATTGCATAAAGTAATAACTTCTACAGTTTGCGTCACCAGCTGGCGTAAATTGTTATACTTCACATTTAATGGTCGTCAGGAACTATTTATCTGTTATAGGGTATATTGGGTTGAGAGAATTACCGTGATATTTAAGTGCGTTTTGAATATTATCTCTGTGTCAATGTTATGAGATTAAGGACACGGACATTAAAAATGCGGACGTAATGTTACACTAAAAATGCGTGAAGCAATCTAGGTCCTACAACTTTGTTTGTCATACGCGAGATACACGCACACGTATGTAGCGCGCATCCTGCCACGTGCTGCATGCTGGCACTGGTTATCGGACCTTCATGTATTTGTGTGTGTAAAATTGTAGAACCTAGGGTGATTCAAAACTCTAATTGTGACATTACGTCCGTATTTTTAACGTCCTTTATATTAAGACATATATGACTAGCTAAGTAGTGCGTGCTGCTAATTTGATAAATATTTACTCTTACCAAGCACAAGTTATACATAAATTCTCATACCAAGATGAATAGAAAGAAATAAAGGAATCATTTAATTCAGTAGTCAAACCATCATATTATGCTTCATTCAACGCAATTTTTACAAAACGCGGGGGCATCACTATGTATTCGATAAATAATATCTACTTACTAAAACTCATTTTACATTTGTGCAAAAATTTAATGTAAGATTCTACCAATGCATGTAATAAAAGGCGGAAGAGATAGGACCTAAGATCGACATAGAATTTCTGATCAACGGGCGCGCCATAAGCTTGCGGTAAAGACTAAAATGAGGGTTTGTCTCGCTCGCGGCATGTCGTAGCTGATATACAGGTGAGCAAACAGTTATTGCCTTCATTTATTTTTATTTTGCGTGGTTTTAAATGAATACTTAAAATTAACCCTAAGCGCGCAGAGTAGTATGGTATTTATTTATTTATTTACTTAATCTTTTTTACATCTACCTCATAATAAGGGACATAAAGGGCGGACTTAATGCCTTATGACATTCTCTACCAGTCAACCCTGAATGATTTGAGAAGCTGTGGCAGGTGTAACAACCACTTCATAAATTAAAAAATAAGTAATAAAGATTATATCTTACAACAAAATGCAAATAAATAAAATATATTTAAAATTTAGAAACTTAATATCTACTTTATAATAAAGAAAAAATGAATAGACATTATATAAACGGATAATTATATATAAAAAACATTTAAATAAATATAAAATGATATAATACAAAAATAAAATAACATGATACATATTTAAATACATATTATACAAAATATCATTTACAAAGCGAAAGAGAAAGAAAAACAAAAGTCGGATAAATCAGGTGGTATTATTCTTGTTAAAGAATTCTCGAACTAGTCTCTAAAAATAATGTTTGTTACTGGTTTTCTTGATATCAACAGGCAGGGCATTCCAGAGCGGTATGGACTGCACAGTAATAGTATACATTCTGTCTCTATCCTTTATTAAATGAACTTAAAAGAGTTGTTTTAAATATATTACAGACAAAAAATTGACTCATAAAAATTTATATCACCTAATGAGCATGTTACTGTATAAATATTGATTGATTAGTGTTCAATACAAACGTTCATGTTTCACTTTTATGAATTTATTTTTAAAACGTCTAACTTTTGCCATCAATCAATATGACTAATATGATGAATATCATGAATGAATGAATGTATGAATAACATGATGAAATATGATAATGTAGAATCTTCTTTTTATATTAGACATCAACCTGTAAAATTTCCAGAGCCGCAGTAATTGTAACTCCATCTCGAGCTAAGCAGTCGCTGTAATATTATAGTAAGCGATGAACCCAGGTTCGATCCCCGCTGCCACCAATGAAATTTTAATTGCAATTTTAAGCGCTGATAATGATTTCTTATATTTACGCAAATACTACATTGAATAAAACTAATTTTACGGATTAAAAAATGAACTTGAAAGAACATATCCCTGATGTGAAGCACCGACGCTCCGGGAAGTTTGCATTTCCCAACCCTTATATTATCAGATTTAATAGACGACAAATCCTCGCAAAAGAAAACCGATTCATAGCAAAAAAACATCCTAATTACAATAGAGAAGATGGCTGGGTGCTACTATTTGCTTGGGATCCCATAATTAATAAAATTAAATACAAACCCAAGGATACTACTTGAAAATCAAGACAAGATACTGTAAGCTCGTTCTGCGTAGATCGGACCAAAAATTAATAATTAAAAGTTAAAGGTATGTAGCCTACGTCAACTATGACATTAGGAGGTCAAGCACCTCAGCCCCTCCCCCCCCCCCTGAACATGATTGCTGTAAAGGGCCCGAAATGTCGGGAATTAAAAAAGTTAAAATTAAACGTGACAAAATCCGTAAAATTAGTTTTATTCAATTTAAGTGCTGATTTACCACGTGCTTTGCTGTGAATGAAAACATCACGAGGAAACCTGCTTGTCTAAAAGAAATATTTCAAAGACATATGAAGTCCGCAGACACGCATTATGACCGCGCGGTAAATATTCCTTACAAAAACAAAGCAAACCATTTGGTTCGAATGCGTGGAATATCGACAACAAAGGGGTGAAGACCCGACGGCCTGGTTGTCCGATGGTGGAAAGGGGAGGAAGGTATTAATAATTATTATATATTTCCTTAATACCTCCCTCTATCTCATTCCTCTCCAGGCTGAGAACGTATCTTTAGGTTTCATTGTTTGAAGATATTTGCTGGAGGTCCATGGAATGCGATAGTCACTTACCGTCAGGTGAACCATTAGCTCAATGTTCAATTTAGTATTATAAAAATAGGCTAATAAAAAGTGAAGTAGCGCCGCACCTTATTTAAGAAGAACAGGCGGAATGGATTCTGTCACCATAAGCTTTGATAAAATACAGAATATACCCTCAACAAAACAAATCCCGTATATATGACGGATCGTAACGATGGAAAAGTAAACATAAAACAATTTTATGGGTCTAGGGAAATAAATTTCTTTACTGAGGTAGACAATAAAGGTAATTTATATAATTTTGTGGATATAAATTTTGTCAACTTCAAAAAGGAGAAGGTCTGTATGTGCGTTTTTGTACGTATGTTACGGAAAGTCTTTGCTAATTGTGAACCGACTTTCATGGTTCTTTACTTATTAAATAGATATTAAATAGGATATAGTCAAGGGTGGTGTCAAAAAAACAATCTACCTTAAGGGTGCAAAATACGGTATATTTTTTTATTCAATAAACTCATTTTTGGCATTATAGAATTTTTACCATGCGCGATTTTTTTTTACTGACACCAGCAGTTCTCCCACAGCGATAAGACTTAAGGACTTTCAAGAGAAGAGCAGACTCCTTTTTTAAGGGCGGGCAACTTACTTGTAATTCCTCTGATGTTGGGTAGGATGAACATACGATAATCGTATGATTAAAAAATATTTATTCATGCTATAACCGTATAAATAAAAAAATACTTAATCGTCCGATATTTATTAAAATTAAAAAGTTCATGTTTTCAATATTTTATTTTAATTGATTTATGGATAACGATCATTGTAATGTACGCGGCTTTAGGGTGGCTCAAGGGCCACCCAACCACACCTTAACTTACTCTCACTGATATTGCAAAATTGGTGTAATGTTTTATTAGACGCAAATAGCCTAATCATGTAATTAAGTATCAGAATATATAAAAATATAATATATATATTCATATATATTTATTTATTTTGTTCCATTGTCTAAAGTTATTAAAATAATATTATATTTAAAAAAAATATGTCATACGATAAACCTCAAAATAAGAACAAATTAATCATCCGATTATCGTATGAATAGACACTTCCATGTAAGATATTAAAGGCAGTAAACAAAACCAATTGTTCTCAATTTATTTTAAATTTAATTTAACATTTATTTTCTTTATATTTATTTATTCCAACAAAAGCTTAAACAAACTAATGGTTTACCAGCAGGAATCAAATTATATTTACGACAAAGAAAACCCTCGAGGAAATGGACAAACTTTTTCACGCCGGCATTTTTCAGTCAGGATAAATGTAAATTATAATTTTTCTAACTTCAAAAGAATTATGGACTTTCTTTTATAAACAACGAAATAAATAATAAAGTATCATCAACATACATAAATTTCAAGTATAAGGATCAGTTAACAACGAGACGCGACGCGACGATGCTTGAAGTGGCCAGTGGTTTCGAACCGCACAGCACGGCGTATCGTTAAGTCGCTGTCAGCGCACCGCTTTTGCACGCTGCGCCTAACGACGAAGCACCGCTACGCCGCGCTGCGCCTCGAAATGTCACGCGGCGTAGCGCGACACCGCGGGGCATTTTAGAATTATCTCAATAAAGTGTGTATCTTTTCGTGTAGTAAATAAAGTTATATTTTGTTCACTATCTTAAAAAGTGCGTGCCACGTCGCGTCGCGTCACGTCTCGGTGTGAGCTAACCCTAAAGATAATTTTTTTTTTAAGAATGCCGATTTTGTGGTTCGTCTGGTGCAGGCAAGGAGGATGGTGTTGCTGTGAGGCTACCGTGTGTTACGTCGGGATGGATGGTGTTGCTGTTTGTTTGCATACTTTGGTGTTATCATGTAATTATGTCCTTCACGTCACACCAGTGTGTAATTGTGGCGGGGACATATTACGGTATGGTCTGAATGTATAGTGCGTTACGTTGTCTTATTATTAATAATGATTAATTGCATAAGCAAGAGGGCAATCTGAACATCCGCTTTCATAGTTTGACCATGTTTAACAATTAATAAATATTACAATATATTAAAATATTACCGTAAATTCCTTATGTATTACATATATCAGAAGCGGGATAAAGTCCCTGTTATCGTCCACATAATTATAGTCTTCGAATAGTGTGAGGGTTATTACTTAGTGAAAGACTTCGCGGTGATGACTTTGTTTTTGTTAAATGTCGTAATGAAATACGTACCATAAGGCCACGTTCACACGGCGACCATTCGATTCGATTTTTTCACGTATACGGTTTTACCGTATACGATGCAATCGTTCACACGACAACCATACGATTCGATTTTTTCGTATACGGTAAATCGAATGAAAAGCAGCCAGTTGTATAGTGCGCGCCATCATGGGTCCACGTGTTCCACTACCTTTATATTGGTTTTATAGACGGAGATGCAAGCAGCGTCCTAGGAGGTATTGGGTTCATCCTTTTCATATAATACAACTGTGATTCAAAGGGAAACTGCGGGCACGCGCGCGAGTGCGTACGGTACGATTTTCAAATGGGCGAGTCGTGTGAACGAGACAACATGAAAATAAATGCCACTGCGTCTTGTATTCGATAAAATCGTTTCGAGGCGCCGCATTCTCTGTGGCAACTTCGTACGGTATACGGTAAAAAATGTATCTCGAACACGACGTTTTCCCGTATGGACTCCATGTGAACAGTTTAACATATTGTATACTGCCACCACTATGTTCGATAAAATCTATTGTACGGTATACGGGAAAAGTATGACCGTGTGAACGTGGCCTTAAAGTGTAGAGTAAAATATTATAATAAAATGTTTTAAGCCAAAAGTTAAAATCTCTTTGTTCGATTTATATTAAAGTACCCGCAAGTACTTTTATAATGTCTCAATGTACCCAAACATGTTAACAAATGTTGAAAGGAATGTTGAAGGTGTTCTAGATGAGTTGCAGTTTTGCATTCAGTAGAAATTTAAACTGCTTGAGTTATGCTATAATTTGATAGTTCATACCTACGAATATGATTTACATGGGCTTCATTTTACAGTTCGAAATGTGTAGCGATATACCGAAAAAAAAGTTTAACTTTAACATGCTGTGAATTAAAAGAATAAGTAGCCTTTGTGTGTTCTAATTTGTTGATGGCTGTTACAGTTTGCTCCGAATATTATGTAGTTGACAAAATTGGGGTTTGATGTTGAGGGTTTAGTAGAAGGCGTGGTGCTGTACCGCTCGCTCTTGAATGGAACTATGCTGTCAACATAAGACGCCGCAGACACATTATTTGCCGCTGCTGCCAGTCACCATCTGATACATGAGGAAAGTAAATTTATCTTAAACATTGTTTAAAAAATATTTTGTAGTATTGAGGGGTTAACTTTGAGAGAAATGCCTCTAAGCAAAGCTTATTTCAATTGAATAACCTGAGTCTATTGGGGGATTGATGACCCTATTAAATAGTTACTTCATTTTATTTTATGTTTTGACTATGTCAACAACCATACCGTAGCCGTAGCTCAAAGAGTGGATACGTGCGCGTGTGGTGTTTGTAGAGGTTTAGTTTGGGGGACATTGAGATGACTAAACAAAGTTGAGTGCTCGTAAAAATGAAATGAAGTGTAGTATACCTTTGTTGTGTAACGAACGATTAAAAAAATGTTATGGTTCTTGTACATTTTATTTTTAATTTTATTTACACGTATACTTAACCACACGCGAAGGAATAGAAATACGTATATAATAAAAATACAAATAACCACGAGGACCTTTTGCCGTAACGATCGAATAAAATCAGTTATGGGCAATATTAGTTTAATGTTGACGCATAAACGAAGCTAACTTCGGCACAGTAAAATACGTATGCAAACGTAGCTTTTATCTACACAGAGAAATGTGAATAGAAAGTATTTTAAAATACGAATATTAATTTTATGTATGGCGTTCACAAAAGGAACCGCTGTTGAAGGAAAGCTGTCATCTTTCTAGAGTTTCCCATAGTTGCCTCTTACGACACCCACGGAACGAAATTAGGTGATGGATTCTATTGCGTCCTATCACCTATTGCCACCTTTTGTATCTTAGTCCGTAACAAGGCCCTCATAGGTATTTTTATATATACAAACAGGTGACAAACGACCACACAGTCCACCTGATGCTGTGGCCCATAGACATCTATATCCTCGATTAAAAATCAAAATGCAGATGCGTCGTCACCCCTGAGGACGAAGATGATATGCCTCGTTTCCAATATAAAGGGTCTCCGGTTCTCTACACTCACCATACGAAATACACCAGTATTGAGCTGCTATTTCAGGCTGGTATTCTGTGAGCGCATAGTCCTGCAGTGTGGCTCAACCAAGTACAAAATTCCGCCATAATCGGTGACAACGCATCTTTAGCCTTCTTTGTATGAAGTCCAATGATTGCAGTAGCCACTTACCATCACGTGGACTGTAAGTTCGTTTGTCAACTACAGTTTAAAAAAAACCACACATCTATCTATCAATCTACCGTAATAGACCAGTGATGGGGAGCAGCGTCAAGGGTGCAAGACGACTGGTACTGCGAACGCCAATCTGCCTGCCAAGCGTGGCGAATAAGACAAATCCTATGGGACTAAGAGTAGAGGCCCATATCCAGCAGTAGACTTTTATGGGCTGATAAAGAGGAAAGATTTTTTTTAATAATATTAAAAAAATCTTGAGTGATAAATGAGCTAACAGTCCACTGAGCTGATATGCCTACATGCAGGAAGTCGATGGATGCAGGTGGCTCAGGACCGTACTTTGTGACATTCCTTGGGGGAGGCCTATGGTCAGCAGTGGACTTGTGAAGGGCTGTAATGATGATGATGGTGATGATGAACAGCAGAAATAAGAAGAGGTTGTTACCAACCCAGACAGACTCCTAGACAGACAAAGTGCCCGCCCACCTAGTACCCGCATACAATTTAAAAACATTAGAGACGTAGTGGTTAAGCATTTTACTGTAGATGTGAACTACGGTTCAAATCCCGTACGGAACAGGCAATTTGTATGGCCTACAAATAATTGTTTCGAGTGTGTATTATAATCCCCAGCAAAATACTTACACGTGGTAGAGCCACGCTGAAACTATAATATGATTGGAGCACCACGCTCTCACGGAATAACAGCGTATAATAGCAGTTTAATGCTGCTGTGTTTCGTATGATAAGTGTAGAGAATCGGAGACGCTTTTTACTGAAAACGAGGCATTCTATCTTAGTCTTCATGGGATGCGTAACCGAGGGTAGATGTATATTATGTCTATGAGTGTGGCCTGTTCACTTACCAGCAGGTGGGTTGTGTGCTCGTTTGTCATCCTTATTTTATAAAAAAAATTATAACTGGATCTAGCGAGATTCTATCTAAAGCAAGGGCTTTTCGTCGGTACCTTTTATCTTGGACTTTCTCTTCCGTCGTAAGCCTAGGAATTTTAATTTAATATCTTTGAATTTTTTTTCAGACTATTTTTTTTTTAAATTCTTATACTTCTTCTTTTCTTCTTCTTTTTATTTTATTTTATTGGCCTTTGATGAAACAACTAAAAATTATCTACATCTTATTATATTAACATCTATAGCTAAAAAATCGTCTAAATAGTTACATTAAAATTTTGTATTCTGTTTTTCCACCCTTAGAGACGGAACTTTTTATGAAAATTTATATGGGATTACCCCCAAATATAAACTATTTAATAAAAAAAGAATTATTACAATTGGTTGACATGGATATCGCTTAAAAAAAGGGGGGAAAAATTATTTTTTTGAAGTCGGCTAAATATTATCTAGGACAGACAATCCTGTTTTCAAAGTTTTTTTAAATTGTAGATTGCGTTTTATAAAAGCTTTTAGCACTCATGTAATGTCGCAATACGTATAGCAGAGAATAGCAACTTGAAGGCAGCTCATGTGATTTTTATGCATGTTACACTACACTAGCTCGTCTACGAATACGCTCTGTATACTCGTATATTGGATGTTAATATATTTTACTTGAGTGTTATGTAAATAAAAATTTATACATAAATGAGTTAACTACTATAAGTATATAGTACATTTTTTGTTAACTAGCGTTGTCAATTCCGTTTGACAGTAACAATTATGACAGTTACTTTGAGAAATCCATTAATTACTATGTTAAAAATTAATTAGCTAAGATACGCGTAATATTGCATGTACTAATGGGACGGGGATAGTGCTCGCAACTGAGGGAGTGCGAGTGGTTTTCAAATTAGGTAAGATACATCATAATTTTATTTTACACTAATCTTATTTAATTAATTTTTAACATCTTTAATATCAATTACCTTGGACTACCTTAAACTGTCACAGAGCCACGGTCTGGTTACGAATATAGAATCGCCCTAAGTGTATCTTCAGTAATAAAAATGAGATTCAATGTTGAGGGGAACATCAAGATTATATTTTTATCACGCTCACCTAAGGGCACTCGACATAAAGTAAGAATTCTTCTGTTTCCTCAAGAGGTCATACCTTAAGGGTGCTTTTCTTGTTCTTGTGATGGTAGTGACCCTTATCTCAAGAAATAATCACAAGACATAAATATTAATGTTGCTTTTTAGATTGCAGCATCATATCTCGTGTTTATAATAGATGTTGTTTTTTAACGTTTGTTGCTGCACATCTTAAAAACCAAACTCGTCTTGGAGGAGCTGCTGCTGAAACTGCTCCAAGGGTAAGCACTAAAAATATGCAATATCGCAGTATCACTTTTAACCTTTTGCAGTTGAAACGGCAGACTCTTGGAAAGCAGAATCTTTAAATTTTACTAGGCAGCTTGGAAAGCAATAGAGGGAAAGAGGCTACGATATCCGCTCTAGATCGTTTTTGACTCAATGTATTTCACTGGCCATTCAACCTGGCAGCACGTAATAGACAACGTCTAAAGTGTAGTTAATGTAGTGACTAGGACAATAAAAATAATAAGGTTATTATAATTCGACTAGTAAACATTTATAAGACAAAAGATTAAAATGAATTGACATTATTAAGCTACGATTTTTCAAACCTCAGATAAATACATAAATACTACATAAACAAATCAAAAATTACAGTTATTAATACAGTAATCAATTATTACAGTTTCTTCGTATTTTGTTTTTATAAAATTGAAGAAAAATCTCTTTGGTTGTACTGTTTGTATCTGGCTGGTTTTAATATTAATATATGTAGGACATTACGAAAAAATAAAATAAAAGGTGAATAACACTTTCCCGCCATTTTTTAATTGTTTTTCTGTCCGCCAAAATGAGTGAATCTAGTTAGATGAATCATGTAGTTACATGATGTATCATGTAGTTACATGAGTAAAAAAACCGTACAGAGGCAAAGCTTCTAAGGAGCTGTCAAAATGTTTACCATTTTTGGTAGGGTTTGCACGGGAGGATTAAATAAACAAAACATATATCAGCTTTTATTATATACTTAAGATAGATTTTTTTACACACTACTTATTCTAAATATTTGATTTTTATAATTTTGTACATCAATAATTTGATGTGCCTTTATAAATGGTAAATTCTAAATCTAATGGAAAGTTTTTTTTTTTAATCTATTGATAAGTACTCACGTGGCATAATATACAATCTTGCACACGTCTCAATATTTCATTAGCAATATTTAAAATGTTTCTTTCGAGATAAAATTTGTAGCGAAGATTTTGCTCTAGCAATATCATACGTTCATTTCAAATACATTCTCACATTGGCTGGAACTCGAACAAGCACATTTTTCGGCAAGTTGAGTGTTGGAAAAGCTTTTTCAAATAAATATTTTACAGTTCTTTTTTTTAAAAACTCAATACAGGATTTTTCGAAGTGATCGTCGCAGATTCTATATTGTTGCCTTTTTTATAATCAAAATGTTTTGAAAGGTGATCTTCTCGTCCGACAGCTTTTAACACTCTCAACTATAACGAAATAATAAAAAAGCATGAACCTACGTATTTAATTTATAAACGTAATTATTCAATTATATACGTTATAAAAATAACGATACAATCACTTATAGGTAGGCAGGTACTAGGTTTTCTTGCCACGTGCCACATTAAAAATAATAAATTATAGTCAAGTTACTGGTTACCTAATAGTGGAGTCTTTAGGATAGTTAAAAAATGATATATTTTTATTTGTTCTGTTATTGTTCATACAAACAATACAGTAAACCATATTTACACTTTTTAATATTTCTTTTGACACGAATAATTCTTTAAAAAACCAAATTTGAAAATTATTATTCTTTACATAGCCCTGAGTATGAGCACTGGCCGAGCCGGTTTAAATCAGTTTCTCTCTGTACGTGACGAGCCGCCAATGCTCACGCACACACGCGCCTCAAGTTTGTAGTAGTGTTACTATCATAGCGCGGTTATATGAAGCTTTGCCTCTGTACAGTACGGTTTCTTTCCTCATGTGATCTAAAGAAGAAATTCGATACATTTTGAAGTTTTATTCCAAGAAAAGGGAAAAATACGACTCAAACCGCGAAAATTTTTTGACGCTTATGGACCTAAAACAGTGTCAGTAAGAGTAGCACAAAGTTGGTTTAAGCGTTTTAAGTCCAGGAATTTTGATGTCGAAAATGCAGCTTGCTCTGGTCGCCCTCATACGGATAAAGTCAATGCCATTTTTGAAAAAGTGCAGCAAGATCGGCAATATTAGTAGGTAAGACATAGCCAAAGAATTGAGGATTGACCTCAAAACAGTTTTGACCCATTTGAAAAGTCTTACTATACAAAAAAGCTCGATATTTGGGTACCACACGAGCTCACTGAAAGAAACCTAATGAATCGTGTACTCATTTGCGATTCTCTATTGAAACTTAATGAAAGCGAACCATTTTTGAAAAGACTGATCACTAGTGACAAAAAGTGGATCACCTACGACAAGAAAATGCGAAAAACATCATGGTCAATGGGTAGTCAAACTCCACAGACTGTAGCGAAACCCGGATTAACGCGCAATGAGGTGATGCTGTGTGTATGGTGGGATTGGAAGGGCATCGTTTATTATGAGCTTTTACCGCCGGGCAAAACCATCGACTCGGATCTCTACTGCCAACAACTGATGAGACTCCAGCAAGAAATTGAGAAAAAATGGCCGGAATTGATCAACAGAAAAGGAGTTGTCTTTCATCATGATAACGCCAGACCGCACACATCTTTGGCCACTCAGCAAAAATTGAGAGAGCTTGGTTGGAAAGTGTTAATGCATCCACCATATAGTCCTGACCTTGAACCCGCCGATTTTCACCTGTTCCGATCTCTTCAGAATTCTTTGTGTAGTGTTAGGTCAACATCAAGAGAGGACTGTCAAAACTACTTGTCGCATTTTTTTAAATCAAAAACCCCAAGATTTCTACAGCAACGGGATTATGTCACTACCTACAAGATGGCAACAGGTTATCGAAAAAAATGGCACATATATATATTATAATTAAATATAATTCATCATCATCATCATCATCATTACAGCCCTTCACAAGTCCACTGCTGAACATAGGCCTCCCCTAAGGAATGCCACAAAGCACGGCCCAGAGCCACCTGCATCCATCGACTTTCTACAAGTCTTACCAGGTCGTCACTCCATCTAGTGGCGGGACACCCTACACTTCGTCCGCCGGTACGAGGCCTCCACTCGAGAACCTTTTTTCCCCATCGGTTGTCGGTTCTTCGAGCTATATGGACGGCTTACTAAGCCGTTAGGGTATGTCTGTCGGTCATTCTGGTTCTACTGCGGATATCCTCATTTTTAAGTTTATCATGCAGAGAAATCCCGAGCATAGCCCTCTCCATAGCTCGCTGAGTGACCTTGAGCTTGCTCATCGGGCCAGCAGTGAAGGACCACGTCTCAGTTCCATAGGTCATCACTGGAAACACGTACTGGTTGTTAATGTAATTAAACTTTGAAAAAAAAAATGTCTTTAATTTGCATATAAAATACGAAGAAACTTTTTCCCGGCCTTATATGTATAAAATAGTTTGATTTTACGTAACACTGATAAAGCCGCACTGCTGCTTTATAGATTGTAGAACGAATGGTTCCGCCTGACCAGGGAAAGACCACGTTCTCACAAAATATCAGCGTAAAATTATGTACGTACGTGTTTTTACGAGTATAGTGGGTGTAGAGAACCGTAGGCGGACATACGTACCGGCCTCCTAGCGTTGCAACTACGGCAATAACCCCTATGAGGCAATCTATGGAAAATGCCTATGTTCAGCAGTAAGCTTTTGACGTGCAGTAATTATTAAATGATGAAGACCCTTCGGTTTTAGACTTCTCCTTTTCTTCTTATATAACTATTGTAGTAATTAATAATTATGTTCACAAAATGTAGAAAACATCTTAAAGATTCAACTAACTGCCAACATTTGCAATAAATTATTGCAAAGCCCTATAACTGTTTCTTGCTGATGCAGGTTTCAATTAATTCCTTGGCCCCAGTTCTTATTAAAAAAATATGAGCTATTTATATTGGACGCTCTCCTTTGAAAGTTCTCACGTAGTACGCATTAATTGGTTTAGAATTAAAAATGTAAACAGACTTTGAATTTTATACTTCACATTCTATATATTTTACTTCAAAAAAGGAGGAGGTTCTCAATAGGGTATTTTGCACCATGTAAAAATATATAAAAAAATACGTATTTATTATAAGTTTTGTAAAACAGAAAATAATTGTTAATTTCTATTCATAAAAATGCATGATAAATTTTTATAATTCAATTTTAAGAATATTTTTTATAATCTGTGCCTAAAATGTCCAAAACGCTATCCGCTATATTAAATTCCGTAGTGACGTCACTTCGATAGTAAACAAGCTAATGTGCTGAAAAAGTTCGCGGAATGACAGGGAAGGATAATGAAATAAAACATTAAACTATTTTTCCTTTTCAATGTATTCTCCATTAACCTTAATACATTTATAAGATATGTCAAATAACTTATTAATACCGTCTAAAAAAAAAGATTTGTCTTGGGCGTCAAAATAGGCCGAAATTGCCGACTTCACTTCATCATCGTCGCCAAATTTTTTCGTCAAAATCACTACCTAACAGTGCAATAACCACTGGTCATCATTTGCGACATGTATTTTTTGTATCCTGTCTGTATTTATTTATGTAATTTTTATGTATATTTGCCTATTTAATCTTATGTATATCATATTTTTAATGTATATATTAGTGTATTAAATATTTTGTTATTATGTATCGGTTTAGTTTATTTAGGTATTAGTATGTAAGTTTACTATAATATACACCACCTCCCACTGTCCAATAGTACAATTTTCTCCTAATCTTAAGGTTGTCTGGAAGAGATCGCTTTTTAGCGATTAAATAACGCCTTGTTGTACCCACCTTTTAAGTTTTACTCCTTGTAATTTTTTTTTATCGTTTTTGTGGTGTACAATAAAGTATAAATAATAACAATAAGTACCATTACCAACTTTTGTTTATACAATAACACAATACTAGGTCAGTGTCTTTTGTTAAAACATATTTATGCTTATCTATGATTACAATCTCACACCTAATCTATTACAAAATTTGACTTGCAATACCTATCACCTTATGAAGTTTTGTTTTGTATAAAAGAAAGTTAAATATAAGTCATACTCACACCAAAGTGATCTTCACATAAGTATAGTCTAGTTTTTATATACAATGTCTGCAAGTCTCTTCTTGTCAATTTTAACCAAGTATTCCTTATATATAAATCAGTTGGCACTTGAATCCATAACTTCCCCGGCGTTCTTATGGTTGTATTTTTGCATTCAAGCACAACACACCAATGATAAAGATGATAACTCATTATTAAACATCCAAAAATATCTTATTCCTTTGTAAAATCGTTTTATTTACTAGCTCAGTGACGTCATGAGCTGAAAAGCATGGCGGCTAGCGTTTTCTCGCGAAAATACGATAGACGAAAAGTAATTTTTATGGCACTATTCGGTTTAAAGAAAATATTAAAATTATAGCGGTTCATTATCACCCTAGAATTCATTTAAAACACTATTTGAAAGTTGGTGTAATACCCTATTCTACAGAATTTTTTGAAGTAAAAAATTCTTTAGCATCGTTGTTATTTGAAACCTACGAAACAAAAAAGCGACACTAAAAAGACACAAATATATAAATATATAGGAGAGAATGAGATAGAATATATACTAAGATAATAAAGAGAAACAGGTTTTTTGTTTGTTTAAACACGCTAATCTCTGGAACTATCAGTCCGATTTGATAAGTTCTTTTTGTATATGATAACCAAATTCACGAGGAATAGTATAGGCTATCTATTTTAAGCTACACCTCTCAGCTAGCCATAAATATTGATTTTTGTTAAGCAAGTATGAAGAAAAAGCGGTCCCGAACTGCTTAATCCACGTGCGCTGGCGTAATGGTTAGTGATACGTAAATACTATGTTCTACTAAAATATAGATCTTTTCTTCATCTAAAAAAAAGTCCACGATATTATAGTCCTATTTCTTATACATAAGCCATAATAAGTATTATGTGACAAAAAAATATTGAAAATGAAAAAGTGATTTATGAGCGTTATTATTAGGCATAGCATATTCCTAACGAACGGAAGTTACTGTGTCATCAAGACAATAATTTTATGAAGAACAACTTTGCTCTTTATAGCATGTTATTTGGACACATAGCTTAAGAGATAATGAAAAATTTAAATAATTCAACACTAGGCCAGGCGCGCGAACGAACCCTAGCCACCCGATGAGAACCGAAAGAGAATAAGCGAGGTGTCATTTCGCGCGGGTCAGAGCGTGATATAAATGCTTGTGATACCGCCGGGAACAACTAGTTCAGTATAATGCGTTTCCTATTATATCGGCTTCCTATATGTACGGTGTTTAAAAATGGCTAATGTAACATTTAAATGTTAAAATAAAGAATTAAAAAATTATAAATTTATTATCAAATAAATAAAATTAATTATATTGAATAAACTTATCATATCCAAACCATTCTTACAATCGACGATTTCATATCTTACCGATTTACATTAAATTAGTCTATTTTATGGACCACCTTGAGAGTCAATCAATGTTTGTTTCCTTGTTCGATAAAATGATTTTACCTAAAATTGATTAACTGCAGTAGATGTCGCTATTACAAAGCAATTATCGTCGAAAAAAAAATCTTTTACACTAAAATTTAGACTCTACATGTCTAAAAATAAGGATTGTAACATTTATTGGCTATAAAATTAAACTTTTAAGTTATATTTTATGCCGCACTTGTGGTTGCAAATTATCAAATTAAATAAATAATTTGCTGTAAAATGCTTTTGTTTTATATTTCATTTCATTTGTAGGTTTTGCACACATGTTTTTTATTTGATTGCCTCGACTCGAATGGGTTAGGCAAAAATCAGCTATAGTGATTTTCTTTCAAGAAATTCTAGCTAGCAGCACGGAGTCAATAAATTGGCAGTGTTTTATCCCCGTGGCTCGGAAAATACGGAAAGCCGTTGGTCCTGCGCCTGATTTCTCTTCGTTCGTGTGGGATTACCGTCTCGTCAGGCTATGAGGGTGAGGGAATATAGAGGGCATCTGCGCTTGCGCAGACAATCACGCACTATAATTCTGTCCCTTGCAGATACCGAGTCTCCTTTGAGACTGTCAATTAGTTTTATTCAATAACAAAGACGGAAAAAAATAGAAAATTAAACGCGAATTAATCCAAAAAAGGCACAATTTAATACGATACTGGTATAATACAAGGGAAATTTGCGATTAAAGTAGTATTATGATAAAAATGTTAACCTCCTTAATAAATTCGAGCTAAAGTTCTTATATTTATACCTACTCAAAATTATGAAATCACAAAATAGCTTACTTGTTTCGCAGACATTACCATTTAGTCAGTATTAGTTACTAAGCGACCTTAATGCCGGCAATTCAATTCTCTGCAATACAGTATGAAACTTATTCAAAGTTCACAGCTACATAACTGCATTTGATATGGAATTTAATTCACTATTGAATTGGCCTTTGTCGGATGATTTCACGGTAGACTGGAAAGTGAGTTTGGTGTTGCGAACATTTCAAACAACTTGGTATTTCTCTAAAATAAAATTATCACCTAAGTATTATGGGTAGGGTAGGGTATGTTTCATGTAATGATATTTAATGTTTAGAGACAGATTTCTATTTAATGAGTCCGTTAGTGCCAGAAATAAAATACCCTCACTGATCATGGGGTGCAGCATCAAAGGAACGTGACGTGTATTTTAACCGACTTCAAAACGGAGGAGGTTTGACTATATGTTTTTTGTATGTATGTTACGCGATATCTTCGCAGATTGTAAACCGATTTTAATGATTTTTTAAATTTAAATATTATAGTTTAAGGGTGACAAATGAGCATACAGTCTACCTGATGGTAAGTGGATGGTGTGACTCATAGACATCTACATTTATTAGTTTGTTTGTCACCCCTAAGAACTTAGAAGGAATTCCTCGTTTTCTGTAAAACGGCTCTCTGTATCAGTACACGCACCGTAGGAAACACAGAAGCATTAAGCCACTATTTTACGCTGGTATTTTGTGACAGTGTCCTCCTTCCCCAATTGCTCCGACCCACTCGTGCTACAACCATGATAAAGCTGCAGCATGACTGTACCACACATATAGTCTTTTAGAAATTGACAAATATAATATGCAAAATTCAATATCTAGAAAATTAAAAAAATCAAAGACATGTGATTCTGTTCCACTATGTTATATATGATATCCGATATACAAACCGATGCAGCTATACTATTATTGACTTGGTAGGATATTAATGACTGCCTCTCTTTCAGTCAAAAATACAAGGTGATGGGGATACTTTTCTGCTCAGAAGTGTCTGGACTAAATTTGCCTATGTATGCCGTGAAGCAGCAGTGCGCGTACTGCAGTGTTCCAGTCTGAAGGGTATAGAGAGCCTGTATAATTACAGGCTGTGAGGCATTTTGTCTAAGTCCTCAGAGGTGACGATGTATCTGTAGTCTTCTTTATTTGAAGTTATTTGCAGGTGTCCATGAGATGCAGTTTTACAATGAGGAGAACTGCGAATTTGTTTGTCCCTTAAATTATATAAAAATGAGCAATTTTGTTTGCAGGTACAATGGATTGACATATACCTTTCATTATAAAGCCTCAGAATAAAACAGAAAAAAAGAATTTCGCATGCAGTTACCTACCTGATATCTTTCCATTTTGTTAATGTTGACTCTAAAAGCATATTTCATAAATTCAGTTCATGGAGAATTCCTATACGTGATAAATATTTCAAATACGAGTACGCTGACTAATTACAACGTTCCTCTGAGGTAATTTTCATGTCTTTAATCTTGCCAGCGTGTCTTTACGGAAGAGAAACATTTTGAAAATAAATTACTTGATTTTAGAAGGAAATAATTTGAAAATTGTTCTCAATAATGAATATTGTAACTATAAGGTAAGGTGATTTGTGGATCTCGATAATAAATCCACGAGAATACACCACCCACAGGATCCAACTATAACTAAGAAAAATCCAGGTGAACCCATAAGTACTCCATAAAAATATCATCATAATCGGATTTTTTTATAGAATAATGTTGACAAACGAGCACACAGTCGTCCACCTGATGGTAAGTGGATGCTGTGGCCCATAAACATCTAAATCTATCCTCGATTAAAAATGCAGATGCGTTGTCACCCCTGAGGACTAAAAGTGGAATGTCTCGTATCCAGTAAAAAGGGTCTCCGTTTCTCAACACTCACCATACGAAATACAGCAGCATTGAGCTGCTATTTTACGCTGATATTCCGTAATGCCGAAGCCACAGTAACGAGAAACGTCAATCCCATAAACGCAACAATTATTGCTTTAATTTTAACGCGATAAAGTGAGTGGCTACACTTGAACGGTCAACGTCATTTCAATTTCAATGCCGTTGAACGGCGTTAAAGTTGGCGTTAATGTAAACTGACCATTTATTTTTTAACTCAAAACGGGACACATTTATACTCCCCAGTTAGCAGGATAACAATAAAAAAAAAATTATGTTATTTATTTAAAAACTGTAACTTTATACAATTAGTGTTTACTATAATTATAATCACATTAATTATAATTATTTTTATTACAAAAAATTGTGAATAATAAAAATTAATTACCAGTTCACCAGCTTCATTAAAGCCAAGTTCCTCAGACATTGAGAAATATGTTAAATTTGCTTTAATAAAGTTGGTGATGATTTTAAATAAGAATAAAATTCTAGGCAAGTTTTTTTTACATCGACCTTTGTTATCAACATCGCCTTGAGAACTGGAACCTGTAAGTGATTTTTTTCAGACGTCCACAATTTATTCATAATAGAAAAGTAGTTTTTCTAGTGGAGCATTTGCACCAGGTAGACATAAAATATATTCGATTAAAATGCAAAAGAATTTATGTTGAAGATTGTTGGTGCGAAAGTGTTTGAATACTTCCACCCAACGAGTTTCTGCGAAAACTTTTAAATTATCCCATTCGTTTATTTTTTGGTCGGTCCCGCTCTCGCACCGTTCGTGTCTGATGAACTTCATAGTTTAAAATTTTCGCACGGTTCAGGAAAACGGAACTATTTTGCATCCCGGAGCTTTGTTTGGGGACAACGGGACAGGTGACTGAGAAAAGGGACAGTTCCGTTCAAAACGGGACGTATGGTCACTTTACTTTAATATTCCTTGAATTTCAAGCAAGATGAACGTTGACGCTAATACTCTATATTTGATGAGTGTAAATGTTTATTATATGAATATATTTTATCATTGCTTAAGCATGACTCTGTTTGCAGAATCTCAAGAAACGTAATAACTTTTTCATTATTCCACTCCATCATAGCCATACGTGCGACCCCGTTGCGCTCACCGTGCACAATGAGACAAACGTAGTGTGGCCGCTTCAACGCGTTAATTCGTGCGTTAATCTCTTTGATGTACCGCCACTCGAGTTATCGCCCAACGGCAAACGGCATTGTTAATGCCGTTGTAAAATTATCGCCTAAAGTGGTGGCCACACCTACATTCAACGTAATTTCTCGTTAGTGCAGCCCCAGCATAAGAGCGTGGTCTTTCTCCGGTCGAGCCGAACCATTCGTGTTACAACCATAATATAGCTTCAGCGTGGCTCTACCACGTGAGATTATATAATTATACATATATAAAAACAACAAAATTAATTTTATAAAGTAAGGATCAAATGGCAGAGAAATTACGCTTCTACATAATTTAGATCTTGTTGTATAAATAAAAGGTTATGATGTTAAGGATATTAGTTTTATTCTGAAAGTACACACTTATTACATACATCACACATCAGTCATATTTCTTTTGGAAGAGACAAAAATTTATTGGTTATGTGGCCAATATCTGTTTTTTTTTTTGGGAGGGTAGGCGTATAAAGCAACATATATTTTATATCGGTCTATTTGTTTTTAATTATAATAATAGTATTTTTTGTAGTTATTCAAATCTCTATTGTAAATTATGGACATGTGAGTGACACTACCTACCAGCAAAAGTAATCCTTGTGATAATTTCAACATTTAACGTTATTACATTAACCACTTACGATAATAAATGAAACAGTATGGACTCATTGAAGCAATCATTTTCTGCAATGTCTGAGATATTCTACACGAAAATGGATGAATTTCAGTATAATTTGCAAAGAAACTCAACAGGCAAGACCTCTGCAACCACCTCGTCGATCACTGCTGACTTCGAGTCTTTCAAAACTTTCATTGTGGCTGCACTAAATACTTTGCAGCAACAAATGGAGATACTCTTGCATGGCATGTCTGAAGTTAAGACGGAGGATCTTGTTGCGCGTGTCACTTCATTAGTTGCTGAGCATCTGGACCAGTCAAATTATTCTAACTCCAGCATCAAGACCAGTTATCGCCTGCACCACACTGCTGATAACAGACCCAGAACTGTTGTTGTTAAGTTTGCTGAAGTCGCAGTCCGTGACAAAGTGTGATTTGTGAAAACTAAATTCAAAGGTACTGGCATCACTCAGTCTGAGTTTTTAACAAAGTCTCAGTATGGTGTATTCTTGAAGCTCAGAAGCGCTTTGGAATCACTAAGTGTTGGACCCGCAAAGGATACATTTTCATCATAGGTTGACCCGCCATCAAGTGGAATGTTTGCGTGAGCTTGAAAGCATTCCCGGAGAGCCGACTTCGGCACATAAAGCAAAATCGCATTTTCAAAGCTCTGTACAGGCTTCTAAAATCCCGGGGCCTGGATTGCCTCTCCCCGTTCAAGGCGAGTGGTTAAGAAATAGTATGTTTAAATTAGATTTTAGTCAGTAGTTTAAGTTAAGTGTTCGTTAATTTCAAGTAATTTTCTCACAATTCATTCACATTTGAACGAAGTGATTTAATATAATATTTATATTATTGTATCATACATTATTACAGTGTTTACATTATGCTAATTGATCAGAGAACACTATTAATCCTTATTTGCTTCACTCGATGCATAACCGAAACATTCATATTATATAGATAGTTTAAAATGGCAGAATCGCTGTAAGCCTTAGCACTATGCTTAATGACCTCAATAGTGTTTCCCAACAGATAGGTCTTAAGATGAACATGGACAAAACAAAGATCATCTGTAATATCAATGTCACATTTATGCCGGTAGTTGTTGGGAGCACTAAGCTCGCAGTTGTTGACGAATACCAGGGACAAATAGTCCAACTAGGTAAGTCCAACTTCGACCGAGAGGTCAATCCACATGTTCTGGTCAGGTATACCCAAAACCTAAAAACGAGATTGTACAACCAGTGCGCGGTACAACACGCAAAGAAATCCCGAGCATAGTCCTCTCCATAGCTCGCAGATTGACCTTGAGCATCCTCATACGACCAGCAGTGAAGGACCACGTCTCAGATCCATAAGTCATCACTGGCAACACGCAATGGATGCACAATCTGGTTTTCAAGTTTTGAGGTATACCTGACGAGAAGATGTGCCGTAATTTCCCGAACGCTGCCCAGCCGAGTTGAATCCGTCGATTGGCCTCTCGGTCGAAGTTGGACTTACCTAGTCAGACTATTTGTCCCAGGTAAACATATTCGTCAACAACTTCGAGCTTAGTACTCCCAGCAACTACCGGCATAGGTGTTACATGGACATTAAACATGATTTTTGTTTTGCCCATGTTCATCTTAAGACCTATCCGTTGGGAAACACTATTGAGGTCATTGAGCATAGTGCTTAGGCCCTCCAGCGATTCTGCCACAAGGACTATATCGTCGGCAAATCGAAGGTGAGTGATGTAATCGCCATTGACGTTAATACCGTATCCTTTCCAGTACAGTAGCTTGAAAACGTCTTTCAATGCAGCGGTGAAGAGTTTCGGGGATATTACGTCACCCTGTCTTATACCTCTCTGCAGTTGGATAGGTTTCGTACTCTGTTTCTGTACTCGGATAGCCATTGTAGTCTTACTGTACAAACACTTCAGCACTTCGATATACCTACAGTCCACTTGGCACCGCTGGAGGGACTGCAGAACTGCCCAAATTTCGTTGGAATCAAAGGCTTTCTCATAGTCCACATACGCAAGACAAAGTGGCAGATTGTACTCTTGTGTTTTTAAGGTGCTGGAGAGCTATTCTAATCTCGCTCAGACTGACGTCCGGGATATCATTGGAATAGTGTCGGATAAAACTTGCTCTTGGATCGTTACTCACACTTGCTTGTGGTTCCAACGATGACGTGTACAGCTTCCTATAGAACGTCTCAATCTCACTCAAAATCTCAGGTGTCTCGGAAACGATGCTGCCACATTCGGTCTTCAGCTTCGACAGTTGGCTCTATCTGGTAGACAGACCTCTGGCAAAGGCTTTGGAGCCGTATTTCCGCTCGATTGCTTCTTCAATATGAGATGTATTGGAGTTGCGCAAGTCCCGCCTCATGCATTTGGAGATCTGTCTGTTCAGTTGCCTGTATGCTGTCAAATCTGCTGAAGACTGCAGCTTCATCTCCCGTCTAACAGCCATGAGATTAAAAGTGTGATCGGAGACTTTTGGTGTTCTTCAAGGGCTTACAGAATTTAGCTCCGACCGCATGGACAGTTTCCACAAGCTTGTCATTCATATCGTCCACTTCATTGCAATCTTCTAGGCACTGAAAACGGTTTTGTAGCTCGAGCTGAAAGGTTTCGGAACTTTGGATTAGAGCACGAGGGGGACGGAGCGTTGACTTCATTAGACGACACCTCTCCAACTTATTGTTTTAGGTTCAGTGTGCCTCTAACCATTCGGTGATAGCTACCAGTTTTGACCCTCGCGATCACTAAGACATCACTGAACAGTTTGCGTCTAGTCGTCATAATGAAGTCAATCTCATTTTTGTCGAACCGTCGGGGCTCGACCAGGTCCACTTCCTGTGGGGCCGCTTCTGGAAGAAAGAGTTCATCATAAAGAGTCCCTCTTTCTCCATGAAGTCGGCCGATCCGAATTTCCCTACTTTCAGCTAACCGTTCTCCCTTGTGGCTTGTGCGTGATAAACTTAGAAATAAGGATATCCGCAGTAGAACCAGAGTGACAGACATAGCCCAACGGATTAGTAAGCTGAAGTGGCAATACGCCGGCCATATAGTTCGAAGAACCAACAACCATGGGGAAGAAAGGTTCTCGAGTGGCAGCCTCGTACCGGGCTTGTGTGTAGGGCAACCCGCCCACCCCCGTTGGCTAGATGGAGTGACGACCTGATAAGACATGCAGGAAGTCGATAGATGCAGGTGACTCAGGACCGTGCTTTGTGGTATTCCGTGGGGGAGGCCTATGTTCAACAGTGGACTTGTGAAGGGCTGTAATGATGATGACGATGAAGCAAGCCATAGTTCCTTGACAGGCATGATGTCATCGCAGTTATTATTACTTCGAGTTATCAGGAAGATGCTGCTGTCCATTTCCTGTTTTAGTTTCCCTCTATCGTCTCTTACGACACCCAAGGGATGATATGGGATAGTAGATTATCTTCTCTCTCTATAATTATTTGTCATTACTTTAGGCAGTGTACTTTGTTAACTCAAAATTTTCAATTATATAAATTTTTCATACGTGCCTAAGCAATGCTAAAATTTATGTTATTGCTAATAGCTCAGCACGAATAAGGACAACCCAACAATACTCTTACAGAACATCAGTGCAAAATAGCAGCAAGATTCTATGGTAACGAGGCATTCCATATATGTCCTTAAGGGTGACAACACATCTGCGTTTTGAGTTCTTAATTGAAGATATATTTTGGTATATATGGGTCACAGCTTTCATATCGTACCATCAGATGGACCGTGTGAAATACAAATAGAAACTTTTTTATTCAATACTAGCTGGTACCCGGCGCGTTTCTGCCGCAGAGAAATAATTATGAAAATATAATTTTATATTTGTAAGAGTTATATTATTTTAATAAGAATGATAATGATGATGATAATATACAATTTTCAAACAAATTTGTCGGTACGATACGCGCGCTGCGTACCTACTGTAAGTTAATTGTACTATGCCTGTATCCTTTGCGCGAGTGCAAACAATAACTTGACAAAGTTTTACCGCAATCTGATGAACGGTATGGCAGCGCATAAAATACTAACAAACAAACATTATTTTTTTATTAGATATAATATGTTATAAAAAATACTTATTGAAAGTCACTCTTATGTTCAATTTACCACAAGTTCGGAAAATACCTCTGTCAGATCAGATCTAATATTTCTTACTGACTGTGGCAAATTAAGCCAAGCAAGAGCTCCAATCCTTTTTTCTTTATTTCATATGTATCGTAAAATCGTATTTTATTTAGACCTCAGGAACCTTAAATGATGCTAGACCTAAGGCAGTTGTCTAATTGGCTTTTAGATTAATCTAGATCTACTCATTGTCCATTGGAAGTCTGATTTGCAATCATAAACTTTCAATCATCATCATCATTACAGCCCTTCACAAGTCCACTGCTGAACATAGGCCTCCCCCACGGAATGCCACAAAGCACGGTCCCGAGCCACCTGCATCCATTGACTTCTGCATGTCTTACCACGTCGTCACTCCATCTAGTGGGGGACGCCACTTCGCCTGCCGGTACGAGGCTGCCACTCGCGCACCTTTCGTCCCCATCGGTTGTCAGTTCTTCGAGTTATATGGCCGGCCCATTGCCACTTCAGCTTACTGATCCGTTAAACTATGTCGGTTACTCTGGTTCTAATGCAGACATCCTCCTTTCTTACTCTGTCACGCAGAGAAACCCTGAGCATAGCCCTCTTCATAGCTCGCTGAGCCACTTTAAGCTTCCTCATACGGCCAGCAGTGAAAGACCACGTCTCAGATCCATAATGTCATCACTGGCAACACGCACTGGTTGTATAATTTAGTTTTGAGGTTTTGAGGTATGCCTGACGAGAAGATGGGTCGTAATCCGAACGCTGCCCAGCCGAGTTGAATCCGTCGATTGACCTCTCGGTTGAAGTTGGACTTACCTAGTCGGACCATATGTCCCAGGTAAGCATATTCGTCAACAACTTGAGCTTAGTGCTCCCAACAACTACCGGCATAGGTGTGACATGGACATTAAACATGATTTTGTTTTGTCCATGTTCATCTTGAGACCCATCCGTTGGGAGACACTATTGAGGTCATTGAGCATAGTGCTTAGGTCCTCCAGCGATTCTGCCATAAGGACTATATCGTCGGCAAATCGAAGGTGAGTGATGTACTCGCCATTGATGTTAATACCGTATCCTTCCAGTCCAGTAGCTTGAAAACGTCTTCCAATGCAGCGGTGAAGAGTTTCGGGATATTACGTCACCCTGTCTTACACACCTCTCTGCAGTTGGATAGGTTTCGTACTCTGGTTCTGTACTCGGATAGCCATCGTAGCCCTATTGTACAAACACTTCAGCACCTCAATATACCGACAGTCCATTTGGCACCGCTGAAGGGACTGCAGCACCGCCCAAATTTCAACGGATCAAAGGCTTTCTCATAGTCCACATACGCAAGACAAAGTGGCAGATTGTACTCGTTGGTCTTCTGTACAATTTGCCGAAGGGTACCTGTATGTATGTGGTCTATGGTGCTAAAGCCTTTTCGGATACCGGCTTGTTCGGAGGCTGGAAGTCGTCGAGTCTGCATGCGAGACGATTCGTAATGACTCTCGAAAACAGCATGTAGACGCGGCTCAGAAGGAAATCGGTCTGTAGTTCTTCAAGAGGCGTTGTCGCCTTTCTTGAAGAACAAGACCACCGCCTTCTGCTCCACGCCTCCGGTGTAATGCCACCATGGAGGACGGAATTAAAGAGCTCTGAAGGACCTCAAATACCGGTTTTCCACCCGCTTTCAGAAGCTCCACTGTAATTCCATCCTCACCTGGGGCCTTGCCGTTTTAAGGTGCTGGAGAGCCATTCTAATCTCGCTCAGACTGACATCCGCGATATCATCGGAATATTCCGATGATAAACTTTCAATAAAAATAAATAATTAGTAAAGTTTACAATAAAAATATAGGTGACCTTAAAATGTTATTTTTCCAAATAAGCACTGAAGGAGAACGACGTTGCAGGAAGTTAAACAAATATAATACCGTGAAAATAAGCAGCATCAAAGGGTGATAATTAGGTCTTTGTTTGGAATTCAAATTTGAATTTCTTTTTGAAACGCTTACACAAATCATTTCAAGGACGCAAAGCTACATCAAACTTGATATTTATGCTAATTTAAGGACTAAAATGACAAAAAAAGTGAAGTAGGAATTTCTATACACATTTTTTTTCATTTTGATGGATGACGATTGCTGTAATCTATTAAAATTCTTAGTATTCCTTGCTCATATATTAGGTATTTCCCTATGAAATTGCCGTTTTTATGAAATAAGTTAACGTAATTTTTTTTCTATATTTTTTATTTCTATTAATCAAAATACAATCTTTGCATCTTTGCCAACGCAGTGGCAGTTTATTGATGCCCGGAAATGAGCTGAACGGGAGGCAACGAATTCTTCAAAGGCATTTTGTACTGCCTCTCGGGTATTGACTTTTTTCCCGCCAAAAAGTTTGCCAAATTATGGAAAAAGTAGAAGTCTGTAGGCGCAAGGTCTGGTGATTATGTCAGATGACGGAAAGCTTCCAACCCCAGCTCTTGTAACTTGAAGACCGTCTGTTGTGCAATATGAGATCACGCGTAGTCTTTGACCAAATCTGGTTGGAGATGTACGTGCTTCTCCAACATTGTATTTTTTCTTCACAGTAAACATATGCAGTAATGCTCATCCCGTTTGGTAAGAAGCTGTGATGAATCACACCGGCGCTAGACCACCAAACAGTGACCATCACTTTGTTTAGGAGTAAGTTTTCGTTTAGTGTAGTGTTTGGGTGCTGAACCAAGATCCAACCATACATCAAAGTGATGCAATTTTGTATATTAAATTTCTATTTATGAGAACTATTAGTTGAAACAGTGAAATTGTGATTTACTTAGGCACCTTGAGACACTATCGTCATTGACAGCTTTTTAGCTTAAGTTATAGTCAAAATCTCCAAAGATAGCTGTATAATAATAATAATAATAAAAATCAGGTGATGTCGCGCGCTCAAAACGGATGTCGGGGCGGTGGCCGTGGAACCAAGGAACCAACTTTCATTGACGCGGTCATTGGCAAGGTGGTTAAACGCAACCGTCGGAACCTCTCCGCCGCCTGGATAGACTACAAAAAGGCATTCGACTCGGTGCCTCATACATGGCTTAAGAGAGTCCCCGAGCTGTACAAGGTTGACTGTAAGTTCGAGACTTCCTCGGGCAGTGTATGGGGCAGTGGATCCTTTGTCATCTAGGCGAGCGGATGACGGCTGCGGAGAGCCGCATAAGGATAAGAAGGGGTATCTTCCAGGGCGATTGTCTGAGTCCAATCTGGTTTTGCTTCTCCCTGAACCCTCTCAGTACCTCACTAGAGGACTCCGGGAGGGGATTTCAGCTTCGGAAAGGAGGGACAAAAGTGACCCACCTTTCTATATGGATGATCTCAAATTATTCGCCTCCAGTCGCTCCCATGTTATGGAATTGCTAAACATCACTTGTGATTTTAGTCATTATATTGGAATGGAGCTGGGGACGGATATGTGTGCGGTCCTCCATGTCGAAAGGGGTAAGGTTGCTAACTCTGAGGGCATAGACTTATCTATGCCCATCAACATAAGGACCCTTTCTGAGGCTGAAACATACCGATACCTGGGTATGTCACAGAACATCGGTATCGATGAGGCGGGTATGAAGCAGTCAGTTTGCGATGTGTTTTATGCACGCTTGACCAAAGTGCTTAACAGCCTTTTGTCCGGTGTGAATAAGACACACGCATATAACAGTTGGGTCATGCCTGTTCTCATATATACCTTTGGCATACTTAGGTGGACTCAAACTGAACTTAACGCCCTGAATAGAAAAGTCCGCAATACTATGGCTTGCATAGGATGCATCACCCGAGATCGTCGATTATGAGGCTGTACTTGTCTCAGTAACATGGTGGGCGTGGCTTTTTAAACGCGCTTACCATGCATAATCGCAAAGTGTGCAGCCTCCGTAATTACTTTCTGACGAGATCGGATGATCCATTCTATAGGGACGTCATTTCTTGTGATAAAGGACTTACCCCTCTATCCTTGGCCAACGAGCAATGGCAAGACCCGGCAGTACAGAGCACTTCCGAATGGGAGACCGTATGGAAGGAGAAGGAGCTCCAAGGGAGGTTCTACAAGGCTCTACATGAGTCTTTCGTAGACACAGTTGCCTCCCTCCACTGGCTGCGTTTCGGTGACCTCTTTGGGGAAACCGAGAGTTTTGTCTGTGCGATACAGGATCAGGTTATTAAGACCAACAACTATTGGAGATACATGATAAAGGATGGCACTGTCGACGTCTGTCGAGCATGATGCCTTCCCGGTGAGTCACTTAGGCATGTCATCTCCGGTTGTTCGGCGCTTTCTAACTCTGAGTACTTGCACAGGCACAACTTAGTAGCCAGAATTCTACACCAGGAGCTCGCTCTGAAATACGGTCTCGTGGACCGGAAATTGCTATTACAAGTACTTGCCGGAAGCCGTGCTCGAAAATGACCGCGCCAGGCTCTACTGGGACCGGGCCATCATCACAGACAGGACTATTCTTGAATAAGCCTGATATTGTGCTGATGGACCGGGCACAATCAAGGATATTTTGGTCGACATCACCATTCCGTATGACGAGAACCTCGTGAAAGCCGAAACAGATAAGCGAACAAAATATCTGGACCTGGCTCACGAGGTGACCGACATGTGGGGTGGACTGCCGACCGAAATTATACCTGTAGTCGTCTCTGCGAACAGGTTAATCCCAGTCAGCCTCTCGGGTCATCTGAGGCGACTGGGACTCCGTGACGGACCGCTCCAAGCTCAAATGCAGAGGCGGTGCTCCTCGATACCGCCCGCATCGTCCGCCGGTTTCTCTCCTTTCCCCTAACCCTCGGCCGTTTGGTCTCCCCTGCCGAGGGTTTCCATCTGGTTGGGTTTTATTTATTTATGTATTATTTATTTATTTATGTTAGTATATTAAATATATATTTATGTTTATTTATTATTTCCTTTAAAATATTTATTCAGCCCAACCAGATGAGAATACTATATAAATACCCTTAAAATAATAATATATATATATATATATATATATATATATATATATATATATATATATATATATATATATATATATATATATATAAATATCTGCCTCGGCAGAATTGAGGGTACAAAGGCTCGTTTGTACTTAAGATCGCACCATAAATCGGTGCCGGGCCTGGGCGTCTCCCGTTAATTGACGCAAAAATTGAAAATATTTCATGACGCCGAACTCAAACGGCTACGATGTGAGGCTATTCTCTCATCGAATGAACAGACTACGACTGGGGATGCAGCTCGGCAAGCCATTACTGTGAATGCTGGCGTAGATCGAATAGTCGCCCAGGAACAAGAGCAAATGAAGAGCATATTGGAAAAGGCGATTAGGGAAACGCGTTGTACGCCTCTCGAGAATCGACCGCGACTTCCTCGAATACCCCTATTCAAGCGGAATCGGGCTGTCGTGAGAGCTCTAAACTAAATGCTGGTGACCTATTTGGAAGCCAACCGGGACCTTTGCGAGACGGACTCAATTCTATTTGGCGCCGCACTGGCAGTATGCCGTATTATTGGCGCCAATCTCCAATCCACGGCTGGACGTGCTACTACACAAAGTAGCGCCATCCCAGCCTGGAGAAAAAGAATTGAAGATCGTATCGCAAAGGCAAGAGCTCTCATTACCAGACTGTCAAGCTTCTTCAGCTCAGGCAATAACAGGCCAAGAATTGTGCGCACAGCCAAGATGGCGTTTTCTGGGACGAATGTCAGTTTGTCCCAGCCGGATATTACGTAAAAACTCACGGAGCGCATAGACGACCTGAAGCAGAGAATAGCTGCTTGGGGAACGCGGATTCGGCAATATACCGAGAGGTCGACACTCGTCACCTGGACTCAAATCAGGTGATGTCGCGCGCTCAAAATGGATGTCGAGGCGGTGTTCGTGGAACTAAGGAACCACTTGTCCTTGACGCGGTCATTGGCATGGTGGTTAAACGTAACCGTCGGAACTTCTCCGCCGCCTGGATAGACTACAGAAAGGCATTCGACTCGGTGCCTCACACATAGCTCAAGAGGGTCCTCGAGCTATACAAGATTGAGTGTGTAGTTAGAGACTTTCTTGGGCAGTATATGGGGCAGTGGAGTACGATCTTTTTGTCATCTAGATGAGCGGATGACGCCTGCGGAGAACCACATAATGATAAGAATGGATATGTTCCAGCGCGTTTGTTTCAGTCCAATCAGGTTCTGCCTCTCTCTAAACCCTCTCAATACCTTACTAGAAGTCTCGGGGAGGGGATTTAAGCTTCGGAAAGGAGGTACAAAAGTGACCCAACTTTTCTATATGGATTATATCAAATTACCCCCTCCAGTCGCTCCCATCTTTTGGAATTGTTAAACATCGCTTGTGATTTTAGCAATTTTATTAGAATGGAGCTGGGAATGGATAAGTGTGTGGTCCGTCATGTTGAGAGGGGTAGGGTAGTTAACTCTGAGGGCATGGACTTATCTATGCCCATCAACATAGGACACTTTCCGAGGCTGAAACATACCAATACCTGGGTTTGTCACAAAATATAGGTATTGATGAGGCGGACATGAAGCAATCAGTTTGTGATCTGTTTTATGCACTCTTGACGAAAGTGCTTAACACCCTTTTGTCGGGCGTGAATAAGACACACGCATATAACGTGGAATCAAACTGAACTTAACGCCCTGGCTTTTATGCGTGTTTACCACGCATAATCGCGAAGTGTGCAGCCTCCGTAATTACTTTTTGACGAGATCGGATGATCGATTCTATAAGGACGTCATCGTTAGCCAACGAGCTATGGCAAGACCCGGCAGTACAGACCACTTCCGACCGGGAGACCGTATGGAAAGAGAAGGAGCTCCACGGGAGGTTCTACAAGGCTCTACATCATGGGCTTTTTGTAAATACAGTTGCCTCCCTCCACTAGCTACTTTTTGGTGATCTCTTTGTGAAACCGAGGGTTTTGTCTGTGCGTTACAGGATCAGGTTATTAAGACCAAGAACTATCGGAGATACATCCTAAGGGATGGCACCTTCGACATCTGGTGAGCTTGTCGCCATCCCAGTGAGTCACTTAGGCATGTCATCTCCGGTTGTTTGGCGCTTTTTAACTCTGAGTATTTGCACAGACACAAGCTAGTAACCAGGATTCTACACCAGGAGATCGCTCTGAAATACGGTCTCGTGTATTGGAAATTGCCTTATTACAAGTACTTGCCGGAATCCGTGCTCGAAAATGATCGCGCCAGGCTCTACTGGGACCGGGCCATCATAACAGACAGGACTATTCTTGCGAATAAGCCTGATATTGTGCTGATGGACCGGGCACAGTCAAGGATATTTTGGTCGACGTTACCATTCCGTACGACTAGAACCTCGTGAAAGCCGAAACAGATAAGCGAACAAATATTCTGGACCTGGCTCACGAGGTGACCGATATGGGGTGGCCTGGCCGAAATTATACCTGTAGTTTTTCTGCGAACGGGCTAATCCCAGTCAGCCTCTCGGGTCATCTGAGGCGACTGGGACCTGAGACGGACGGCCCAAGCTCAAATGCAGAAGGCGGTACTCTCGATACCGCCCCCATCGTTCGCCAGTTTTTCCCTAAACCTCGGCTGTTTGGTCACCCTGCCAAGGGCTTCCATCTGGTTGGCTTTTTATTTATTTAAGTATTCGTTATGTATTTATTTCACTATATTAATATATGTATATTTATGTATATTTATCATTTCCATTTATATATTTGTGCAGCCCAGCCAGATGAGAAAACTATTTAAATACCCCCCAAAATAAATAATAGAGATACAAGAAGTTGATGGTTACAGATGGCTCAGGACCGTGCTTTGTGGCATCCCTTGGTGGTAAAATAAGAACACTCGTTACTTTTCTGCAAGATGCAATTAAGGTGTGAAACAAAGTTCACATTGGATTACAGCAACGAAAACGCATTCATTCAGCATAATACTAAAGCATCATGTGCAACATACTCTGCCGGCGTCTGTGCTGGGCGTCTTCAAGACAAGAGTGAATAGGCTTTTGTTACGCTAAGATAGTGCGATTTACACTCTAGGGCTTCATCGCCACTTACTATCAAGTGGGATTGTAGTTAAATACTGGCTTATCATAAGTAAAAAAGCAGAAGAGTGATCAATGCACTAATATTCTTTGGGAGAAAGAAAAAAGTAATAATTAAAATAGGTACATGTAAAATATGTTTATAATAAGGCTTTAAATAAATGGATATCTTATACTGTCTTAATACAAAAATTTGTTTATATAATTAGTTTAATGTTTTGATCAGGTTTATTATAATTAGTCTTGCGTGCAGAAGAATAGTAGTAGAAGACGAGGTACGCAAAGAACTTACTTCCATTAAATCGAAAGCCATTGGTTGTGATGACGTGATGTGAGGGTAATGTTTTTACACGTGTTGGATACTATATTACCCGTGATAAATCATATTATTTAATTTTCACTGACAAATGGTGCTTTCCTAAAAAGCTTTCTCTCTGCCGTAAATCCTTTATTATTTCCATTCCTAAGTCCACCGATGGCAGCGCTATATCTTATTTCAGACCAATTTCTATCCTGCCTTTTCTCTCTAAGGTTCTGGAAGCTGTTGCTCATAAACAGATTATTTCGTTTGTTTTCTCAAAGAATATTTTCCCTTTCTCCCTTCTCCCATCTTTCCCCTCCTCAGTCGGGTTTCCACCCTGGTCATTCTACAACTACTGCTCTTCTCAAGGTGACGGAAGACATCCAAGAGGGGATGGAAAATTCAAAACTGACCGTTATCATATGAGAATGGTTGGTTTTGATTTTAAATTAATATTCATTGAAAAAAAAATTATTTTGAATTAATATTAATTGATTTTTCTAACGCATTTAAATCTGTTGATCATGATATCTTGTTAGCTGTTATTTCTCATTTGAATATCTAGTCTTCAGCTCAGGAATGGTTCTCATCATATCATCGAAGGCACCAACAGGCCGTGCGTACTGGACATAATATACTATCTAACTGGTGTGATGTGTCTACTGGCGTCCCTCATGGCAGTACTATCTCTCCTCTTCTGTTTTCCATTTTTATAAATCTCATCACATTGAATCTCAAGTGCTCTTATCATCTGTATGCCGATGATCTGCAGTTAAATGCGCAAGTGGAACTCTCAAATATCTTTAATGCTATCTCACTATTAAATGATGACTTAAAATATAATATCTATGAATGGTCCACTGCTTATGGCATAAACGTAAAACCGTCTAAATATCAAACGATAATCTTAGGTAGCCCTAGGTAGCCATATATGTATGTTGATAGTTGCTTAACATGGAACAAGCATATACAGGAGGTGCGTCGCAGAAACTACTGAAACTTTGCGATCTCTATATCGATAATATGGGAAGAGAATAAAAAAACTTTCTTCACACCAATACTAAGATTTTACTTGTCCAATCACTTATTCTACCGATTATTGATTATGTCGATGTGTTTTGCTCAGGCCTGTCTCAACATCATTGTCATCATTGGGTCGTCTGCTTAACAACTGCATCAAATAATGGTCTTCGTAAATACGACCATGTATCTTCTTTTCGTACTGAGCTAAATTGGCTGCCTATCCATCAGCGCAGATATGTTAGAATACTCTGCACCCTTTTTACAATTCGATCCATGTGCTCCAGAGTATCTGAAATCCAAATTTCAATACCTGGGAGATTCTCATAATTGTTCTCTCCGTTCTTCGGCTAATCTTAAATTGCTCAATCCTTTACACCGTACTGGTTACTTATCTCACTCCTTCGCCCTCACGACCATCAGACTCTGGAACGAAATCCTTCTTGACATTAAAAAAGCTCCCAACAAGGTTGTTTTAAAAATCAAGTCCTTAAGCATGTGAAAAATCGTTGCAAGTTTGAACTAACACATATTTGTTGTGACATAGATAATATTTATATGTATTATGTGTATGTATATATATGTATATATTGTATCTATTTAAGTATATATTAATATATATAAAAAAAATTACCCTCTCTATTTTGATAATTGCTGCACCGCCTCTTATATTTCTATCTCTGTTTAGCCTAATGGTTGACTGGTAGAGAACTATGGCATTAAGTCCGCCATATGTACTCTAATATTAACGTGGCAGAGCCATGCTGCAGCTATATTAATTGTATAGTTGTAGCACGAATGGGTCGGCTGAACCGGGGAAGAACCACGCTCTCACAGAATACCAGCGTAAAATAGCAGATTAATGCTGCTGTGTTTCGTATGGTGAGTGTAGTGAACCGGAGACCCTTTTTACTGCATAAGAGGCATTCCATCCTAGTCCTCACGGCTGACAACGCATCTGCATTTTGATTTGCAAACGGAGATAGATGTAGATGTCTATGGGCCATGGCAACCACTTACCATTAGGTGGACTGTGTATTCGCTTGTCACCCTTAACCTATAAAAAAATGTACAACATTGTGCATAAAAGTGTAACTAAATTGGACGCGCCAGTAACGTGGGTTTCTTCGATAAAGATTTGTGGACTGTATAAGTACATACAACAAGCAGAGAAAGGGAAGTGGATGAGAGTGGAATGCATGCACTAACCTTGTGAGCGACTGCCTCGCCTTCCTCCCGAAGTATCAGCTAACACAGCAGTTCCGCCACGTGGATCGGCGCACGCACTTAGATCAGTTCTAGGAAAGTTTTATATTTTCAGCGCATGGAGTTATATTATACGCACGACAGAAGAGCCTTGCCCGTCAGTTTACCTAGCAGATAGTATAACTTTTCAGCATCAGTGAGTGATGGGTTGTTATGGACGGTTGATTTAAAGCTGGCATAAAATAACGGCCATGAGCGAATGTCACCCGAAAACGTCATAAGTTCGATAGGAAGTGAAAACTTAGCCTTAGATGGGTCACTAGTATTTTGTAAAGTACTAGATTGCGAATATTGTAAATAAAGTCGATTTATTCTACCGTAAAGAGACTCAAACTTAATGAGGCTGTTATAGTCAAGCTTAGCGATAGGGTTTATTTTTAATAAATGGGGATTATAGCTATCTACGGTCTGCTTAAATTCAATGCGTAATGCATTAATATTAGAACTTCCGTCGAGAAAACGTTCCATCAAAGTAGTATTCGTATGGATGTTCGAAGACATATCATATATTTTTTGCACTATTTCAAATATAGCATCGCGTTTAGCTAACAATAAAATCAACTCGGCGTCAGATGTACCCTCATTATCCGAAGAATCACTATTATTCGATGCAATTTGTTTCCTAAGCGGCATTGTGGCTAAAGTTATACGGCGAAATATAGTTTTAAGTGAGCAAAACGTAATCTATAATAAAATATGCAACTTCGCTACGAGGTCGAATTACGTATCGTTAATAATTAGTTTTATTAAGGCGCTACTCCTAGCGAACGACCTTGAGCATTCAGTCCGCCGGCTCTTGCTACAATATGCCGCGTAAGAAATCTGCAAGACGCCACCTACTGTACGAACGTAGTATTATTTTTTCAACATCAATAAACTATTTTATGGAAATAGACACAGCAGACAATGATAAATGTATTTTCATTTTCTTTATTCGGTATATTAGTTGCATTATATTAGAATTATGTATTCTCACATATTATCTAATTAATAAAAATGACACCATTCATTTCAAACGCCCGGGAAGGTATCTAACATGAGAAAATGAAGTATTGAAAATAGTGAGTTTAAAAGATACCTACTCACTATAGGTAAATAGGTAGGTAGGAAAGTATATTATATTTAGTAGATGTTTCGCAGATTTGTTTTTGATTATTGTTAATTTTTACGTGTCACGTATTGAAAAGTAACATACCTACCTACTAATTTTTGAACTGAGCACCTTGTAACTTGGCCTGCTTATTACTTATGCTGACATTATCCTCACCCCAATGATTGATGAGGATGAAGAAAAACATGTTTGTTTTTATTTTTATTCAATTTTATTTCTACATACATATTTATTTTTACGTACGTAATTATATTTATTTATACATAAGGGTTAGGATAGGTAAGGTGACGATTCCGTGGCGCAGTGGCTTAGCATTGAGTTGCAGCGCTAAGGACCGCAGGTTCGAATCCCGCACGGAACAATTTTGTATGGCCTAGAAATAATTTGTTCCGGGTCTGGATGTTTGTCCTTGTGAAATTTATGTATGTAAACTGCCCCCACGATACAGGAGAAAATCCTAGTGTGGAGGTAACGTTTTTTTTAAAAGAAGAAACAAAATACATAAGGGTTATAATAAAGGTAATACAAAAATCAATAAGAACATGCAAAAAGGCATTTTGTACAACATTGTTAAAAATGGTTGTTCACGTAACGTCAAAAAATACTGAACAAAGAATTGTAATTTCTTTTTATTATTTATATATTTTGTTTTTGACGTACTAACTAATCAAGTGTAGTTTGGGCTCTACTCGATGGAGTGAGCATAAGCATCACTATATAAGAAGACTTCATACTTCTTCCCCAAATCACTGCCCTCATAAGGTTAAACTTTGTATAGTTGTATAGATTGATCGTCTTTACAAGGTAACTTAACATATCAAGTAAGAGGTTTTGATAGTTTCAATTATTTTCCTGAAATTAATGCGTAAATGCAAATGCTGTTACTGCTAAGAACCCGAGCATAAGTATTGCTATATAGGAAGACTTCCTACTTCTTTCCCGAATCACTGCCTCATAAGGTTAAAATTTAATATGACTGCCCCGTTGGTCTAAGGGTCGTAAAATTGCTGATCATGAGTCAAAAATCAGTTAAAGGGTTTTCCTGGCAACGAAAATTCTCAGTAGCAGCTAAGAGTCAGGAAGTTGACGGTGTTTATCCTCTGTGCCTTGGACGTATAGCCGCTGTTCCTGCGCCCGATCTCCCTCCAGTCGTGTCGGATAACGCTCCCATCGGACTATGAGAGTGAGGGAATAGAGAGTATACTTGTGCTTGCGCATGTACTCGGGCACTATTATCCGGTCCTGCGTAGATTGCTAGTCTTGAAATTCGGTCTGGAGTATATTATACCTTAACATAATGTTCATATTTTATTAGCCGCGTGGTAGCGCTGTAAGAGAAAAATTTATACCACGACATTTCGTCCCGTGGTTATCGTAAGAGGCGACAATGGGAAATGCCAGAAAAGTCTTAATGCTTCCTTATATTTATTCATTAGATGGCGTTATTATCATCTTGTTTACGTCAAACATACAATACCTAACTCAGTGATCAGCATCAAAAATGTGAGATATTTGATACTGCGATCGTCAATCCGCCAACGTGACGTCAGCAAAACCTCCCTACAACGGAACTCCATGTCAGGATTGGACCTGAAGAAGGAAAATCTTAACGAATAATATTCGCAAGAATTCTGACTTCATTTGAAAACTATGTGTGTCATAAAACGCTTTTTTATTTTCAACACAGGGACCTTTGTGTCAAAGGTTCCTTCAAATTGTTAGTAATTGAATTCGTCTTGAATCTTCTAATATGATGTGCTTTGAACGGGTACCTATTGTACTCGTTTTGTGAATACAACTGGACCTTTAATGAAATTTTTATTCGTCACGTTTACACAATATTTCTTTATTTCTTATTCTGCAGCTATATTAGTAGTATAGTTGTAGCATGAATGGGTCGGTTCGACCAGGGTAGGACCACGCTCTCACAGAATACCAACGTAAACTACCAGCTTAATATTGATTTTTTAATTTTTTAATCCAATGTCTACCTAAAATTAAATGTCTAATTGCACTTTTAAAGGGAATAAATGAAATAACGTAAGTATCTTTATTATGTCTCTACCTCCAAACATAAAAAGTAAAACTATGCTCCACCTAGGAAAGTCCTTTAGCCTTTAAGTACAAGGTGTGATCGTTTTACCTCGATACTTACGTACTTACCACAAAACACTATTATTATTTACCGAAAGGATTTATTTTTATAATGCGTATCTTAGCTAATTAGTTTTAAGATCTTTAACTTCCATTAGTTGCCTCTGGAAACAAGGGAATTCGGGAATGTGTAAATTTTTTATATATAATCAGTCAGAGCTGTAGTTGTTTACTATCTCGGTTTTCGGGAAAAGCACGACAACAATACCGTTACAGCCTATTAAAGTCCACTGCTAAACATAGGCCTCCCCCTTAGATTGCCTCATAGGGGGGATATTTGCCATAGTTGGCAAGCGGGTTGGCAACCGCTGTTTTTTATTTTTAGTCGTTATAAGGAAGACGCTGCCGCCAATTTCCTGATTTGTTTCCCTCTGTAGCCTGTGCGTCACCCACGGGATGATATGGGATAGTATATATCGGTAACAATAGATCTTTAAAGACCTATTCCTGTAATTTCTTGCAGCTCGGATAATTCAACGCTACGTTTTGATACTGAGTAAGCCACGAACAGCTTCAATTGTTTCAAAATTCCACAAATTATAAACTTAAGTAGAATATAGCGCCCTTCGTAACCCGTAAACGCGGTATTAAATCTAACACCATACAAGGGCAATTCTGATAGCATAACTTAACCTTCGGGTCAAAGTTTTCATATTAATTCCCTCCACTAGTTCGCTCATACAAATGGATTTCCGAGAACAATAAAGTAGCCCTCCTTTGTTCAACAAAGGGTGACCGTGAGGCTTATTGGTCACTGTCGTCTATGAAATCATAGGTTCGATTCCCTGTCGGAATCAAAAATTAATCCCATATGGATAATTTCTTAGTGTTTCGGTCAAAATGAACAAAACGGAATTCCGATGGAATCACCTCGGCGTCTATCTGTCAAAAAAAAGTCTTTAAGAAAAATAATAAGAACATATTTCCTTAACTCAAGGTTCGAGACATTTTAAAAGCACTCGGTAGCCCTTCTAGGTTAACCAAGTTGGCTTGCTACAATCGCAAACAGAAAACTATAAAATTTAATGGGAATGACACATCTAAAAGTTATAAGTCATTCTATTAGCACAAAGTGTAAATTATAAAGAGCGAATGCATTAAAAAAATGTTTCCGCCCGGGATCGAACCAGGGACCTTGTGCGTGTGAAGCACACGTGATAACCACTACACTACGGAAACTTATCAACTGGTACCAAATTACGCCATTATATTAACATGCTGGAATTTAAAAAATGGAACTGTGACTTTAGACAATGTTAGATATTAATCGATTATATATACCTAACCCCACCTACCCAACCCCATATACCTAAAGTAATTATACTCATACTCTCAATCACGATTCGGGTGAGGTAAACAATAGATTTTGTGGATTCAAATGCTCACAAAGGTTTTCAACATTAATCCTACATATTATATTTACTACATATTATAATATAGTACGTGAGGGTAATAAGATGGTCATCCGGTTAAAATGGTCACTTTCTTATAACTCAAAAACTACAGCCTTGTTTGCATGGGTGGCTCTGTGATACGATAGCTCTTCATATTAAGTCAACCAATTAATAAAAGGTCAAAAGGGTTCTGCTTTATGGACACCATTTTGACAGTTGACATTATAGTAAAAATTTTGGTCGATATTAGTATGGTGTAGTGTATTGAATAAAACTAATTTTATCTCTCTCTCCTCTACAAGATGCAGGAGTGTACAAGTTTGATTGTGAATGTGGCAAACCAAACGATCAATAAAAACCCGCGTAAAAGAACACATAGCCGACGTGAAGCACCAACGTCCCGGAAAGTCTGCAGTTTGTGATCATATCCTAGACGGCCCCCGCCATTACATTAGATTTGATAAACCACAAATTCTCGCGAAAGAACATCGATTCCTGCCAAGGATGATATGTGAGGCTATTGAAATTAAAAAATATCCTAATTTCAATAGAGAGGAGGCTGGTACTACCACCTGTTTGGGATCCTGTAATTAATAAAATTAAAACTAAACCCAAGCATACCACTGCAAGACTTCAAGACATAGTTAGTTCATTCTGCGTAGATCGGACCAAAATTAATAATTAAAAGCTGAAGGTACACTGGATTAACTCCTGACATCGGGACGTCAATCACCTCAGTCCCCCGTGACCATGGGTGCTGTAAAGCGCCCGAAACGTCGGGAATTAATAAAAATAAGTTGTTTAATGCGATACAATCCGTAAAATTAGTTTTATTCAATGTGTAGTGTTCGCGTAAATATAAGAAATCATTATGGTGTAGTGTAATTAGTATTTTTTAAGTTGAATTTTCGAAATGTTTCTAATTATTGCTAAAGCTTCTTTGCTATTTTTTTCTAAATTCTAATCTAATTATCTAATTAGTTATAATATACGACTTTGAGTTTTTGTCTGTGTCCTCCTTCTAGTTTTGGTTTTATAGGGCGGCAAAGCTTAAGGTAACCATATTACCCTCACGTACCTTACATATTTTGTACATAAGTTAGTTAATTTTCATAAAGTTATTCTGTTGATCTTTAATTATTTCTTTCAAAAATCTTATTGCTCCTCCAAGGTAGTGTTCTCTGCTTACTTATAGGTTAACTGGTAGATTAGCAGGAAGATGCTGATGCCCATCTCTTGGTTTAGTCCCTCTGTCACCTCTTACAATACCCACGAGATGTTATGGGGTGGTGAATATTCTTACACCGCCACTATACACTTATTGGTATTACAATTATTTGTACATACCATGCTAATAATTGTTCTTTGCTAGTGGTCTTCCATGCGATTGCTGATCAGAAGGTTCCGGGTTGGAATCCCGGGTCGGGCCAAAATCAATTATTGGGTTTTTCTGTCAGGAAAATCTCAGTAACACCCGGAGTCAGGAAATTAGTGATATTTCACCCCGTGCCTCGGAAAGCACATAAAGCCGTTGGTCCTGCGTTTAATTTCTCCTCGGTCGTGTCGACTTCCCGTGCCATCGGACTATGAGAGTGAGGAATAGAAAGTGCACCCGTGCTTGTGCATACACTCGGGCACTCTAATCCTACCTTGCGCAGATGGCTAGTCATCGTTGAGACTGACCGCCTTGACCGGGATTTGGTCTGGAAGACATTATTCCCTTATTTATTATTAGCTTCGCTGCGCTACGGTGTTACTTCTTTGTAGGATTTTACTTTACCTTCCTTTTTACATTAATATTTTGTCTAGTAACTAAATACTCGGTGGTAAAGAAAAACATCGAAGGAAAGCTTACATTCTATGCATACATGCTCGTCGGTTAAGGTTATTTTTAATTTGGCCCATTTTCTATATATGACTAATTTGGTCGATAAACTTTCGTTTAGGGCACTCCTTGGCAGCTCTGCCGTTCACTTTTGCAACATTAATTTGCTTTGTCGCTCTTTCTTCATTCATTCTTTCTAAATCACGAAGCCACCGAAGTATTCCATTTTTAATCCCGGTCACAATATCATGCAAACCACACTTTTCTCTTATCACAGAATTAAAATATTTTGAGGACATATTTACAGTGTAGTGGCGGTTTAACAATATCTACTACCCCATATCGTACCGTAGGTGTCGCAAGAGGCGACAGAGGGAAACAAATCAGGAGATGGGCAGCAGCGTCATCCTAATAACGACTAAAAATACAAAACTGCGGTTTACACTTTAAGTAAATACATTTTTTCTACCAAATTGGCGATATATTGAAAATAGGCCAAATTAAGAGTACCCTTAACCGACGTGCGTGTATGCGTAGGTATATGGATGTGGAGGAGGCGAGAGAGGTGTGTCAGGATCGTGCCAAATGGAAGTCCATAGTCTCTGCCTACCCCCCTGGGTGACAGGTGTGAGTGTTTATGTAATTACATATTTACGAATTACCTTGAATTACTCTGAGAAGCAACATTTATGTATTTGAGTATGAACGCAAACAATGTCATGTTTTATTTTATTGAATTAAATGTATTTATAACACTTTAAATCAATTTTAGCTTTCTGCACTCCTTCTAAATATAAACTTTAACTAACAAATCTCATTACCCTCAGTGCTCGCAATATGCTTAAAAAGGTATACAAAGTTTTCCCTTCACGTGTTAATTTAAAGATTCTTTTCAGTATCGTAAGAAATAATGCGTATTTTCATTTTACTTCACTATATTTTGAACGGAGTTTCATAAAGCTACTGATGTAAGTACTTGTATTACAAAGCAGTTTTCGACCATTGGAAGTGCGTCAAAGCTATTATAGGAACACTTAAAGTGACCTTTCAACGTATGCCATTAAACGCTTTCTTTCGTTCAATGAAAAATAGTGATAAGATTGTTAAGAGCTATAAGCTTTACATGGGTACTTATTTATTTATTTTTTTAGAAATCGTATTACCACGTTTTTACTAACTCGCTTCCTTGTCTGTTCGGTACAAATTTTACAATTTATTTTAAACCAACTTCTCGATGAGCTAGATACTTTAAATATTGCTAAGAGCTGGATGACAATGTAATTTAAACTCACACGTTTAAAACGGTTTTCTCTGCAAATGGTTAAAAATAACGACTGGTGAAAGCCTTCCATTTATTTTAAATAATCATAGTGGGTTGGTCAGATATTTTATTTATTTATTTATGGTAACGCCAGTTAACAATTTAATTTATAAATCTAATTAAATACTTGGTACATATCTTTAACCCCTCCCTTCTCTTGCCCTTCCTATATGCACGTACAGCCGTTGAAGGCGACGCAAGCGCCACGCAGCGGCAATTAGTTGCAATCGATTAATAACCGCAACCGCGCGAGGCACATTACGTCCTTCGATCTCCTCTTTAATATTTATTATCACCGGATATTGAGTCCTAATAATTTCGCGAATATGACGCGCCTTCCGCAATTACAATAAGTTGAGAGTTAAGGAGTGTGTGACCTGTTAGCCTGCTGTTGACCTGCTGTGTTAGCTGATACTCCGGAAGGAAGGCGAGGCAGTCCTACACAATGTTAGTGCGTGCATTCCACTCTCATCCAACTTTCCTTGCTCTGCTTGTTGTATGTACCAATACAGTCCACAAATCTTTATCGAAGAAACTCACGTTAATGGCGCGTCTATTTTGTGTGGTGACTTCTCGCCAGATTGACCTTGAACTTCCGCCCTTGTTAGGACACTAAATAGGCCCTAATAGCATAATAGCTTTGACGCACTTTCGATGGTCGAAAACTGCTTTGTAATACAAGTACTTACATCAGTAGCTTTATGTAACTCCGTTCAAAATATAGTGAAGTAAAATGAAAATACGCATTATTTCTTACGATACTGAAAAGAATCTTTAAATTAACACGTGAAGGGAAAACTTTGTATACCTTTTTAAGCATATTGCGAGCACTGAGGGTAATGAGATTTGTTAGTTAAAGTTTATATTTAGAAGGAGTGTAGAAAGCTAAAATTGATTTAAAGTGTTATACATTTAATTCAATAAAATAAAACATGACATTGTTTGCGTTCATACTCAAATACATAAATGTTGCTTCTCAGAGTAATTCAAGATAATTTGTATATATGTAATTACATAAACTATCACGCCTGTCACCCAGAGGGGTAGGCAGAGACTATGGACTTCCATTTGGCACGATCCTGACACACCTCTCTCGCCTCCACATCCATATACCTACACACGCTCGTCGGTTAGGTACTTAATCTGGCCCATTTTCAATATATCGCCCATTTGGTAAATGTAATTACTTAAGTAAACCGTAGTTTTTTATTTTTAGTCGTTATTAGGATGATGCTATGTCCATCTCCTGATTTGTTTCCTCTTATCGCGACACCCATGGTATGATATGGGGTAGTAGATATTGTTATACCGCCACTACACGGTAAATATGTCCTCAAAATATTTTAATTCTGTGATAAGAGAAAAGTGTGGTTTGCATGATATTGTGACCGGGATTAAAAATGGAATACTTCGGTGGCTTCGTGATTTAGAAAGAATGAATGAAGAAAGAGCGACAAAGCAAATTAATGTTGAAAAAGTGAACGGCAGAGCTGCCAAGGAGTGCCCTAAACGAAAGTTTATCGACCAAATTGTAATATATAGAAAATGGGCCAAATTAAAATAACCTTAACCGACGAGCATGTATGCATAGAATGTAAGTTTCGATTTCTTTTACCACCGAGTATTTAGTTACTAGACAAAATATTTATGTAAAAAAGAAGGTAAAGTAAAAGCCTACAAAGAAGTAACACCGTAGCGCAGCGAAGCTAATAATAAATAAGGGAATAATGTCTTCCAGACCAAATCCCGGTCACGACGGTCAGTCTCAACGGTAACTAGCCATCTGCGCAAGGTAGGATTAGAGTTCCCGAGTGTATGCACAAGCACAGGTCCACTTTCTATTCCCTCACTCTCATAGTCCGATGGCACGGGAAGTCGACACGACCGAGGAGAAATTAAACGCAGGACCAACGGCATTATGTGCTTTCCGAGGCACGGGGGTGAAATACTGAGATTTTCTTGACAGAAAAACCAAATAATTGATTTTGGCCCGACCCGGGATTCCAACCCGGAACCTTCTGATCAGCAATGCTAGAAGACCAGCAAAAGAAGAACAATTATTAGCATGGTATGCAAATAATAATACAATAAGTGTATAGTGGCGGTGTAAGAATATTCACCACCCCATAACATCTCGTGGGTATTGTAAGAGGTGACAGAGGGACTAAACCAAGAGATGGGCATTAGCATCTTCCTGCTAATCTACCAGTCAACCTATAAGTAAGCAGAGAACACTACCTTGGCGGATCAATAAGATTTTTGAAAGAAATAATTAACGATCAACAGAATAACTTTATGAAAATTAACAAACTTATGTACAAAATATGTAAGGTACGTGAGGGTAATATGGTCACCTTAAGCTTTGCCGCCCTATAAAATCAAAACTAGAAGGAGGACACAGACAAAAACTCAAAGTCGTATACTAATATATTTAGAAAAAAATAGCAAAGAAGCTTTTGCAATAATTAGAAATACTTCGAATATTCAACTTAAAAATACTAACTACACTACACCATACTAAAATCGACCAAAATATTTACTATATTGTCAACTGTCAAAATGGCGTCCATAAAGCAGCACCCTTTTAACCTTATATTAATTGATTGACTTAATATGAAGAGCTATCGTATCACAGAGCCACCCATGCAAACAAGGCTGCAGTTTTTGAGTTATAAAAAAGTGACCATATTAACCGGATGACCATCATGTTACCTTCACGTACTATATAATATGTAGTAAATATAATATATAGAATTAATGATGAAAACCTTTGTGAGCATTTTGAATCCACAAAATCTATCGTTTACCTCACCCGAATCGTGATTAAGAGTATGAGTATAATTACTTTAGGTATATGGGCTTGCGTAGGTGGGGTTAGTTATATAGAATCGATTACTATGTAACATTGTTTAAAGCCACAGCTCCATTTTTTAAATTCCAGCATGTTAACATAATGGCGTAATTTGGTACCAGTTTATAAGTTTCCGTAGTGTAATGGTTATCACGTGTGCTTCACACGCACAAGGTCCCTGGTTCGGTCCCGGGCGGAAACATTTTTTTTAATGCATTCGCTCTTTATAATTTACACTTTGTGCTAATAGTATGACTTATAACTTTCAGATATGTCATTTCCATTAAATTTTATAGTTTTCTGTTTGCGATTGTAGCAAGCCAACTTGGTTAACCTGGAAGGGCTACCGAGTGCTTTTTAAATGTCTCGAACCTTGAGTTAAGGAAATATGCTCTTATTATTTTACTTAGAGACTATTTTTTGACAGATTTTGACAGAGCCGAGGTGATTCCATCGGAATTCCGTTTTGTTCATTTTGACACGAAACACTAAGAAATTATCCAACAGGAATCGAACCTATGATTTCATAAACGACAGTGACCAATAAGCTCACGGTCACCCTTTGATGAACAAAGGAGGGCTACTTTATTGCAAAATCCATTTGATGGAGTTTTGAACTAGTGGAGGGAATTAATATGAAAACTTTGACCCGAAGATTAAGTTATGCTATCAGAATTGCCCTTGTATGGTGTTAGAATTAATACCGCGTTTACGGGTTACGAATATATACGGGCGCTATATTCTACTTAAGTTTATAATTTGTGGAATTTTGAAACAATTGAAGCTCTTCGTGGCTTACTCAGTATCAAAACGTAGCGTTGAATTATCCGAGCTGCAAGAAATTACAAGAATAGGTTTTAACGATCTATTGTTACCGATATCTACTACCCATATAATCCCGTGGGCTAAAAGGGAAACAAATCAGAAATTGGCAGCAACGTCTTCCTTATAACGACTAAAATAAAACAGCGGTTGCCAACCCGCTTGCCAACCCCTATGAGGCAATCTAAGGGGAGGCCCATGTTTAGCAGTGAATTTCATAGACTGTAATGGTATTGTTGTCGCTTTTTCCCGAAAACCGAGATAGTAAACAATCAAGCTCTGACTGATTTATATATAAAAATTTATACATTCCCGAATTCCTATGTTTCCACCTCGAAAACATTTGCCCAATTTCGCCCCTCGCGTGTCGTAGGAGGCAACTAATGGAAATTAAAGATGTTAAAACTAATTAGCTAAGATACGCATCATAAATAATAATAGTGTTTTAGGTAAGTACGTAAGATCGAGGTAAACGATCACACTTTTTAAAGGCTAAAACTTTCCTAGGTGAGCATAGTTTACTTTTTTTATGTTTGGAGGTAGAGACATAATAAAGATACTTACGTTATTTCATTTATTCCCTTTAAAAGTGCAATTAGATACTTAATTTTAGGTAGACATTGGATTAAAAAATAAAAAAATCAATATTAAGCTGGTAGTTTACGTTGGTATTCTGTGAGAGCGTGGCCCAACCCTGGTCGAACCGAACCCATTCATGCTACAACTATACTACTAATATAGCTGCAGCATGGGTCTATCACGTAAATTGACTCAATAAAGAAATATTGTGTAAACGTGACGAATAAAAATTTCATTAAAGGTCCAGTTGTATACACAATACGAGTACAATAAGTACCCGCTCAAAGCACATCATATTAGAAGATTCAAGACGAATTACGATAACCACGGACGAAATGTGGTGGTATAAATTTTTCATGCCTTACGCGGCTAATAAAATATGAACATTATGTTAAGGTAATATACTCCAGACCGAATTTCAAGACTAGCAATCTGCGCAGGACCGATAATAGTGCCTGAGTACATGCAAGCACAAGTATACTCTCTATCTCACCTCATAGTCCGATGGGAGCGTTATCCGACACGACTGAGGAGATCATGCAGGAACAGTACATGTCCAAGGCACAGAGTGGATAAACACTGTCAACTTTTGACTCTTAGCTGCTACTGAGAATTTTCATTGAAAAACCTTTAACTGATTTTTGACCTGCGATCAGCAATTTTACAACTACTGACCAACGGGGCAGTCATATTATTTTAACCTTATGAGGGCAGTGAGTTGGGAAAGAAGGAAGTCTTCCTATATAGCAATACTTATGTCGGGTTCTTGGCAGTAACAGCATTTGCACTACGCATTAATTTTAGGGAAATAATTGAAACTATCAAAACCTCTTACTCGATATGTTGTTACCTAAATATGATCAATCTATACATCTATACAAAGTTTAACCTTGTGAGGGCAGTGATTTTGGGAAGAAGTATGAAGTCTTCTTATATAGTGATGCTTATGCTCACTCCATCGAGTAGAGCCCAAACTACACTTGATTAGTTAGTACGTCAAAAACAAAATATATAAAAAATAAAAATAAATTTCAATTCTTTGTTCAGTATATTTTGACGTTATTGAACAACCATTTTTAACAATGTTGTACAGAAATTTTGTGTGTCATCGATATTGAACGCTTGGCTTCTTTACCACAATGACTTTAGTTTGAGGCCACGAACACAAGTCGTTTTAAGTATATTTTTTAATATAACCTTTATATTTACCGTTACCGTTACTGGTACAGCATGGTACTGGTACTGGTACACTGAAAGTAAGCTAAAAATCAAGTTCAAATAAATCAATATTGCCTATTTTTACACGCATTATATTAGCTTAACCTGTAGGTATCAATGTACATATGCATGTCTTGGAATCATGAAATTTAGTTTTCATACACGCCCAGACGTTTGTTTAATCTGAAATTTCGTAGACGTTTTAAGAACCGATAACAGTGACCAGTTATTTTTACTATGATTATCACAGCTTATGATTAATGCGTATTTAGCAGAGAAAGGAAAAGGGAACATCTACCGCCGGGCAAGCTGATTAGCCCGGGGAACGGCCAATGCTCCGCGTGAAAGAACAGAGCCGCCGTACTTACTATTGCCGCAGTACTTCGAAATTTTGATAGCGTGATTTAGGCTTCTGTACGTTTCGCTTATAGCAACTATATATTAGCAACACTACAGCGCCAAAGTATTATTTAAGTTTATTTTTAAAGTTCAATATTATATTATTTTATTAATGTCCTCAGAACAAGAACAAAGTACGCGACTTGCGAATATCCTCATCATGGATCATTAGTTCAGCGAACTGCCCATTCATTTAACAGTGAGGGTGAGCACTGTCTGTACCTAATGGCTTAAAAACTTTTATTTTCAAGCATTATATTACATCAGATGTAGTGCCGTGACTTCACAAAGTCTGTGGTAAAAGAGCCAGTATGATGAGAGGCAGTCAGTCGTTTCATATTGGTCTTCAGTAGGCTTAGACAAGTTGATATTCTACAATCGTTATCGCTTATAGAAAATTATATATTAAGTTACTAGACAGTCACGACGATACCTTGAGCCATTTATATTTAAACTATTTCAAGTAGTGGTTTTTTAGATAATAGAGCCATGCTGCAGCTATATAACTGGTATAGTTGTAGCACGGATGGGTTGGCTCAACCGGAGAAGGACCATGCTTTCACAGAATACCAGCGTAAAATAGCAGCTAAACGTTGCTGTGTTTCATATGGTGAGTGTAGAGAACCGGAGACCCTTCCTACTGGAAACGAGGCATTCCAACTTAGTCCTCACGGATGACAACGCATTTGCATTTTGATTCGTCATCGAGGATAGATGTAAATGTCTTTGGGCCACAGCAACAACTTACCATCAGGTGGACTGTGTGCTCGTTTGTCACCCTTATCCTATTAAAAAAAGTGGAGGAGTTTCTCAATTCGACTGTATTTTTTTGTATGTCTGATGCAATATCTTTGCCAAATGTGAACCGAATCGAATTCAATGATTTAAATGAAACTAGTTTTTACGAATTTTATCGCGTTTTTTAACTTAATTTATATTCTCGTCGTTTCGAGCACTTTGTAGCACCCATGGTTACTGGGGGGACTGAGGTGTTTGACGTCCCAATGTCATAGTTAACCACGGCTACCTCCAGATAAAAATATTAATTTTTGTTCGGATCTACTCAGTATGAACTTATAGTATCTTGAAGTCTTGCAGCCATGCTTAGCTGGGATTTAATTTACTAATTTTAGATCCCAAGCAGATTGTAACACCCACACTTCTGTATAGAAATTAGGATGTTTTATTATTTCAATAGCCTCGCGAATTATCCTTGAAAGGAATCGGTGTTCTTTAGCAAGAATTAGGGGTCTATCAAATCTAATGTAGTGACGGGGACGAACCTGTACGTGTTCACAGACTACAGACTTCCCGGCGCGTCGATTCTCCACATCAGCTATGTGTTTTTTAACGCGGGTTTTTATTGATCTTTTAGTTTTTCCAATATAAGAGAGACCACATTCACAATCAAGTTTGTAGACTTCTGCATCTTGCAGAGATGCAGAAGTCACACTTGAATGATGGTAGAAACTGACTAACTTTCTTCGGCAGCTTGAAGTAAAAAAAAGGTTAAAAACTACCCAACAAACACACACTTACATCTAGTAAAACATCTAGAAACTCATAAAGAAGATGCAGAATATTGCAGAGCCACATTAAACTTGACTGATGGTAGAAACTGACTAATCGTCTTCGGCAGCTTAAAAGTATGTTTTAATGAAGCACGTTTCAAAATGTAGCCAACCTTGTCAGTGACACTTCTTGAATATGGTAGTACAGCAGGCAGTGTCTAAGTAATACCGTATTCTACGGCATGTTGTTTCTTCCAGCCTTATAGTTACAATTGAGATGCAGTCAACAGGTGCATGTGAATTGTGACTACATCAAAACTGACCATAGTTTAATTGTTTGCCATGGTAGTCTTTAATCTCGCTGAAAATGGTAGGAATCCTTTGTGTGTGTCTTGTATGTCCCCCGAGCGGTGAGAGTTTTCGATAAATGTTTAGTCAATCTGTAAGTTGGTGAATCGATTTGGCTCACTATGGGACGTAGTGGAGGCCAGCTTGTGCATTTTTTGGTATCCCATACAACTTTGGTTGTTTCAGACGTAGGTGTTATAGATTTTACGTCTAGATTTAATTTTTTCGAAGTGTTTTTTTATTAGGTTACTAGTTGTTTAAAGTTATGCCTGTTCAGTCAAGGACGTAGACGATTTCTGCCTAATGTAACAGTTAACGAACGCTCATTGACTCTTAAATTGCTTTTAAATACTTGGGTTGTGGCTACTCAACAAAACACATTAATGAGATCACAGAAATGTAATAAGTTTTAAATCTACTAATGGTATTGTTCAATACGGGGAGTTCATCTCAAACATATTCGTCAGCTGTTTATTTCAATAGGTAAGAAGAATCGATTACGGTAGTTTTATTTGATAATTGAGCTAATGTCCATATATCAAAATGAGATAAATAAAATAAAGCGTTATGTTATTGCTTATCAAATTCTTCAATACATGTAATCGAAAGCGAACTTAGCGTACTTCTACTGTATATAAGAAGATTATATCTAGCTATAAATATGTTCTAAAAGTCAGATCTTTTCGAATAATGTTACAATTGATTTGTTGGAAGTAACTTAGCACTCTGTGAAACAAGATATTGGCAACGCAAGAAAATCCTACTATTAGATAAATCTATAATAAGACTAAAATTATGAAGATACATCATTTTTCTCGAATCATTTTCGCTTAGCACTTAGTTGAACCTGGCATTGATATTGAAAATATATTATTACAAATTAGTCTGTTAAACAATCAAAAATTATGTGAAAAAATTCTCTCAAGTGAATGTTATTGAAGAACTTGAAAATAAATATCACGATTGGCATAAAATCTACACAGATGGACTAAAGAGTGCTAAGTTGCAAGGAGTGCTTTTTCGACTCATCTCGAGTAGTTTTAGATGTTATAAAGTTACTAATGGCGTTTGTATTATGACCCTTGAACTCATTGCAATATCCGAAGCTCCTACAGGCTGCAAAGCTATAATTGGAACAAATTATTATATACTCGGACAGCAAACTGCTTCCAACATTTGCCTGATCCACCTCTGGAATCAGAGGTGGCTTTGATAGCTCTATACCATACTTTCCCAATTATACCAGTTCAGTCTACGCGATATCTGTGCAAGAGTGCAATGGATTCCATCACACATTGATCTATTGGGCAATGAGGAGGCAGATAGATTAGGAATCTGCTTGTGTAAATGGTGTAGAGTATAATATTAACCCTGTTACTAGTACTACCAAAATTCAAAAACTCATGTTATATCGAATGGAATGAATTTTTCAATGAACGCCCAAAACGAAAGGTATTTGGTACAAAACGACAGAGTGAGGCCGCCCTGGAATACCCCTGGTTTATAGACACGAAATTAAACAGAAATATTATTAAAATAATGTTTAGAATAAGAACAGGTCACATTCCATCAAAAAAATATTCTAATCTGATGAAAGAACTGATCACCTAATTGTGAAACGTGGAGTAATAGAAGACTAACATCATTTTTTAATGGAATTTGAGCGGAACCGAGGGCAATTATATAAGGACCTATAAGTTAAATGTGTACAATATGGGTATTGCGCAAGGCATTCTACATGCACCCACCTCGGATATTGCATTGAGTATGTGCAGATTAAGAGTAAATGTATAGATTTTAAGTGTGTTATAAAGGGATTGACATGTTAACAAATAAAAATCCCTAAATAAATAAAGAGAAAAAAAAAGTTGCAGAAGTCTACAAGCTTGATTGTGAATGTTAATCTCTTATATTGGACAAACTAAAAGATAAATAAAAACCCGTGTTAAAAGACACATAGCTGATGTGAAGAATCGACGCGCCGGGAAGTCTGAAGTCTGTGAACACGTACAGGTTTGCCCCCGTCACTACATTAGATTTGATAGACCACAAATCATTGCTTAGGAACACCGATTCATTCCAAGGATGATTCGTGAGGCTATTCAAATCAAAAAACATCCTAATTTCAATAGAGAAGATGGCTGGGTGCTACTATCTGTTTGGGATCCTATAATTAATAAAATTAAATCACAATCCAAGCATACAACTGCAATACTTCAAGATACTATAAGTTTAAACTGCGTAGATTAGAATAAAAATTAACAATTTTAATGTGGAAGTAGCCATGGTTCACTATGACATTGGGACGTTAAACACCTCAGTCCCCCCGTGATCATTGGTGCTGTAAATAGCTCGAAATGTCTGGAATATAAATTAAGTTAATAAACGCGATAAAGTCCGTAAAAACTAGTTTTATTTAAATGTGTGGTGTTTGCGTAAATATAATAAATCATTACGAATTTAATGATTCTCATTTATTAAATACGCTATACCACAATGGTAATCTCATTGAAATTTTATTAATAAATTCTACCCTATACTGATTTCACATGTTATCAAGGCCTTAATAACATCCGCTGGAGTCCTGAAATATTTGTGTTAATTTTCAATCTTTATATTTTCTCATGTATTCTCAGACCAACAAAAAAAGATAGACGGAACGCTGCGTACATTTCAAGTGATGCCACCATGCTCAACTTTTCCACTACGCACTTACTCACAGATCTTTTTTTCTTTATCAGCACGTAAAAGTTCACTGCTAGACGTACACACACATACATACATACATACATACATACACACATACATAAACACTCACGCCCTTCACCTAGAGGGGTAGGCAGACACTACGGACTTCCATTTGGCACGATTTGATTTATGCACAAAACATATGCACCCAAAACCATGTTGTTAAAAAAAACCAAACGATTTTAGATGCAAATGTGTGCGTGTTATTATATTAAGTTAAACGTGATGTTTGGCTAGGTATTTGCATCACTTCACACATTTACGCAGCGCCCCTATTTATTTTTTATTTTTCTGAGTAGGTATACAACGTGAAGAGTTTGTTCCAATGCAACTGTTATAAAATTATACTGTAAACTTATTGATCCACTATGCTTAAGAGTAGTTTTGCAAAGTGATAAAGTGATAGAATCTCACTGCGTATTATTTCTGCTGTACGAATGTGTATGCTTGAACGGGGAGGAACCACCCTTGCAAGGAACAGCAGCGTATGATATCATAATGCCATGTTTTGCATGGTGAAAAGAACCGGAGACCTTTTTAACTGGTAGCGAGACTTTCTATATTAGTCTTCTATGGTGTTAATTTATTTGCATTTTGATTTAGATCATAGATAAATTATTTCTATGGGCCACACGCATTCTTCCTATCAGGTAGATTGTGTGCTCCACCTGCCTGCTTTTTCACTGATAAAAAAAACATAAAACTAGCCTTGTATAATTTCCAACGTTCCAAAATAATATACACTTAACCATTGGTAATTGTCTAAAACCAACCAAATACGTGCTCCTAACTTTTCGAATCATATTTTTCTTTCTTTGTTATAATTTTGTATCGAAGTTAAAATTGATCGCTTATTTCATGGCCACATCGTCCACTTACGATTGTCTGAATCAGCGTTCCTTTAAGGCGTCTCTACCGGTAACGAGCTACTGTGCTAACTGAGGTGCTAACGCATTAGCGATTCTCTGGGGAAGATAGTTTGGTAAAATATTTACAGTAAAATCTATCTAACCTTGTTAAGTACATAAAGACATTCTACTTGGCCTTCTTTTCATAGCTAAAAAGTATTCATTATATAATATAAGTCATTATACGTCCCACTACATACATGATAGTACAATCTATCCAATATCTCAATAATATACTAATCTACACAATAACATGCATTTTCATAAAACGAAATAAAATGTTTAAGAGAAACGCCTCTGAATAAAAATAAGTTTAGAAAAGTAATGTTAAAATGATCTATAAAAGGTCATTATTAACTGAGTTGTAGGTATACATTGTAAAATTGATTTTGTTGCTTATTTAAATTAAAATTATAATGAATTGTAGTAGCCTTTGATTTTTTTATTAATTAATTGTATTTGTGGTGTAGGTGATGGTACATAATAATACATAGTTTTAAGAGCGTGTACCCACCAAAAACTTATTGCAATTTAAATTTTGTATTAATGTACCTAGCTATGTTTGAATAAATAAATAAAAAAAACTTCTGGGCAAAGGGCTTCTCTCATTTCTAAGAGGGTTTCTGGGGCAGTAAAGATTCCATCACGCTGCGCCTATATGTGTGGGTTGACTTTACATGACCTTGAAATATTTTAATTTCAATAAAACTTGTTTTACCGTTGTATATAAGTAATATGAAAATAAACGCGTAGTGGCTTTTATCGCGTTTCATATTACTTATTTTAAACTCCCAATGTTTTAGGTGCTTTGGTCACCAAAGGTCACGAGGGGCGAGGTAATTGAGGCGTTCGTCACGCATCAACGCATCTGCATTTTGATTCATAATAGAGGATAAATGGAGACGTCTATGGGCCACAGCATTCATTTACCATCAGGTGGACTGTGTGCCCGTTTGTCACCCTTATTTAATTTCAATAAAACTTGTTTTACTGTTGTATATAAGCAAGGAAAATAAAGGCGTAGTGCTTTTATCATGTTTCATATTACTTATTTTAAACCCCCAATGTTTTAGGTGCTTGGTCACCAAAGGTCACGAGGGTGTAATTGAGGTGTTTGTCACGCATCAACGCATCTGCATTTTGATTCATAATAGAGGATAAATGGAGACGTCTATGGGCCACAGCATTCATTTACCATCAGGTGGACTGTGTGCCCGTTTGCCACCTTATTCTAAATAAAAAAATAGTATAAATAATGAAATACGATCCAGTGATGGATAAGCACAATGTTCACCGCATTGCCTCAATGCATATTGATGGCTACATCACATGTTTTCAAATGTAATTTTTCTCGCACATGTAGTTTTCCTTATGATGCTCTATTTCACTACCAACGACGATACCTAAAAAACACTTTTGGTGACAATTTTTTGAACTTGCATTTTTTTGAACATTTTTAGATATCTTGGTATGATTCTATAAATTTCATATCATTTTCAGAGAATAAGTGAAATTATTACCCCACAAGAACAAATAAATTTAATTAAATAGGGAAACTTACATGGTAGTTCATGCGGCGCGAGCGGCCGTCTTGTAACAGTACTGCCACAAGTTCAAAGATACTGTCGCTGACGGCGGTGTTGCCAAACATAGAATTATTAGGCTTAGAACTGCAGTAGGCGCACGCAAAGTGAAGTAATTTCAAGTTAGCCTTTTAAGGTTGAGTACGACTTTCGGCGCGTCAGTACTCGAGTCCACGTAGGCGTGAGAAGAGCCCGCAATTTTACAAAAATGACGTACTGTGCAGTGAAAGGGTCACAACTCATCACATAATCATGAAAAAATTAAAAAATCATTTCACGGTTGTACTTCATATCTTATATTTTTGTAAAAACATTCATCAAAACAAACATAATAAATCGTAAATTTGACAGACGCCAATATAATGAAATGCTAGGCATAGTAAAATATTTCACCCCATTCTTATTATTATAATTATATGCCGATATGGGACTATTATTGTTGTATTTTTATTTATAAATAAAATACCTACAATATTCGTATATTAATAGGTATTTTTATTTGTTGTTTTTACCTTTTTATGGTATATGTTTTAAAATAAATAACATAAACCATATGATTGTTTTTTAATTCTAATTCATTTACATATTATAACATTTTAAAAAAACGGTATGTTTCGTTACTAGCCAACTGTGATGTATTAAATTGTCAAAGATAATAGTTAACGTTTAGTCTAATTAGTATAGAAAAATTTATTATGTTTAATGAAGTGAATATGCATATCATGAATATTATTGCTAATTTAAATGTATTCGTTTTAGATCCGTCTGATCCGACTGTTGTTGCTCGATGATTGATTAGATTTAATCGCAAAAGAAAACTATTAGCCAACTAAACACACTAAGATATGCTCGATACATTTGATGATAAAGTATAAGTATATAAAGGTGGTTTATGTAAATTACGTCAGAGTACTACACCAGCAAAGCTCTAACCTGTGATTATGCCTGGGAGTTCCAGTCCAGATTAGAGTCAGTGTGGTGGAGGTTCAGGTATCCCTGATGACCATGTAGAAGTTGTCTGTTCGCAGCGCATACATATTGTCATCAACGTACGTGAAAAAATGTTCGCCAAGCAAGTACAATATCGGTTTGTAACTAAAGATCTAGTATAGTTCCATGGTAATGAAACGCTTCTTCATATGTCAATAAATATTTCTTTTATAAAACGGATGTTTTAGGGATAAACAGAACAGAACGAGTGAAAACTTTAACTTCTATGAACTCTTTAAACAGTGTCCAGTATCACCTGTAGGTAACACCCTATAAAAATAAGTAGTTGTCTTATTTTCTACTTCCTTTAGTCTATACTAAATGTATCGGTATCATAAAGTAAAAGAAAGTATTATGTTTTTGATAAACATAGGCATGGGAATTAAAGAGTTAAATTTAATTTAATTAAAATTAGATTCTTAGTGAAAAGAATCGAGATCAGTGTATGCTTTTATTTTTATTAACGTGGGTGAAGCCACGAGCCACAACCACAGCAAGTAATGAATAACTAACGAAAAAATATCTGATAGCTGAAATGATTATCTGACAACTATTCACTTGTTAAGTGTAAGTGGCGATGGATCGAAAAACTGGAAGAAATGGACGTAGGCATTTGCCTTCTCCATTTCTTCACTTCTATATATTTGCCCTTGAGCCATACCCATATAAATTATATTTACAAATAATAAGAATATTCACGTGGATGCTAATGTACTATATAAGATTTTATGGAAGATAAATAATAGATATTTATATAAATATACCACTTCTAACCGAATAATATAATTACATAATAGATTTGTGAATATATATTACAACACAATATATTACATTTATAAATAATTTAAATATTACATTAGTTAACAAATATAAATAATGTTACATTTCTCTCTTTGCAAACAAGTAATAAATAATTCTAAACGCAACCTAAATATTAATTCTATGACTATGTCTGCTATTACACTTTCCCCACTTTTAACATTTATCAACCTTATGCTATAATAAAGACCACGCTGCAATATATTATTTTAACAGTACTAATGGGTCAGCTCCACCGGGAAAGGATCACGCTCTCATAGCATATGAGTCCGCCATTATGACCAGTATTCTCGAGGCTACTGAAATTTAAACACATCCTAACTTAATGGAGAAGATGGATGGGTGCTACCATTTGCTTGGGAACCTATTATTAATAAAATTAACTCAAAACCCAAGCATACCACTGCAAGACTTCAAAATACTGTAAGCTCAGTCTGCGTAGGTTAAACCAAAAATTTATATTCAAAAGCTGATGGTAGGCGGAATAACTATGCCATCAGGACTTCAAACACCTCAGTCGCCCCATGACCATGGATGCTGTAAAGCACCCGTATTATTGGGAATTAAAAAGTTAAAATTAAACGCGACAAAATCCGTAAAATGTTTTTCATTTAATGTGTAGTAAGTATTCGCCTAAATATAAGACATAGTTAAGAGTGAATAGCCTTTTGTTAAGCTTAGTTAGTGCAATTTACCATCTTCGGCTGCATCACCACTTACCAGTACCATTAGGTGGGATAAATACACTGGCTTACAATAGTAAAAAATGTATGAACATTACAAGGAACGTAAAAGTTTTAAAAGCAGTAGTCCATGATTTTCTAACTACAAAGCCAAACTGTCATTTCGGCAAAGAGAAAAGTTTTGAAAGGGTTTCATCATAATATTGGATTTCCCGGATCGTCCAAACTTGGTAAAACTAGCTTCAAAGTAGATTGAAGCAACAGATACATAAATTAGTAGATACTAGGGCTTCAACATAAATTTAACACGTAAAGGAAATTAAAATAGATTGTGATAAAAGTTAAATATATATTTAACATTTTACGGATTTCCCAGAAAGTAAGAATTAAAGAAGCAATGATTAAATTTTTTATGAAAAGGGGTAAAAAGCATGCTCTTCCACTAATGGTAAGTGTGACCACAGTCGCCCAAGAACAACTGCAACACTACAGAAATATAAGGCACGTTATCGGCCTTCTGAAAATCAAATAGACTCTTTTATTATTTTATTTAAAAAAAACACGTTTTTAAATAGAATAGGCGTTGAAACAAGCACACAGTCCATCTAATAGTAAATGGATGCTGTGGCTCATAAATATCTAGCGCTGCTGTATTCCAGCCTGAAGCGTATAGAGTCAGTATACAGATTGTGGTTTTATTCTCAAAGGTTCAATGCATCTGTAGCCTTCTTTGTTTGAAGTTCGATTGTCACTAGATTAAAAAAAAGTCCTCTACAGAATTACACGTCCTATTAGTCTTACTGTGAGTATCTTATTTTATTTTATAGACTAAGAGTGACAACGAGCACACAGTCCACCTGATAGTAAGTGGATGCTGTGGCCCGTAGACATCTACGTCTATCCTCCATTAAAAATCAAAATGCGGATGCGTTGTGACCCCTTAGCACTAAGATGTAATGCCTCGTTTCCTGTAGAAAGCCATTTTCAAGAGTTAAGTAAATATCAATCTTTCCTTTTTCAACATTTATGTTAAATTTATATATTATTTTGCAATACAAAAAATACTGGGTACAAAACAATAAAGTGCTGACTTTTAAAAACTGGTTATAGTGGCTCAACGATTAAAACCTCTCTATATAATCGTAAAAATAGCAAGTCTTTAAAATAGCATACCAAGCTTTCAATTACATGTAGTAATTGAAAGGGATAAAATAAATGTTTTTGTGACATTGTCTATCTTCAGACTGAGAGCTATATCGTACAAGTAAACTCACTAATTTTTAACTGATTTGGTCTCAGATAGAATGACAGATAAGGGTTTCTTGAAAATGGGACCCTTAAAATATAAACTTAAAATATAAGTAAATACCTATCTAAAACTTTCTTCAAGGCTCTGTAACGGAGTGCCTAAGCGTTTGGCAGTGGCGATGCGGAGTCGCAGGTTCGAATTCCGCACTTAAGAATTGTTTGTAATATGACCTACAATTGTTCCGGCTCTGGATTTTTGCCGTTGTACAATTAATTTATAGAAGAATCTTCTACGATACTGCAGAAAATCCTAACGCTAGCGCTTTTTATAGAAAATAAAGAAAAAAAATTTACAATAATAAAATATATAATGACCGCGTAGTGGTGGTGAAAGAATATTCTACCCATTACTCCATATCATACCGTGGGAGTCGCAAAAGGTGACAAAGTGTAACGAACTTGGAGTTGCCAGCATCTTCCTTATACCTAAATAACTGCGGTTGCCAAGCTGCCTGCCAAGCGTGGTAACTTTGGCAAAATCACTCTTATGAGTAAATCTAATGAAAAAATATATAAATAAAAATAACGGCTTGAAATCGCATGTGCATAAGTACGAAACACCTCTTATCCTTTATAGGTCGTACAATCGCGCTAGTGCTATCAGCTAAACCGGGAAGGACCCCACTTATGTAGGGGTTGGACGATCGTGTAGCACTAATACAATTATTATAGTATTGTGGCGACCGAGACCGAATATAAATAAGTATTTATTCATTTAATAATTATTTAAGGCAAAACATTTTAAACTAAAGGAAACAAATTGAATATGCAACCACTTAAATTGAAATAAAATTTTGGTTTGATAATTAACCCTTTCCCTGTCCCATGAATCATAAGAGTATATGAACATTATGAATGTTTAAATATTGTGTCTACATCGCGCCCAGGGAAACTGTCAATAGAATCAGGCGTTACTTTGCGGAAATCCATTATATTAAAATTATGAACATTATTAAATTTAGGAAATAAAAGTCCAAGTGATAATGAAAAATGATTGTGACTAAAGTTTTTATTAAAAGAAAAGTGAGTAGCTATTATAATCGCAAAACTTCAAAGAGACCCAAACAATTTTCCGATTCACGATCCATTACTCTAAACCATTTACGTCTTGTTTTTATTGTCGCAAAGGTTCCACTTTAGATGATTTTTAGTTACGTTTGACAGAAATTAGAAACCTTTTTACAAAGGTACAAAGGTATTGTACGTGGTAGAGTTAGGCTGAGCGTGATATAGCAGCACGTAAGGGTCGTCCCGACCGGGAAAGAATTATGCTCGCACAGAATATCAGAATATCAGCGTCAAATACAAGTATAATGCTACTGTGTTTCGTATGGTGAGTGTAGTGTGTAGAACCAGATACCATTTTTATTAGAAACGATACATTGCAGCAGTCAGGGGTGACAACTGTCTATAGCAGTATCCACTTATTACAGTGTGAACTTTGTTTGTTTGTCATTCTTACTTCTATAAGAACAACAATTAGTCTCTCGTTATCGTCATTATCAACATTACATCTCGTCTTTAGTCCACTGCTGAATATGGACCTCTACCGAGGATTACTTATCATCAAATTCCTCAGCCACTTGTATCCATTTAATGGGGGCCACCCTACACTTTCTCTTTTTTATTTTATTTTGCGGTTGTCAATTCAGAACCTTTCTTTCCCATCGTTTGTCGGTTAAACTATATGTATGGACCATTATCACTTCAGTTTAATGATCCGTTGGGCTATGTGGGTTACTTTGATGCTACTGCAATATACCTCATTTTGAAGCCTATCTCGCAGAAAAACTCTGAGCAAAGCCTTTTCCATTGCTCTCAGAAATATTATATGACATTAGCTCCGAGAGTGTGACTTTATGGTAACGATTTTTGTTTAATAGAACATCTAGTTTTTATCGGTTACTACTCTGCGTAAAGAGATGGTGTAAGGTAATTTATGACCAGATCTTGTCTTTAGAATATCGCGAGAGTGACTATGGGTCCAATGTAAAGGAAGTAATTAATATGAATAAGACCATGGGTTTTTAGAGCTCGCTGCATTTCACAGCACGCTTTCTAGAGTTTAATTTCCCCCGGAAACAATGAATTGGTAATTTCTATTTTAATTGCCGATTTATCACGTGCTTGGCGGTGAAGTAAAACATGGTGAGGAAACCTGCATGTCCGAGGTATTAAAAAAGGAGCAAATATTTCTAAGAAATGTGAAGTTCGCGAACACGCATTGGGCCAGCAAAATTGACACTTCCTTGGCCTCTCAGAAATAAGTGGAGGCCGGTGCCCAGAAATGGCCCTCACTTTACTTTTTACTTTTTTAGACCAAATGTTTGGCTGCATCCACAAAATATCCAATATAAAGTTCATAAAGCCCATCTTTTGGTGTTATGATCATCAGTCAAGTAAGTAAGTAAGTCAGTAAAACACCAGTGACAAGCGTGGCAATAACGGAAAGTTTTGTTTTTAATAGAAAAAGGTTTACGAGACGGCAGGAGCCATGCTGCAGCTATATTAGTAGTATAGTTGAAGCACGAATGGGTCGGCTCGACCGGGGAATGTCCACGCTCTCACAATATACCAGCGTAAAATAACAGCTTAACACTGCTGTGTTTCGTATCGTGATTGTAGAGAACTGGAGACACTTATTACTGGATAAGGGGCATTCCATCTTAGTCCTCACGGGTGACAACGTATCTGCATTTTTTTTAAACGATACCTCCACACTAGGATTTCTCCTGTATCGTGGGGGCAGTTTACATACATAAATTTCACAAGGACAAACATCCAGACCCAGAACAATTATTTGTAGGCCATACAAATACTTGTACCGTGCGGGATTCGAACCCGCGGCCCGTAGAACTGCAACTGCTGCGCCACGGAGCCGTAATTTTGCATATCTGCATTTTGATTCGTTATTGAGGATAGATGTAGATGTCTATAGGCCACAGCATCCACTTACCATCAGATGGACTGTGTGCTCGTTTGTCACCCTATCCTATAAAAAAGCGACGTTTTATGTTCCATTAAAATTTCAGTTGTCAAACATTGTTTTATTATTTTCATTTGTTATCAGGAAAATGCCGCTGCCCATCCCCTGTTTTGGTTTCCTTCTGTCGCCATGGGATGATATGAGGTAGTAGATATTGTTACTCCATCACTACACGATTTTGCTTATAAATATTACCACAATATATTTAGTCCGTCAATTCGTACTGAAATAGTCCAAAATGAGTAGAGGATTGCATCAAGCAGTCGCAATCATCCACTGATCATCCACTCCAGGCTGAAATTATGCTTTCGCCAAAGAAGGAATATTGCTAACAAAGTAAATAATCCAGGAGGAATCGGCGCATGGGTACCGAAATCTATTCCACCTACTGATGACATAAATGCATGTTGCCATGGGATAACTCAGTGCCATATTTTTTAAACCGATATTTTTTCAATTGCTAGGATTTTTTATTTTCAAGTGAACCATTTTTTTTTATTTTTTTTTGATGAAATACGATTTAAAAAAGCCATATGAATTTTTACGATAAAGTAAATATTTTCTGAGCTGTGAATTTTAAAGATTTGATAAATCCCAAATTCGTATACTTTTGACCCGTTAAAAATACATAAAGAAAAATAATAAAATATAAAGGATATTTTTTTATATTTTTGAATTAAATACGAGTAAAAAAGTTCCCATGACTTTTTAAAATAAAGTTAATATTTTCGGAGTTATGAATTTTTAAATGTTTGAAAAATCCAAAATTGAAACTTACATATGAAATTGGCGTTTTGTACGGGAGGAATATAAAGTCATTTTTTTTTTGTAAAATATATTTAATTAATCAAAGTATGCACCGTTGTTATCTCAGCACTTTTGCCATCTCAGGTAGTTCATTGATCCCTTACTAAAAAACCATGGGGCGGAATCAATAAACTTTGAAGGCGGTTTGACTGCATCGGAGTTGAATTTTTTCTTGTAAGAAGTTGTCCAAATTCCGGAAAAATAGTGATCTGTTGGAGCAAGGTCCTGGGAGTACGATGGATGTCGCAGACATTCCAATTGTAATTCATCTAACTTAGTGTTTGTTTTGTGTGGTCTTGCGTTGTCGTGAAGCAGCAGTGGCCTAGAGCGATTGACCAATCTCGGTTGTTTAGCAGCTAGTTCTTCCTTTATGGTTTGCAGTTGCTGACAATAGATATCTGTCACAAGTCTGTGACATAGGCTGTAGTGAACGACACTGGCGCTAGTCCACCAAACACTACAAGTAACTTTTTCTGAGTCAATTTTCGTTTAGGGCAGGATTTGGCTGGTCTCCAGGGTTCAGCCATTGCGACGAGCGCTTCCGATTATCGTACAGTATCCACTTTTCATCACAAGTAATGATTCGATTAAAATCCTTCATTATTGTGTCGGTTGAGCAGTAACACAGCCGTCGACGCGTGTTTGCAAGTTCCATTCACTCAATTCATGAGGTACTCATCGTTCAAGTTTTATACTCTCCCGATTTGCTTCAAGTGGATTAATACAGTTTTATCACTTACCCGAAGCCTGCAGCTATCTCTGAAGTGCTTTGTGATGGATCCGCTTCCAATAGCCTTTAATTCTTCATTTTCCACTTTGGTCTCCGGCCGTCCACGGGTTGGTTCTGAAGGTCGAAATTTCCAGAACGAAACGTTTAAACCAAAACGTACCGTGCTTTCTTTTGCGAGACCAGCGCCGTACATACATCATCATTCCTTCGAGCTGTTTGCAGCACTGGTGCCACGGTAGAACTCATACTGTAATTATACCGATATTTCATGTTTTCCATTGTGCGGTAATAAGCGACGCCAAAGAAAAAATAATGAGGGAAAAACAAATGAATGACTGTTTTTAAAACTAAAATGTACCAGCTAAATGAATTTATAAATTAGAATTTGGAATTCTTAACCAAAAAGGAGATATTTCAGATCAAAGTGGTCTGTGCGACAAAACGCTAATTTCATATATAAGTTTGAATTTTGGATTTTTCAAACATTTTAAAATTCATAACTCCGAAAATATTAATTTTTGATTCATTAGTATACACATTATTAATATATACATTACATACAAGCGCTCACTGTAAATTTCACAGTACGCGAGCGGCCCGGGTTCGGTCCTCGCCAGCTAATGAAGTTGTTCATTGCAATTTTAAGTGCTAGTTTACCAAGTTTGCGGCGGTGAAGGAAAACATCGTGAGGAAACCTGCATGTCTGAGAAATTAAAACAATATTTCGAAGTCATGCTAAGTCTGCCAACATGCATTGGGGCAGCGCCGTGGGCATTTCCTTACCCTAAAACCCTTTCAGTAAAGAGGGGATGCATGTGCCCAGCAGTTGGACATACATATAGGCAGTAACTTTACAATAATGGTTCTGATAATATGTGAATTAAATTTCGATCTAACGTTAATAATATCATTAAATTCTTATACAAAGTAAAAGAACATTAAACGTTGAAATTTATTTTATATTTTATCTCTGGTAATTTGATAATATACTACTTACCCTACCTTACATACTTACGTACGAGATGTTTTAAACCGAATCAACGACACGAGTTCAAAGAAAAGCACTGAAAAGGATTATCTTGATGGGTGTTTCAAGTTTGCTTTAAAGTTTTTTGAACTATCTTCTAAGTATAAGTGAAGCAAACAGACTTGCTTGAGAATTATCAACAAGATTTAACCTTTTATTTATTTAAAATCTCTCATTCGTGTGAGTGTGATGTAAGAATATCTACTAGGCTCAATCGTCAATCGACAGAGGGAAGCAAACCAGGAAATGGGCAGCAGCGTCTTCTTAATAATAACTAAAAAACTGCAGTTGCTAACCTGCTTGCTAAGCGTAGCAACTATGGCAAATATCTATACGAGGTAATCTATGGGGAGGCCTATGTTCAGCAGTGGACTTTTATGGCCTGTTACGGTAAATTAATATGCGGAAAATGACATTGAATTATTTGACATTAGTTAATTTTGTAATGTTTTCTAGCTGTATTTCATAAAGAATGCCTCGTTATCATTAAAAAGGGTCTTCGAATCTCATCACTCAACAAACAGTGTCCTGTGTTCAGCAGTGGACTTTTGATAGGCTGAAACAGTATTCACTAAAATTAACACATCCACGTAGCATCCAGCATCCATATAGCATAATTAAATCAATTTGTATAAAAAATTTACATTACAGAATGTTAAGGATCGGTTGGAAGAACAATACAAGCGTTGAACATAAGCCTCATCATAAAAGCTCTATTTACTTTTGTTGCTATAGTAGTCATATTTGCGATTCTAGACAGGTAAATTAACCTTATTACAACTGACAGCTAAAATGTAGCTGTTTAATAAGCAGCGGTAGCCTGTCGAAGTTAAATCAGGTTTATGTTGCTGAGCTAATCTGCAATTGTATTCAGGCTGTAGTACGCTTACACAGAATACCAGCACATAATAGCAGCATTAAAAGCTGTTTCGTTTGGTGAGTGATGAGATTTGGAGACCATTTTAATAATGGTGAGACTTTACACGTGGTAGAGCCATGCTGCAGCTATATAACTGGTATAGTTGTAGCACGAATGGACCGGGGAAGGACCACCCTCTCACAGAATAGCAGCGTAAAATAGCAGCTTAACACTGCTGTGTTTCGTATGGTGATTGTAGAGAACCGGAGACCCTTTTTACTGGAAAAGAGGCATTCCATCTTGGTCCTCACTGGTGACAACGCTTCTGCATTTCGATTCGTAATCGAGGATGGAAGTAGATGTCTATGGGCCACAGCAACCACTTACCATCCGGTGGACTGTGTGCTTGTTTGTCACACTAATCCTATAAAAAAATTCATCTGAGTGGTCATGGTTGGTAACGCATTCAAATTCAAATTTCTTTATTTGCCATAAAAATAGTAAGTTCTATGTTGATACAATAAAGAAAGAGTTGAGTAAATACTTAAAGACCTATTAAACTATGAGACTAGCATGAAAACTTTTTCAATTTAACCAAATACAGGATAGGGTAAGATATTATGATTGTGAAATAAAAAATAACTCAATGTCATTTTCCGAATATTAATTTACCGTAACAGCCTATTACAAGTCTATTGCTCAAAATAGGTCTCCTTCATAGATTGCCTCATAGTGGAGATATTTGCCATAGTTGCTACGCTTGGCGGTTTGGCGACCGCAGTTTTTTTTAAATTTTTAGATAATATCAGGGCGATAGAACTCAATTTCATCCCGTGAGTGTCGTAAGAGACGACAGAGGGAAACTGAAACAGGAGATGGGCAGCATCATCATACTGATAATAACGGAAAATATCGAGCATGGAAAGAGCAAGCAAGGAGATCTTTTTTTCATTATTCGACCTTTGATCGGTTCACTGCTGAAAAAACTTTGTATGTTGTAATTGTATTGTTTGTAAGTTTTTGAAAGAATTATGAAATTTTAGTCTTTTTTGTCTATAGATCACAACATCAAGTTGAGTGTATACTCACTTGATAATATTATTTGTACAAATAGAAAACTTATTGTAGCGTTAGCTTTTAGCCGCCACAGACTAAATCGACTGCCGTTTTTCTGTTAGTAACAGCTCGTAGTCAGGCACGTGTTTCACTCTAGTTCTGGCGCAGGAATAACATCACCTCATCACATTCCTCCTTACAGAATCGTGTCGGATTACCACACATCGAACTATAAGAGTGAGGGAATAGAGGGTGCATCTGTGTTTGCGCACTCACTCGTGCTTTATATCTTATTCTGCATAGATGGCTAGTCTCTGTTAAGACTGGCCGCCGTGACTGAAATTCCTTCTGGAGGAAATGATTATTATATAGCTCTCTAAATCGTGAATCATCGTTGTGGAAATAAGAAAGGTGGAGGCAGTTTTTTCATGACAAACGAACTTACAAAACTCACAAACATAGTTTTTCTCGAACAAATTGGCGATATATTGAAAATGGGCCAAATTAAGAATACCTTAAATCGAAGAGCGTGTATGCGTAGGTATATGGATGTGGAGGAAGCGAGAGAGGTGTGTCAGGATCGTGCCAAATGGAAGTCCATAGTCTCTGCCTACCCCTCTGGGTGACAGGCGTGAGTGTTTATGTATACGAACTTACAGTCCACTTGATGGTGAGTGGCTACTGCAGCTCATGGACACCCGCCAACTTTAAATAAATATTAGAAGCGTTATCACCTCTGAGGACTAATAAAAAAAAGAAAACTGAGTCATGTAGGTAATGAGGTAAAATAAAGAAGAGCGATTTTTTTAATTACTAGTCTGGGACAAAATCACATTTTATAGGTGCGACGACGAGCTTTAGGTAACTGTGACCACGATTTTATAACACGCTTTTATTAGCTTGGCATGTATCTATGTAACGGAATTTTTGAATGTGATTTTCATGCCCTTCACAAAGTCGGATTAATTTGAAACTTCGCACAATTATCAAGGACCGATGACAATGCAATAATTTAAATAGTCTGTAATCCTTCCCAAGATCCTCAGGATTTTCTAATAATTCATAAAACTACTTCGATTTCTGCCAGTTCAATCTACTGTAACCTGCGTGAAAGAAATTCGTTCCAAAAAAAACACGCTTTTGTAGATAACCGAACTATAAAGTAGAAAATAATTTTCAATAAGTTTAAAATAAGCAAATATTGATTAACATAAAAAATATCTACAAAAGCGTTTTTTTTTGTTTTTTTTTTAAACTATTATTTATTTATTGTAGAGAGGGGGAGGAGGAAGCGTCGTCACCTCTGAGGACTAAGATGGAATGCCTCACAGCCTGTAACTATACTAGTTCTTTTACCATTAAGACCGGAACAGAGCAGTGTACATACTGCTATTTGGCGGCAGAAATAAGTAAGAGAGTAGTGACTACCCACGGACATCTAGGCTGGCTAGTCCTACTTTACAGTTTCATACTTACGGTAGGGCCTTACAAGCACATATTGCATGTGGGAATCTAAACGGGACTAAAGACCGAGGATGGTTTTTACATAAATGCTACTGGGCTATGAATGTCAAAGAGTCGCGGCATTATAATTTAGTGAAGGAAAATTAACTGTTGCAAATTAATGTAACTGCTACAGTAATATAGGAATTAATATCCATTGCAACAATACTTCACGAGCCACCAGAATTTCAGCCTGATATAAATTCATGTTCTGTCCATTTCTCAAATTGTCATTAACAGCTAGTGTCACAATAGACAATGTGTGTCACGTAGTTTGGTTTAAATAGAACCAAATGTATGCAATAATTTTATTTTTATTTTTTATGGTTTGTTCGGGTATTGGACGAATGATCAATAATAATTTAAAGTTTATATTAAAACAGTTTGATAAAAAAGTGAAAAATATAAGATTAAAACATGTTATGTTAAATGTTAATGTCACATATCATGTTATATTTTATGTTAATGAGTTCGAGTGCGTCGCGGTTGAGGTGAATACATGAATTAACTCAATTTTTATAATTATCCAACTATAGCGATTGGTTTGCGTAAAATACACAATTATTCACTAGTTGCGACTCTAATAAGCACACTTTATATATTATGCTTACTTACAAATATTACATAACAAAACTGTATGTACTACATAAATGTATTAAGTTGACAATTCACGTACAATAAAATTAAACCAAATAGTTTGAATCTGCAATACCAAAATGTAAGGGGTCTAAGAACAAAAACACAGTAGTTCTACAACAACATCTTGAACAGTAATAGTGACATAATAATAGTTACAGAATCGTGGTTGCACGACGGTATTCTTAATGCAGAACTCTCCGACTGTAGGTACAATATCTTTTGCCGGGATATTTGTGAGATTGTGGCAGCGTTATAGTTTTGACTACGGAACGGTTTTTTGCAAAGGTTCAACCCGATTGGTCTCATGAAAATCTTGAATGTCTCTGGATTACGATTGATGCAAGAGACCTTGGCACTAGTCATAATTTACATATTTACGCAATTTACCTACCTACCTCCAGACAGTGTGTTGCCTCAACGTTTACAAAGTTTCACTGCTTTATTGTCTTTTGTTATGTCCTCAAATCCAGAAGATTTGTTTTTGATATGTGGCGATTTCAATTTTCAGAGAACTTATTAAACCAGATTAGTATTATTGGTCTCCACCAACCTAACTTACATGTAAACACTCACAATAATATTCTAAATCTGATATTAGGTCCTTACATATGAAATTAGCGTTTTGTCGTACTGACCATTTTGATCTGAAATATCTCTTCTTTGGCTAAGAATTCCAAATTCAAATTTATAAATTTATTTAGCTGGTACATTTGAGTTTTGAAAACAGTCATTCATTAGTTTTTTCCTCATTATTTTATTCTTTGGCGTCGCTTATTACCGCACAATGGAAAACATGAAATATCGGTATATTTACGAGTACGAGTTCTACCGTGGCATCAGTGCTGCAGAAACAGCTCGAAGGATTAATGATGTGTACGGTGCTGGTGTCGCAAAAGAAAGCACGGTACGTTTTTGGTTTCAACGTTTTCGTTCTGGAAATTTCGACCTTCAAAACCAACCCCGTGGACGGCCGGAGACCAAAGTGGAAAATGAAGAATTAAAGTCTATTGTGGAAGCGGATCCATCACAAAGCACTTCAGAGACAGCTGCAGGCTTCGGGGTAAGTGATAAAACTGTATTAATCCACTTGAAGCAAATCGGGAAAGTAAAAAAACTTGAAAGATAGGTACCTCATGAATTGAGTGAATCGAACTTGCAAATACGCGTCGACTGCTTTGTTACTTTGCTCAACCGACACAATAATGAGGGGATTTTGAATCGAATCATTACTTGTGATGAAAAGTGGATACTGTACGATAATCGGAAGCGCTCGTCGCAATGGCTGAACTCTGAGACCCAGCCAATCCTGCCTAAACGAAAATTGACTCAGAAAAGTTACTTGTGAGTGTTTGGTGGACTAGCGCCGGTGTCGTTCACTACAGCTTTCTAAAATCTGGCCAAACGATTACGGCAGATATCTATTGTCAGCAACTGCAAACCATGAAGGAAGAAGTAGCTGCTAAACAACCGAGATTGGTCAATCGTTCTAGGCCACTGCTGCTTCACGACAACGCAAAACCACACACTGCACAACAAACATCCACTAAGTTAGATGAGCTACAATTGGAATGTCTGCGACATCCACTGTACTCCTCGGACTTTGCTCCAACAGATTACCAATTTTTACGGAATTTGGACAACCTCTTACAATGAAATTCAACTCCGATGCGGCAGTCCAAACCGCCTTCAAAGAGTTTATTGATTCTCGATCCCATGGTGTTTTTTAGAAAAGGGATCAATATACTACCTATGAGATGGCAAAAGTGCATAGATAACAACGGTGCATACTTTGATTAATTAAATATATTTTACAAAAAAAAAATGACTTTATATTCCTCCCGTAAAAAACGCCAATTTAATATTTACCTAATATTTACCAACTTTATTGTAGAAGTTAGTTAATCGATTACGCCGCTCGTACAGGAAGATGTTTTTCATCCCACTCTCACAATTGAAGCCGCGGACATCGTGACTTCTCGCATGTCACACAAATAACATTTTGAATACCTATATTACAAGGCAGATTATCCAAAAATTTGTAAGCATTTACAGAAGACAAAAAGACTGGCAGGATATACTTAGTGTAGGGTCATTAGAGGACGCTGTATCGTATTTCTACAGTCTAATATATGACCTTATTAATAAATTCGTCCCATGTGTGTTCCAAAGAGCAAAGCAACAGTATCCTGTTTGGTATAATAACGCTCTTATCAACATCACAAAGGAACAAATTAAACTTCACACTTTTTGGAAGCTACATCATAATCCAATCGACTGTGATTCCTTTGCACTTCTGCGTACCAGAGCAAAAAAATTAGCAAAAGAACTTTATAAGACCTACATAAAAAATCTGAATACAATATTAAATCAAATCCCAAAGCTCCCAAAGTCTTATATTAAAAATAAACGTCACAGAAGTTCGGGCTATCCTAAATATATGCAATATGGCAACAAAAATATGCAGTGCGGCCAAGACATAAGCATGGCGTTTGCAGATTTCTTTAGAAAAATGTTCAATGAGCCTGTTTCAACATACTCTAATATCTCAACAAAATTCCTATCATCTACTAATATCATAAGCGACATTCAGGTAACAGATAAGTTGGTGCACAAACACCTTACATTAAAAGACTTACTTACACCTTAGAAGTTTAGACGTGACTAAAGGATCTGGCTCAGACAATATACCACCAGTTTTTATAGTCAATTGCGCCGCTTCACTCTGTGTGCCCCTGCGAATTTTATTTAATAGATCTTTAAAAGATGGAAGCCTTCCATTACTATGGAAGCAAGCACATATAGTACCTATACACAAAAAAGGACAGAAAAACAAAATGGAAAACTACAGACCAATTTCAATATTAAATGCCTTTAGTAAAGTTTTAGAGAAAATGGTATATAATAACGTATATCCAGTATTAATGCCTTCCTTTCCACCCGAACAACACGGCTTCGTTAAGGGTCGTTCGACAACGACCAATCTGTCCCTCTTTATGGACGACGTCTTAAGTGGAATGGATGGAGGTTTGTAGGTTGACGTGCTCTACACGGACTTCGAAAAAGCATTCGACCGTGTTGATCATGTCAGCCTGCTTCAAAAACTACAAACGCTCGGGATTTGCGGTGATTTGCTAAGATTTTTAAGATTGCGTAGCCAAGCTGTGATCATAGGTGGTTTCAGATCTGATTATATAAACGTCCCTTCAGGTGTTCCGCAGGGATCTCTGCTTGGTCCTCTCCTGTATATAGCCTGCCTGTATGATATAGGAACATGTTTACAACACGCTAAATTTATTTTGTATGCAGACGACAAGAAAATATATATGAATATAAACTCAGAAAATGACTGTCAGCTCCTCTAAGACGATTTAAACAGACTTGCTCTTTACTACAAAAATAACCGCATAACAGCTAATATCGACAAATGTATTTCAATATCGTTTACCCGTAAAATAAAATCTATACAGTATTCTTACCACATTGACAGCTATCCCATATCAAAAACAAACAGCGTTAAAGACTTGGGATTGGGACTAAACAGCAAACTAAACTTTTCAGAACACATTACATTAATAACCACGAAAGCCTACAAAAATCTTGGATTCATCATGCGTGTCATCAAAACTTTTAACGATTTAAGTTGCATTAAAGCAGTTTATTTTTCATATGTCCGCAGCGTGTTGGAGTATTGCTCTACTAGTTGGAATCCCCAATATAAAAAATTTGTGGTAGCCATAGAGGGTATACAGAGTAGATTCCTGCGGTACCTCATTTACCGTGGCAGGCGCAAGAGGGAAGACTATCATAGCTCTTGTATGCATCACAAATTATTAACATTATAAGATCGTAGATATATAGCTGACATGTTGCTGCTATACGAGGTATGTACTGGCGCCCTAAATTGTCCACAATTGACCCAGCAGCTTATGAGTTTTCGTACCCCAAATAAATGTACTAGAGTTACGGAATAATTTTATGTACCACCAACTTACACAAACTATGCAAAGAACTCCGTTACAAATAGGATACTAGGAACATATAATAAATATTTCTCTAGCATTGACCCTTTTTGCATGACCAAGACCAAATTCAAAAAAGCTGTCTCTGAGATTTTGGCAGATGGCATTGACTAATAATTTGAATTTACTTGCTTACTGGGTTGAAGTTGCGACACACACACATATTATTATATCACAAACACATACACGCATGCACACACAACCACGCGAGCACACACACATACACACGCACTTCCTCTCACTGTCATCACGCTAATACCCAATATACGGTATACAATAATACACAATACAGTAAACAGTAATATCAATATACAGTACTTACAACATCGACGCAGGTAAAGGTATCTTTTGCTATACACCGTGTACACTATTTGTTAACATTGCTGACGACAAAAAAATTGCAAAAAAAAATGTAAATCTATAAAGGCTTCTATATAACATAAAATGTCGTTTCTCGTTTATATATATTGGTAAATGTACAAGCTGTAGATTTTGTTTCAATAAAAAATGAAAAAAAATGTTAATACGTGTTGTTACGTAGTAGAGCCACGTTGCAGCTATAGGGCGTCGGCGCCGGAACCGGCCCGGATGCCTCCCACCGGTGTCATCAGGGCCGGTTATATTATTATAACTGGCCCGGACGGTATATATTAAATTTATGGCATGTGCAAGCCTGTGTTTCCACTTACCGGCACCGGCGCCGGCACGGCGATGACTCCCACCGGTGCCGTCGCCGGCGCCGGGGACAGCAAGCTTCCCGCTCGGTGCCGGACGGTAAAACTGCATGTGTATTGTGTACGTATTGTAGCCATGGACGTGTTGAGATTGAAACTCGAAATTGACTTGTGAAATGATGAAATGTCTCCTTGACTTTTGAAATGAGGGAGTAGTTGAAATATTTTTATAGACCATTTTCAACTTTTAAACTAGGGTGTAATGTTACTTCTAATCATCTTATTTTTAAGATTGGATGAATTCAAAATTTGATTTCTTTGCGTTGATTATATTTTCGTCTTAAATTTAAGAGATATAACAAACAAATACGACGACTTGACGAGACCATTTTTATGTGTTGTAGAACTGAAGTCTGTGATAGTACTGCCCAAAATCCGAGCATAGATCGGCACCGGCACCGGCCCAGTGGAAAAACAGAGCCCCGGCCCCAGCCGGTGCCGTTCCGGTGCCATGCCGGTGCCGTGCCGGTGCCGTGCCGGCGAATGGAAAAGCGCCCATACGCCTTATTAAGGTTGTATCACGAATGAGTCTTCTTGGACGGGGTAGGACAACGCTCTCAAAAAATTCACTTACCATCAGAATAAAATAAAAACCGTCACCAAAGTTGTCACGGGCTCGATAGGTATTTTCGCAATCTGTGCACCGACACGCACGCGTTATGTGACAGACTATTATGTTTCTGCAAGCATTTGCGGCACCTTTGTGTTGAAATACATGGATTTCCGTTTTGGTTAAATAAACAATTTATGCAAAGTTTCAATTTGTTGGTGGTTTTCAATCCATTTGACAATTGATCAAAATGTTTTGCAATTGTAAATGCCATGATCATCATTATTAAGAGGACAATTGATTCCAGTAACGTTATAAAATTTTGCAATTGGTTATTTTGAATAAAATTGAATTGATTTTTGTAATTATTATTCAATAATGAAGTTATGTTGAGACTGAACGTTTAATTTTTATGTATTGTTCTGTTTTCGCCGATATAATTCAAGTGCTGTAGTTTCCTAAGTCACGCAAAAACTCATCCTATGTATCCCATGTTTATTTTTAGCGTTTACGCATTCTAAAGAGGTATCATGTAAATTTTTAATTAGATTTACCGCCTGCTGCTGAATATTATGGAAACCATGCAATAGGCTAAATCACAATTAGTCGTTTGTTGTCAAACCTATGACTTGTAGTTTCCCAACAAGTTACATAACTTTCTGTATATATATATATATATATTTAAAGATACAGGATACAGAGCGTTTAATACTATATATATATATATATATATATATATATATATATATATATATATATATATATATATATATATATATATAGTATTAAACGCTCTGTATCCTGTATCTTTAAACTCTGTTTGTACATACTAAAATTATTTATATATTCTTTGTACACCCCCAATGACATCATGATCAATTTCCCAATGCAGGCAATCTATAGCCGACCATCGCGATGTTTTTAAAGAATCTTTGAATTACCATTTTTCCGTAATGTAATCTATGTATTTTGCATCTAACAGACCTTTTAAATGCCTTAATATTAATATATTGTTTACGCAACATGTCATCTGTTCCTATGAGGCAATGTATGGGGAGGCCTATGTTCAGCAGCGGACTTTTATAGGCTGTAACGGATGGAATGGAACATGTATATTCGACATACCGATTGCTCCTTAATGTACTTGTGGGTGGAGTGCCTCTTGCCATTCCGCCGATTTTTTCGAAGATGGCTCACCTAATACATGTTGTTCCACTTGTTGAGTTGTTTTACCTTCAAGGGCTGGATAATATTTCTGGTTAGCCAAGAAATCCTGATACTGCAGATTTATGATTTCTAAACGCCAGCAGAAATGTACGGTTGGACCGTACTGGTTTATATGTAATAAACATACGTAATACATAACACTTTGTAAGTCTTATTAGGTACTTAACTTATGTAGGCATTGCATTGTAGTTTTCATTTCAAATATTTTATAATAATGGCAATAAGGTGCCGCATAACGTAGTACCAGTAATTGTTATTGGAGCTAGCTAAATTTAGGGCAATCTCTTATTTGTTTTATGGGTTCCGGTTGTAGGCTAAATAAATTTGGGAGCAAATTGTGGATTACGTTATTGCGGTTATTTTTTTTTTGTTTATTTTCAATTTGAAACACAAGCGTATAGTTGGCCCAATTCGTTTATTGGTTCTGTTATATTCCTTTTTACAACGCAGTGAAATCTTATTAAGCATTTATTTAATCTACAATATTTTTCCTTCATATAACATATTTTTCTATATTAATTTTAATTCCATTTCATAATCAGTTAGATTCAAAGTCCCGGGTAGATCAGACATAGATTTCGAGACGAATTAAAGTTCGGAAGTCAGGAACAATATTAATTTTATGTGAGAACTTTTCCAATAAACCGTTAAGGTTACTTAGTGTTTTTTTTTAATCAAAGGATCGACCTCCTAACAGTTTGTTTGTGGACCCATCTATTTGTTCATTAGTTAGTTTGTCTGATTGACTGACTAATTGAATGTTTTTATCCAGATATGTATCTTTCTAGGGATTCACAACAGTAAAAAATACAAAAAAAACAGCGAGCCTTAGAGTAGTCGCATATGATGTGCAACATCTGACATGTCACTTTGATAATAAGCAACATTAACATGATATCCTGAAAAAAAGCTAATTTTTTTAATCAAAATTGTAAATATCAATGACCCTGACAAATAAGTAAAGATTTGGCATTCATTATATCCATTACTAAAGCTTATTTTACGTTTATCACAGAAGTTTTTGTTTCACGTCAACACATGCAGTAATACCGAAGTTATTACAACGAGAAGTTGGGGACGGTTTTTCAAATTTCCGTGATTTCGCGCGCTCGTGGTGTGACGTCATCTCTCGCGTCTCTCCCGCTCACCCATTCACCTACGTACACAACGGTCGAATCTGGTCAGACACACTTGTTCTTCCGCATTTTTTTCTATCTAATTTATAAAGTTAATTAAAAACTTGCAATTACAAGTAGAACAGTTGACTCGTCATAATAAAGATATGGAGATGAGGTCTTGGAGAAATATTCTGCTGATGCATGGTCTAAATGAAGACAAGAAAGAAAACATATCCACCTGTGCTATAAAGGTATTGTTCGACTTCTTAAAAATCCCTGGTATTACATCAGAGTCAATTAGCCGGTCTCACCGTCTGGGTCAAACTGGCACTGACAGGCCTCGTGTTATCCTTGTGAAATCCGTGACATTGTGATGAAAGAGAAAGTATGTCTGGCAAAGAAGAATCTGAAGAGCACTGGAATCACCTTGTCGGAATTCCTCACAAAAAGTGGACATGCTTTGTTCCAAGAGACGCGCAAATCAGTCCGGAGTTTCAAAGTGCCGGACGAAGGATGGCACCATATGGTGTCCGCTCCAGACTGGACCTGGATGTTATCCCGAGCTCCGAGTTGGTGGTGCAGGCCTCATCTGCTGTGGCGGTTGTTGCAAGTGCGGTAAAGGATACCAGATCTACTCAAATGAAATCTAAAAGAGTTGCTAAGAAATAAATTTCTCGTGTACTCTTGTGTATATGAATAGAATAGAATAGAATAGAATAGAATAGAATAGAATAGAATAGAACAGAATATAATAGAATAGAACAGAATATAACAGAATAGAATAGAATATAATAGAACAGAATAGAATAGAATAGAATAGAATAGAATAGAATAGAATAGAATAGAATAGAATAGAATAGAATACAATAGAATAGAATAGAATATAGCAGAATAGAATGGAATGGAACGGAATAGAACGGAATAGAAGGGAATAGAATAGAATAGAATAGAATAGAATAGAATAGAATACAATAGAATAGAGTAGAATAGAGTAGAATAGAATAGAATAGAATAGAATAGAATAGAATAGAATGAGAATAGAATAGAATAAAATAGAATAGAATAGATAGAATAGAATAGAATAGAATAGAATAGATAGAATAGAATAGAATAGAATAGAATAAAATCATTTTATTCAATATAGATTACAATACATAATACTTATTGAAAGTAATTTTTTACTTTTACCACTGGTTCGCAAAAAAAAAACCTCTGTACTGGGAAGAACCAGCAAGAAACCCAGCGGGACTATTTTTTAAAAAAGCACAATTTACAATATAATATTTTATACACTTATTATGAAAACATTTAGAAACAGCATGGTAGCGATCACCTCATTCCCAGGGGTTATTATCAGTCATGTACTCTTTAGTAGTATAATAACCCTTACTAGACAATCTTTGCTTAATAAATAATTTAAACCTTTTGATAGACAAGGTCTGCATATTTTCTGGGACTTTGTTGTAAAAGCGTATACATTGCCTCATGAAGGAGTTACTGACTCTTTGGAGTCGAGTAACTGGTATAACTAACTTGTGCTTGTTCCTAGTATCACTATTTTTAATAAAACTATTTTTGTTTTTGTGTACATAAATTAAATTCACGTAAATATATTGAGAGGCCAAAGTTAATATATTTATTTCTTTAATATTTTCTCTAAGGGATTCCTTCGGACCTAGGTTATAAATTGCTTTTATGGTTCTCTTTTGCAAAACAAATATAGTTTCAATGTCAGTCGCATTACCCCATCGTAAGATTCCATATGACATTATGCTATGGAAATAACTAAAATAAACTAATCTAGCCGTTTCAGCACATGTAAGGCATCTAATCTTTTTAACAGCATATGCTGCAGAACTAAGTTTGCTAGCTAGTTTAGATATATAAGAAAAACAGTGGATTCAACAAGGCCAAGCTCCTCCCCATTTAAAAGCACATTGGTATTCACCTGTTCAACACTAGGTGTAGTTAATTTAATACATTTCGTTATATAACCGTTCAAAAGCAAATTATTAACGTTAAACCAGTGTACTAATTTTGATATAGCATTATTCACTTTGTTATATTTCAATGATTGCCTTTTTAGTCGAAAAATCAACGAAGTATCATTAGCAAATAATACTATATCATGGTTATTCCCTACCAAGTAAGGTAAGTCTAAGAACAGAAAGGGAGCAAGAACTGAGCCCTGAGGAACACCCATAGATACTACCGATCCGGAAGAACTGCATCCATTAATAACAACTATTTGCGTTCTATTATTTAGATATGATGTAGTTTCCTATGGTTCGAATGATGTAGTTTCCTATGGTTCGAATATGCCTGTATGTCTACTGTGAATTTATAGTTACATAAGTTTTTTTCTATGTGTTTTATATTTTATAATATGGCATAATCAATTAATATTTAACTTTAATTTATCGAATTCTTTCATTTTATTTAATGATTATGTTTGCCATAACATGATAATAATAAGGACGATTGTCCACCACGACCGTCACAGGGACGTCAACGAACATAAGATTATTTCCGAGATCAATATGACATGACGGCGATCGTTTGTCCACCGCGACGATCTCGGTGGTTCAGTCAGTTACTTGTAGCGATCGTGCGTCGGCGCGGTGCGACGTCACGGCGCCGGCGTGGATGGACAAGTTTAAATGTGTTTTGTATTGCCGGTACATCGGCCCGTCACAATCTTGGGCCGATATAGCGGTCCCACCGATCGACTCTAAACTTCGACGGCTAGGATGACGGCGCTCGAGTGACGGGCTTATGGTGGACAGCCGGAATGTTGTGTTCCACTATCTCGGCGCCGTCATCTCGTTCTCGTTGACGTCCCGGTGACGGCGGCGGTGGACAATCGCTCTAAGACGTTTTGTTAACGTCATTCGTGTATTTACAACCATAGATTTTAAAGTATAATTCTCAACCTTAGAGTTCATAAATCACTATTTACAACTTATATTTTTTATTGCGTTTTGTTTACGCAATGTAAATGATAATGTTATAACAAGTTATAACGTTACGTTATTTATAATAGTTTTTATAGCGTTATGCTTAATTTCAGTTATTTAATGTTATACATACATACTTATTATGTTTTTAATATCTTACCAAAAATACATTATTCTTAAAATTGTCTAAATGCTATTTAAGTTTTCATTTTTTCGTTTTTCTTCACGGTTCGTTTTTTTGTAATTTTTTTTGCATGTTAGTTGCTATGTAACATTATCATATATTGTTTTTTTTTTACTGATGTAAATCTCTTTCAAACTGCTGGCGGGTTGGGGTTCCGTATATTTATTTTTAATACTTTTTGTTATTTAATAGTTTATTATATATATTTTTAGTTTATTTTATAATGTCGTTTGATAATAGTATTGTTAATGATGATTTCGGTGATTTTTGTCTTTGTCGTCAAATGATGATACATCTAGTGAGTTTAGCTTTCACAGCACAATGTCTTCTATTCCGTTAAACGATGCCCTTAATTCGTATTTCTCAGATACTCTGAAAAATTTTAATGTGATTCACTTAAATTCACAATGTATTCCAGCCCACTATCCTGATAAATATGCTTGCGTGTTTTGAGTCCCGTAACATTCACGCTATTCTCGTCTTCGAATCTTGGTTGAAGCTATACTTACCATCCACTTCATACTCAATCCCGGATTTCATCTCAATCGCAACGACCGTATTTTTAAGGGGGGTTGAGGGGTGGCGCTTTACCTTCGTTCTTGCATTCCCTTTACTGTTGTAAGTTTGTCCACTCAGCCTTCCCCTTCTAAACCATTTGTTTATTGAAATTACACAGTCTCATACGAAAATTCTTCTAGGCGTTTGTTACAGTCCGTCTCTCTACATTGATAACTACTACTCCTTTGAATGTTTATTAGAAAATTTGTCCCCGTCCTATAGTCACACCATAATCATGGGTGATTTTAATATATATTTACTTAAAAGTGACAATCGGTGTAAAAAGCTACAATCGATTGCTCAAGCGTGTAACATATATTACCGCTTTCTGCTACACATAACCTTCCTGATCGTACTCCATCTTTACTTGACCTAATTATTGTGTCCTCTCGCCTGATTTTGTCCTGAAGCACGGCCAACGCGAGGCTGATGTTTTTTCTTACCACGATCTCTTATTTCTTACATACAAATTTCGTCATCCTAAAGCAAAATCAAGACTCCATCTGAAACGTTATTTTAGTGGAATGGACAAAGAATGTCTTATTGAAGATGCTCGTCTTTTCGATTAGGCCGCGTGGCAATTGCCACTACGGTCAATACGAAAGTTGAGTTGTTTAACTCTTTTCCATACAACTGTATAACGTCTCATCTTTTGGATTGGGCCGCTGTGGCAAATGCCACTACGGTCAATACGAAAGTTGAGTTGTTTAACTCTTTTTCATACAACTGTATGACGTTCATGCTCCAATAAAACCAATAAAGATGAAACATTTACTTACGCCATGACTGACAAATGATCTTAAACATCATATCATCAAAGAAGGCTTCGCTAAAAGCAAGCTCAAGGCCGATAGATCTGACAAAAATCTGCGAAACTACAAAAAAGTTCGTAATCACTGCAATACATTGTGTAGGGATGCACAACGACGCCACATTCAAAAATCAGTCGAAAACGGCGACACTGCCAAAGTTTGGAAATTTCTTCAATCACTTGGACTTGGTATAGCAACTTCTAGCTCATTATATTATCATAATATTGATATTGAACTCCTTAACCAACATTTTACTTCATCTAGTAAAATAGACAGCTCAGGCAAAGAACGCACTCTGAGTATTCTTTCTTCAATATCAACTCCTAATTTCGCATCATTTAAATTCACCTTCCACTGACTGTGATGTTAAGAAGAACATATTATCCACCTCGTCTAAAGCCGTGGGTGATGACAGTGTTATTCGTAACATGATCTTAACTATCCTTGAATTTGTTACTCCCATTCTCACCCATATCGTGAACAAATCTATCTCCACGTCTAAATTCCCTGACGCTTGGAAAAGCGAACAAGTAATTCCTCTCCCTAAGAAGGCCGCCTCACATTTTACATACTTTCGCCCCATTTTCATTCTTCCGTTTCTATCTAAAGTCCTAAAGAAACTAATTTTTCACCAACTTAGTCTATATGTAGATAGAAATTGCCTATTGAATCCTGTTCAAACCGGTTTCCGGTTGGGTCATAGTACGACTACAGCTCTGATTAAAGTTACTGATGATAGTCGACGAGGTATGGATAATAAAAAGCTCACTGTGTTAGTATTATTAGATTTTAGTAATATCTTCAATAACGTTGATTATGATATCTTGTTGAGCCTGTAAAGTTATATTAACATATCTCCATAAGTGGTTGGCTGATTTCAAAGTTATCTTAAAGGCCGATGGCAGCGTATTCGCGTTGAAGATAAATTTTCATCTTGGTGTGAACTGCGAGCTGGAGTGCCTAAAGGTGGTGTGTTGTTTCCTTTATTCTTTGCTATCTTCATTCATTCGATCTCGCACAAAATTTACCTCCCTATCACATGTATGCAGACGACCTTCAAGTGTATACGCAGTCAACTCTTGAGAACTTGCCTACCGCTGTTTCTGCCATCAATGCTGACCTGGCGGCTATTAGCGAATGGAGTAAGTGCCATGGCCTTAAGGTTCTTGTAAGTCTCAGGCCATTATTGTTGGTAGTGTTTTCATGATTTCAAGAGTTGACTGGAATAACTTTCGCTCGGTAGTATTGAATGGTGTTGTAATACCTTAAGTACCACCGTTAAAAATCTTGTTGTCCACTTCGATACTACTTTCTCGTTGTCTAATCAATTGTAAAAAGTTAGCAGAAAGACTTTTGCTGCTATGGGTTTACTGCAGCGTTTACGTTCTTTTCTTCCCATTCCTACTAAGTTATGTTAGCAAAATTTTTACTCCTCTCTATTCTCGATTATGCGGGCGCAAGCTAGTCAAGTTATGCAGGGGCCGGAGGACGTTGTAAACATACTAATTTTAATAATTAAAAGATGTTTAATCGCTACAAGAACTCGCTTAAGACTGACTTAATATTCAATGCTTAAAAATAATGCATGAGAGCCCACACAGGAGCTCGGCAGTTTCCGTTTGTCCACTCAGCACATGCCTGTGTTCTACAATAAGAATATTCTGCTGATGCGGACATCTTGGTGCGTCTCGCCACCCGTAACACCTTCCTCCTCAAGTTTGAAGTTCTCGTTTACAGGAGAACTTCGGATACAAAAATTTAACAAGTTTAAATGATACTTATGAACTAAGACACAGGTTGCAATAATGAATAACCGTCCATACAATAAAATGGTCCATAGACTAACACTTTTAATCACCACAATTGCCTTTTCACTTTCACTGTTTTTAATTTCACTTTTTCTTAATGCAACTCACAGAATTTTGAGGTCCGTAAGATCTATTCCTTCTAGGTTCAGCTGCACCGGGGATAAGATCTCGAGAGATGAGTTTATTTCAGGTAGGTTAATCATAGGAATATAGGGGATGAAATGCTTTCAATTACCACAGGGTTACTTGTTAGATTAATATCATTGATTTTGTCTGTTTGTAATGTCAAAATAACAACTTTTTACTAAATGCATATGAAAGTATATCCGGTTCTTATAACAAAAACACAATTTATAAAAAAATTGTCTGTCTGTTTGTCTGTTTGTTCCGGCTAATCTCTGAAACGGCTGGACCGATTTCGACGGGACTTTCACTTGCAGACAGCTGATGTTATAAGGAGTAAGGTTACTCCTTATAACATTAGCTAGGCTACTTATATTTTAGAAAAACAATTGGGGTTCCGCGCAACATAATTAAACCCTAACTATTAATTAAAACCCGCGGGCGAAGTCGCGGGTAACAGCTAGTGTTAAAATATATGTGCCATAAATTTTCTGCCTCCGAGATTTGTAATAATTCATTATTACAAATCTCGGAGAGTAAAGTAGACTCCTTGGTGTGGATAATACATCTGTTAGGTTGTATAAGCTGCATCCTTATAGCTTCCAAAATGACTGGAACTTGGATGCATGAGGATATATTTTCAGTATAAGTCATCAGGTCTGTGATGCAATCGTCCTTAATTAGTTGGGATGTGTCGTCCTCAGGACAGAGGTAACTGTATTCATCGTCTTCCTGGCAAGGATAAGTAAGCAGTCTAATCTTCGACCCTCTCACTATAAGCTACGGGATGTTTGGTAAAATTACAGTGGCACGGTTATGGGATAGTACAGGTAAGGGGTAGAGCTTATAATAAATATAAATGTCCTCAGTGATGAGAGGTATTTCCAAAAGATAAGTTATATTATTTCCTTTTAAATAAGCTTTCATCATTATAGTTTACTCTATCTTAACTAAATTTTCTAATGTAGGAGGGTATATTAGATTTGCTAATCTACTATTTTTTTCAAGTAAAAATAACAACCTTTTAGACTCTATTACAGACTGATGTAAGATTCCTAATCTACTCAAAGCTAAAGTGATTTCTATCTCATTCAGTTTGATAAGGATTGCCTGAAAGTAATGAATCAATAGGTTATATGTATTTATAATCCGTGTTTCAATATGATTAAAGTGTTTTCTTTCGACTATATTGCAACGCGAGGCTATTTAATTTTGTTTCTCGGATTATAAATTATGGTTGTAATTGCTGAATTTGTCTGTTATATTTGATTTTTCAAATCGATTTTGGATTTTAATTGTTTAAGAAGATCGTTTCCAATAAGACTGTCATAGTAGCTGTCTACATCGTATACTTTAAACTTATGTATCTGATCACTATTGAAAGTCGGAAATAGGGGTATAATTATTACTTCATCGTGTAAACTAGATGTGTGTGTACTGATAATTTCAAATGGTTCGTAACGTTTAAATTTCGCATAATATTTGTTTGTTTTAGAAGACCTTATGAAATCCCGGTATCGATCATAAACTTAGCATTAATTTCGGATATATATAATAATTTTAATTTAGGTTACAATTTATGTGTATTTGATTTGATTTGATTTGATCCGAGGCTTCTATTCAAAAATTTTCGATTTTTTGTGATAACTCTTGTTAAATTAAACTAATTTTACGGAGGCTATCGCGTTTAATTTAACTTTTTAATTCTCGACGTTTCGGGTGCTTTACAGCACCCATGGTCACGGGGGGGACCCGAAACGTCGCGAATTAAAAAGTTAAATTAAACGCGATAGAATTCGTAAAAATTAGTTTCATTTAATGTGTAGTCTTCGCGTAAATATAAGAAATCATTATTATTCTTGTTCATAATATTCAGTTATTTCAGGGTTCACGTAATAATTACTTTTGTCTTCCATTTGCGCGTGGTCTACGTCATAGTAATGGGTGTCGTCATAAATGTCGTCACAGTTTTCGTTAAGCGCATATAACTCGTTCATACGAAAACCTTGAGGTTTCAAAGGTGGGGCTGTGAAATGTGAGATGCCTACATCGGTCGATTGAAATTATGGTCTTGTAAATAAGGTGGTGGTATATAACCAGTGAGTTGGTGACCTTGGTTAAGGTTTTGTAACTAATATGGCTTACCTATCTAAATTTTGTTTATTTTATTATAATGGATTTCAGCAGCTAGTGGGCCGCATTATTTGTAAAATATTTATGTAAATTCCAAAAAAATGTATAGCTCAGGCAAGACCACCAAGCATTAAAAGAATGTGTGTGAAATGTTTTTAGCTATGCTTAGAACCTGAATAACTACTTTGAATAAAAATGGCTGTAAAAATATAAAAATATCAATATCACAGGTCGTGATAAAATAAATTAATATTTGTTTTCAAGTTGAAAATGATATTGTACGTCTATGTGAAGTTTAAACGAGTACGAGGACTGATGAAACTTAAGAAAGCGTAGCGCCTCACAATTTTTCTGGTCAAAAGCCGTTAAATAAAAACCTGTACGGTCCGTTGTAGAAAAACTTAAAGAAACAGAAATTATTAAGAAAATTCTGTGAGAAAATGTAAGTGGAGATATTGCGTCTACTTAACACAAATTTAGTTCTTACTAAACTTTTCGACTAATGCGAACCTTAGCTCTGTTGCAACAGCCCTGATTTAGGTACGACATGACATACATTATTCCTAATGAATTTTCTGCTACTTCCATGAAGCCGTCAGCAGGGGAGAACAAACGGCCGAGGGTTAGGGGGAAAGGGAAAGAAACCGACGGACGTTTCGGGCGGTATCAAGGAGCACCGCCTTCTGCATTTGAGCCCGGAGCGGTCGTCACGGAGTCCCCACGGAGTCCCAGTCGCCTCAGATGACCCGAAAGGCTGACCGGGATTAACCCGTTTGCAGAGACGACTACAGGAATTATTTCGGTCGGCAGACCACCCCACATGTCGGTCACCTCTTGAGCCAGGTTCAGATAAATTTTTTTCTTATCTGCTTTGGCTTTCACGAGGTTCTCGTCATATGGTAATGTCGACTAAAAATATCCTTGACTGCGCCCGGTCCATCAACACAATATCAGGCTTATTCGCAAGAATAGTCCTGTATGTGATGATGGCCCGGTCCCAGTAGAGCCAGGCGCGGTCATTTTCGAGCACGGCTTCCGGCAAGTACTTATAATAAGGCAGTTTCCGATCCACGAGATCGTATTTCAAAGCGAGCTCCTGGTGCAGAATCCTGGCTACTAGGTTGTGTCTGTGCAAATACTCAGAGTTAGAAAGCACCAAACAACCGGAGATGACATGCCTAAGTGACTCACCCGGATGGCGACAAGCTCGACAGATGTCAACGGTGCCATCTTTAGGATGTATCTCCGATAGTTGTTGGTCTTAATAACCTGATCCTGTATTGCATAGACAAAACCCTCAGTTTCCCCGAAGATGTTACCAAAACGTAGCCAGTGGAGGGAGGCAACTGTGTCTACGAAAGGCTCATGTAGAGCCTTGTAGAACCTCCCGAGGAGCTCCTTCTCCTTCCATACGGTCTCCCGGTCGTAAATGCTCTATACTGGCGGGTCTTGCCATTGCTCGTTGGCTTAAGATAGAGGGGTAAGTCCTTTATCACAAAAAATAACGTCTCTATAAAATGGATCAACCGCTTTCGTCAGAAAGTAATTACGGAGGCTGCACACTTCGCGATTATGCATGGTGAGAGCGCCTAAAAAGCCGCGCTAACCATGTTTCCGCAGCAAGTACAGCCTCGTTACTGACAATCTCGTATGATGAATCCTGTGGGACATCATAATAGTGCGGACTTTTCTATCCAGAGCGTTCAGTTCGGTCTGAGTCCACCTGAGTATGCCAAAGGTATACATGAGAACAGGCATGATCCAACCGTTAAATGCGTGTGTCTTATTAACGCCAGACAAAAGCTTGTTAATCACTTTTGCCAAGCGTGCATAAAACACATCGCAAACTGACTGTTTCATGTCCGCCTCATCGATACCTATGTTCTGTGACATACCCAGGTATCGGTATGTTTCACACTCGGATAGGGTTCTTATGTTGATGGGCATAGATAAGTTAATGCCCTCAGAGTTAGCAACGCTACCCCTTTCGACATGGAGTACCGCACACTTATCCGTCCCCAGCTCCATTCTAGCATTCAGCGACTGGAGGCGAATAATTTGAGATCATCCATAGAGAAAAGGTGGGTCACTTTTGTACCTCCTTTCCGAAGCTGAAATCATTTCCGGATCCCTCCAGTAAGGTACTGAAAGGGTTTAGAGAGAGGCAAAACCAGATTGGACTCAAACAATTGCCCTGGATATTCTTATCCTTATGTGGTTCTCTGCAGCCGTCATCCGATTGCCTAGATTATCGTACTCCACTCAAAGTATCGTACTCCACTGCCCCATACACTGCCCAAAGAAGTCTCAAACTGTGCAGTCAACCTTGTACAGCTCGAGGACCCTCTTCAGCCATGTATGAGGCACCGAGTCGAATGCCTTTTTGTAGTCTATTCAGGCGGCTGAGAGGTTCCGACGGTTGCGTTTAACCAGCTTGCCAATGACCGCGTCAATGAGGAGTGGTTCCTTGGTTCCACGACCACCGCCCCGACATCCATTTTTCGTGCGACATCACCTGATTTGAGTTCAGGTGACGAGTGATTCTCGCGCTCAAAATGGATGTTAGTGTCTTTTATATGGTAGGTAGATACGTTATGGGGTGGTATTTGCTTGGGTCTGTGATATGTTGATCTTTAGGAACCAAATGAGTGATCCCAGTAGTGAAGAGGCTCGGGAGCGTCTTCTGGCTGAGAGCCTCTCTAAACTTTCGGGCGAGCACAGCGTGACACACCACGAACCCCTTTAGCCGGTAGTGATGGAGTCGGTCTGCCGAACTCGGTCTGCCAGGTTTTGTTCTGTGACGAGAACTGACGGCTCCAGCTCAGCAAAAAAGCAGTGCATCCGAGCCCGATACGCTATCCCTCCAGTTTCTTCCCCATTCGCCCTATAGTACGCCCGCAATACGTTTGTGTTCATATTTTTATTCCAATGCATGCGGCGTTCTCTACCAGCGGCGGGTGCCGCTTGCCAATTCCGAGAGGACCCTGCCCACACCAAGCCATCTGGTGGGGATGATGGATGCGAGGGACTGCTAGGTGGTCGTGCAGCACGTGTTACGTGAGCGGGCGATGGGGTCGTCACTTTCCTACGCCTATTATTATTATTATTATTACCTTGAACTTCCTTATACGGCCAGCAGTGAAGGACCACGTCTCACATTCATTCACATTCATAGGTCATCAATGGCAACACCCACTGGTTGTACAATCTTGTTTTTAAGTTTTGAGTTAAGTAATGTAACACTTAACGTACAATACATCTTTTGAATTTAAATTTGTTTTGAATATTAGGTAATTATATGATTTTATTTCATATGTATGAAATGTTGATACTGATTGTGAGAATGGATACTTATTACGCAATCAATCCATATATCTCTACAAATTTTCACATACCTACATAATAGTGCAAGGACTTCTAGAAAAATTGCTCTTGTTGTAGTTTTTGTGAATAAAAATCAAAATTTGTCAACGACACCTTGTTAATTAATTAATTGCATTATTTAATATAAAATTTACTTGTCAGGTCTATACCGACGGGGATGATTATTCATATTTTCTTAAATAATAATAATTTTGTTTGTAGGCTGCAGCTTTATTATGGTTGTATGACCCATTTATGAGATCGGCTCAACTGGACAAGGATCACATTTCACAGCGTAAAATAACAGTGAGTGTAAAGAAACGGATAACCTTTTTCTAGGAACGAGCAATTACATCTTAGTCCTCACGGGTGACAACGCATCTGCATTTACATTCGTAATCGAGGATAGATGTTGATGTCTCTGGTCCATAGCATCCACTTACCATTATATGAACTGTGTGCTCGTTTGTCACTTTTATTATATAACAGAATAGCTGTATATGAGATTGTATAAAAAACGCACATCATTTCATAATTTCCAGTATCATACTAAACTGCCACGGATGAAAAAAGAATAAGCTGTCTTATTATCATCGGTCACAAACATTAATTTATTAAGCTTTAATTTAAAAATATTGCTCCCAAACTAACATTCAAGACAAACATCCAGACTCGAAACAATTATTTAGAAGCCATACAAATTAATTTTTCCGTGTGGATTTGAAACCGCGGCCTCCGGAGCCGTAATTCAATGCTAAACCGCTGCGCCACGGAACTGTCAAATTCCACATATTATAATGTAATTAATCAACCTCACATTGGCATTAATATTATCAAACGTAGATGTTCAACAATACGATGGTTAAAATTTAATGGCCAATACGTGCTCTTGGTCAAATATTCCTAAATTCGGAGAAGCCCTCGGCAATAACATTTTATTAATAGGCTATGCCTTAATGTTACAATGAACAGCCAACGAGAAGGTAAAATTAATATGAAAACTTCGCCCAATTGGCAAAGTTTTGCAATCAGAGACGCTTTTCTGGCATGCTACAATTAATAGTCTCTACATGAGTACTATACTATTAAAAGGTGGTCTAAATTTTTGCTTCTAATTTTTGCTTTGTTTTATAACTAATATCCACTATATTTATTTTTAAATACGGTTTGCGAAAATAACGATCCTTAAGGGGCAGCCTCGTATCGGTAAGCGAAGTGTGGTGGTCCCCACTAGATGAAGTGACGACCTGGTAAGAAAAAATATTGTGGTTGTAGCACAAATGGCCGACTTGACCGAGGAAGGACCATGCTCTCACAGTACACGTGTTAAAGCAGCACTTAAAATTGCAATCAACAATTTCATTGGTGCCAGCGGTGATCGAACCCGGGTTGCTCCCATATTGTAAAATTTACAGAAAGCGCTCCACCAAGTTTAGGAACATGTAATCAAAATTTTTAATCGAAAAGGTGTTTTGACTTTAACAACGTATTGCGTTTCGTACATACTGCTTAATAAATTCATTACGAACGTAAGCTTGTAAATAATTCACAACTTCGATGGGGCGTCTCCGGGCTTCAGGCAATTATTAGACGTAGTTACTACGATAACGTTTCGTTCTGATGTTATGGTATTACAGTTACATGCCTCGTAGGACATGGGGAGGAGGTTTATGTTTTATATTTCGTATATTTATGACTCTAAATACATCCTACTCGGTTGATGCTAGGTATTGGAAATATTATCGTTTTGCCGTGTGGTGGAAATCTAAGGGAAGCCATAACGTCATCTCGTTTGATAAGTGTAAAAAGGATTATCATAGGAATATTTAATTTATTGCATTCAAGGTGTTATGGGTTAATACATTTACTTTTCTGCCATATGTGGCTTTTTTAAAGAAGAGAAGGCAAACGAGCAAGCGGCTCACCTGATGGTAAGTGACTACCGCCGATCATGAACAGCTGGTAAACACCATCGGAATTAATTGCAAGTGCGTTGCCGGCCTTTTAGAAAGAAAGAAGGTATTTTCTTGAAGGTATCTAAATCGTATCGGTCCGAGCATGGTTGGGCACTATAATCCTGGCCTGCGCCGATGGCTAGTCTCTGTTGTGGCTGGCCGCCGTGATCAAAATTCGATCTGGAGGACATTATTATTATAACTGGTTGCCTGTAGGATTGGAATTATTTAGTTTAATAATGTAATTTGTGAATTCATTCGCAATATTGTAGCCTTAGAACAAACTTTGAAGTAACTTAGTTAATACTTTAGGCTAGTAGTATATGTATAGTAGTATAGTAATACGCGTCGTTAGCCACAAATCTGTGAACTAGCGATACGCTACGGCTTCGCCTGGGTAGGATATATTTTAATTGGCGTTATTTATAATTAAAATAATAATGAAAGACCATTTATTTTGTCAAATTTCAATTTCTCAAAAAAAAATCTTTAAGATTTTAAAACAAAATGTTTCGTAGATCACTCTTGACATTGCTCTCTATCTGTTCTTCAAGTTTCATTACAATCGGTTCAGCCATTCCGAGGATAAGCCCGTATAAACAGATAGACAGACAGACAGATCAACAGACAGAAAAAAGTTTTATATATGGTTATTCATGTATTAATGACATAATCTAACCCCACACAACATAACCCCATCATCCCAATAATTTCCATTTTGAGGTACCAATATTATATATTGGGACTACTTGCATAATTTAGTTGTAAATAGTTTATTTCAATTTTTTAAATATTTTATAATAACAACAGTCGTCGGTTACGTCGTTGATGAGCAAAAATATGATGATTTTGTTAACAAAGTCTTTGTCTTTAATGTCTTCCTTCAAAACTATCAGTGCTAGTTTTTTGTGTGTTTCGTTTTATTTACATTTTCCTGTTCCTTTTTTCTTTTCCGTCCCTGTATGGCACTTACTATACAAGGGGGTTATCTTATTACCATGCTTCTCGATGTCAAGGATCGACCAGTTCTGGAATCATGCCATCTGTGTTCTTTATCAGATAATTTTTCATTTTAGTGTCCCAAAAAATATCATCTAATACCATTTTTACAGGGAAGTTTCACCCGGTACAAATATCAAGCATACACTTAGGTTTTCCTGCTACAGATAGATAGAAAATTCTTTTTTGCACTCAAACAAAAAAAAATTGGTACAAAGGCGAACTTAATGCCGAAAAGGCATTCTCTGCCAGCTAACCTATGGTAGTGTGGTGAGGGCTGTGGGTATATATATACTATACCAATAAAATACATACAATCTCATATAGGAAATTACAATATATAAACCAATAACATTAATCAAGTAATTTTAAAACCTTACGTTTAAATGTATTTACTGAGGGAACGTCTCTTAAATCTCGTGAAAGGTTATTCCAAACTTTAATTGATGATACCCTAAAAGAATCCGAGTAGTGTGTAGATTTATGCATCGGGAAAGTAAGGGTTTTGTTGGTCATCGAACAGAATAAGCTTAAGTATAAAAAACGCTCTTTCAGATAAGCTGGGGAACAAGGATTGTGAAGAATACCGTACAAAGTGGTTAAAAGGTGTGTGTTCCTGTGAAAACGGATATCGAGCCACTTAAGTCTTGAGCGAAATTGTGATATATGGCCAAAATTATAGTGTATGCACAGATTGAGCAGACGGTCGAGTTGACTAAACAGCTCCTCAGTTATATCTGGATAAGCAATATCAGCATAATCTAAAAAAGGAAGCAACAGAGAGTTGACTAGCGTAACCTTGGTCGTCTGAGGGATAAATTTTTTCCAGAGCTTAAATGAATGATGCATTGTGCTAAAAATACGTTTCCGGACCTTATTAACTTGTGGCGTGCAACTTAGATTATCAGCCAAAATTAAGCCAAGGGTTTTAACCTGCCTAGCATATTCTAAATCTACATCGTTTAGAGTAACCTTAGGTAGATGTTGATAATCAAGTTGACATGTAATTTTCCTAGTCCCTATGATTATAACTTGTGTTTTGGCAGGGTTTAATATTAGTCCATGACAGCTCGCTCACTGATGAACTGCAGCAAGATCAAAATTCATTCTGTCCACAGATGAATTTAAGTCATTTAAAGTAAAATGCTGATACAGCTGGACATCATCTGCGTACAGGTAGTACTCGCTGAAATTTATTACGGAGACAAGTGCATTGATAAACACAGAAAAAAGCAACGAAAAGGAGATAAAACACCGCCTTGAGGAACACTAGCAACAACGTTACCCCAATCGGAGAAGCTATCATCAACACGTTTGCGTTGCCGGTGTCCCTGAAGATAGGAACTGAACCATTGTACAACAGATGATGTTAAATTCAGGGATTTCAGACTTACTAACAAGATGTCATAGTCAACACAATTAGCTATTAGCTATTTTTGGGGACAGAAATTAGGAAAGCTTTTTTCCACTTGGTTGGGAAGGTACTGGAGGCAAAGGAAACATTTATTAAATGTGTGATACGGGAAACTATTTGGCCAAAAATCGGCATAAACATGTCACGTCCAATACCATCTGATATATCTGATACATTTTTTTTACTTCATCATCAATCACTGGTTCGAAACAGAAAGGAGTCCAACATGGCAAAGATAAAGACTATCTTTAATGATATCGCTTTTGACTGTTGAGTCTAATGTAACTGGCAAAGAGCAAAAGTGTTTGTTGAGCGCTGATAAGTCAAGGTAATGACTAAAATTCTGTTTGCTTTTACCAAAGCCCAGGATGCGCAAGAACTTCCATATATTCTGGGTTGAGCAGGTGTCAATATTATTGTGAATGTATCGGCGTTTGGCATTTCGTATAACCTGGTTTCAGCGATTCCATGCTTTTTTTAATTTATTCCATTTCTCATCATTACGCGATCGTTTATGTTTTCTTTTTAGGCGGTCTCTACGTGCCATAAGAGATCGAATATACGGCATTAACCAAGGTGCTGGTTTTATTCTTACTGGTATTAAAGGCGCTACTTTGTCATAAAATGTCATTATAATGTTATTGAATAACTCCAGTTTATTGTCAATATTATTAGTGTTACAAAAGTCTACCCAATTCGCATTGCAGATCTCATTATTTATTAGCTGGCGATTCATTTGAATAAGGTTACGCTAAAACACAATTTTGGGAATTGATTTAGTGGACTTTAGAGCATATAATGCGAAAATTAGATCGTGATGGGAAAATCCAGGAGCCACGAATTGACCGTATAGAGATGTACGATCGGGATGAGAAGGATTAAATCCAGTAAAGAGCAAGTGTTATTGACGTGATAGGTGGATTCAAGATCAAGCATTTTAATATTGCTTGATGTACATATAAATAAAACTTATTTGATCTAGCATCATTTCGAATAAGTCAGATGTTAAAGTCACCCATGAAAATGGAGTGGGAGTAGTTTGGGAGATGCATCTCAATCAGCTGTTCCAAATCATTAAAATAATTTGTTGAAGGAGGTGCATAAAAAGCTCCTAGTAAGAAAGGTGTATTATGTACTATTATTTCAATGAGAATATATTCCATTGATTTAGAATAAACCTCAGGCGATTTCGAAACGATCCTGTTTGGTATATCGTACCGCAGGTATATGGCAATAACCATGAAGACCGAACAAAGTAGATGGTAATCTAGGTTTAAGAAATAATTATGATATGAGACAGGAATAAGACTGTTTTCGAAAGTTGCAAGAAAATCGGAAAAGTGAGCTGGAATACTTTGTGCATTAATATGACATATATTCAGATTCATTTGTTAAGGCTCAAGGGCATTATTCAATATGTCCCCATGTTGAGATTCTGGGGAACCCTGGCCTGGGGAAAACGATGATAATGAGGAACTTGTAGAGTTAAAGTAAACAGATTCTATGGAAATATCCATCGTGAATTTAAAATCAAAGCAGACAATTTATTTTTGTATGGAGAATGGGCCCACCGCGAATTGTGGCGTAACTTAATTAAATACATGTCGTTTTATTTCTTATAACCCATAGATTACAAAAGTAATATTAGTTTTATCGTATCTAACGGGAATACTGAGAAATTACTAATTAATATAAATAGACTTCGGTATAAATAATAAATGCCAGCAGTGACGCCATCTTTTTAATAAAATGTGTAAAAATATTGGAGAAAATAGTGTTTTTAATGCCTGTGAAATGGCGCGAGTATCAACGTAAAAGCAAGCTACTGAGGACTTTTATACCCCTGGCTATACCTAATTTCCAAAATATTATAGTATTTACAATAAAATAACAACTTATTTTTTATTTATTGAAATAAACAATAAATGATATTAATGCCGGTAGTGGCGCCATCTCTTGAACAAAATGTATAAAATTGTGTAGTGCTCATGTTACCTATCAACGTAAAAGCAAGCTATTGTGGACTTTGATACCCCTGTTCGTTACACGCGTTTTTTTTACATTAGCCAGAAGACGAATATCAAAACAACTCTTTTTTTTTCAGATTTCACGATTCCGGTAAGATTATCATAAAATCTTTAGGCCCTTTACTATAATCAATTAGTTTTTTTTTGTGTAAAAATAAAATTAAGTTACGTTACAATTTCTATTGGGCCCAAAAATGATTGTCTCCTTCATAGGTTTATTTGTATACTAATAATAATAATATAAAAATTAATAAACATATATATATATATATATATATATATATATATATATATATATATATATAAGCTACATCTACTACCAGTTAGGACATTACAACTATGTCAGGAGGAATCTCTTTAATAAAAAGAAAATTTAAATAAAAGAAAAGAAATAAATTAATTTGAAAAGAAAAGAGAATACAATAATACGAGCATAATAAACATGTTAAAAACAAACTATTAATTATAAGTAAAAAAAGTGTAAATGTGCACTTTTAAATTCTTAAGCTGGTAACACTGCGCAACCAAATTAAATTTTGAGCATTTGAGATTTCAATTAAAATTTGTTATATGCAGCTGTCCTTATATTTATTATGTTCTTTGTTTATTATATAATTATTTATTAGACAACCGGACTGTCCCTACTACGATGTAGTATGGTGATCCTACACTGCAATGCTTTGCTAACCATTTTAGTACAAGAATTATAATGGAACGAAATCGTTTTATGTTTGTTCCGAGCGTCAGCATCTACTCGTGACGGTGGTCAGCGAGGCATTGCCGCCTGTCGCCCGCTAAGAGCCCCTCTACTAATCCTCACACAAAGTTTTAGTTGAAAAACAAAATTGGATGTAATTCTTCGATTTTTCAAAAATAAACTTATACTTACAGATAGATAATTAAGTTTTCTTTAATATTATGCAAATTTCATAAAAATACTCCCGATAGTTTTTGTGTGATTCTCGTTTTTTGTCCGCACAAATTAATTGCACAATGTGATATAAATATAGTTTTAATTATTTACATATCAAATTATTAAGAAAATGTTCTACTTTAACATATATTTTTTTAAATCATTAACACTGCTCGTTTAGACGTGATCTTCAGTACAAAATCATGAAAATAGCCTGTTTATTCCAAATGGAAATAGGATATTTTTTTAATTAAAGGAAACTGAGCATAATTATCCGTCAGAGATACAGACTTTTGAGTTGAAAGGAAACTGAGCTTAATAGGTCCGTCAGAGTGCAGCATTTGGAATTGAAAAGAAACTGAGCTAAATAGGAAATTTTGAATTGAAAGGGAAGATCTGTGGGAATTCTGATTAATTGATTGTGGAATTTTGGAAAAAACTAACTGAACACTATTTTAAGACGCTACTGTACACAATGTTATATGTTTTCCATTCGGGAAAGAATGTGGAGATTCTGGGCATTTGACACACGCGAACATGCTACATACAGCTGACCATGAGAGAAGCATGGTTTTTCTAAGTTGACCCCGCTACCTGTAACGTTTGCCCTTGCGCTTTATTAATTGTCATTGTAAAACTGAGCTTAATAGGAACTGCAACCTTTTGAATTGAAAAGGAAGATATGTGGGAATTATAGGATCCGTGGTATAATAACATTTTCACCTTTTTTACGCCTGTCAAAATTGTAGCACCGATTATTTTCCGTCCAAGATGTGTCACACGTAGCCTTGTCCCGTTACATAATCGAGGAGCATCTAAATTTCGCATTAGCATGACTGGGACGCCTAATTTTAATTGAAGCTTATGTGAGGCACACCTGACAACTCTAGAGAATTTAGAAACTCTACGGGATATGAAGTGCTCTGTTCTGTGTCAATAACTGTGTCTACTGACAAATACTCTGTTATTTCTCCTGCTACTTCGCTTAATATATGTGAATTTATTTTGTTAACGCTCTCATTTTTGGTGCAAGAATCGCCCTTTCACATAACCATTTGTCTTCATGCATGTTGTTCGTTAAATCTGAATAAACGCTCGCAATGAATTCGGAATGACTCTGTACTAAATTACAAAATCTCTCGTCAATTTAACGCAGCCCTCAGCATCCGTTTCCAACCGCCCATCGCCAATTTTTAATAGTGTGTCAGCATAGTTTCCAGCATTGATATCATTATACAAATGCACTCTTATATTCGTAGTTAAACTGAATTTTGTCACCTTGTTCCATAAAATAGACGACTTGAGGCATGCTTTAATTTCATCTGCAGGTGTGCCCTTTTGAATGACAGGTAAAGTTTGGCGAAAGTCACCAGCCAGTAAAACCACCATTCCTCCCATTATATTAGTATATTAGTTTTGCTGCGCAAATCCTGGAGCGTTCGATTTAGTGCTTCTACAGCTTTTTGTGCGACATTGTACTTTCGTCCCACTAAAAGTTTGCATTGTCGTAGCATTATACCTCGTGCACTATTTTTGCTAAAGTTGCAGATCGGCGATTCTTCCTGGGCTAGATTTAGAGGGAGTTTTAAAACAGAATGTGCAGTGCGGCCCCCGCTTAGCAGCGTGGCGGCTATACCGGAGGAAGCTACGGCCACAGCAATGTTTTTATCTTTCCGTGTACTTGCGCTAGTAATAAATTTAACAAAAATGTCTTCCCAGTTCCTCCAGGGGCATCTAAAAGAAAAGTGCACCATTTCCAGATTCAATCTGTCCTAATACTTTGTCAAAACTCTTTTTGTTCGGGAAGCAAGCAGGGTACAAATTCGGCTACTTGCTGCTGCAAAGCTGGTATATCGTAGTTTGTTTCACGTATAATTTCATCACTTAGTTCATTTTCGGTTGTTCGCTGAGGGCTTATCATTCCAAAGTCGCTTAATTTTTTGCCTACCATTGCCATTACTTTATCTTCAATTTTTCCAAGTGCTTCATTATAAATGTGTTCATTGTATGTCATGTTCGCGTGTATCTGCTGTAACCTTCATAAAATATGTATCTTCCGCCATGTACTCTTTATATTTGTCCCACAATTTATGTGCATTAGATAGTCCGCAAGAGATATGAGAGTTGCATAAAGATCCCTAATTTTGGCTGGTGACTGGCACTGCACAGCTTCCTCCATGGTTTCATCCAGTGATTATCGTTTTCTAAAGATGCAGAGCTTCACATGCTTCTCTATAAGTTGCGCATTCCTGACCGTTGACAGTTTTAAGGTCTTTATATCCTGTGGGACCCCGAACATGGTGCAGCAGCAATCGTAAACAGAAACATTCAAAATTAGTTACATGGATGGTATACACACGACCAAGGGCATCTGATGACTTTACACAGGCCAATTTACAACAGGTGCGCCTTGAATACGGCGTTTCCACTCCTTCTTAGATGTGTTCCAAGTATAATAGCGGGGACTTCAGAATATAACAACGTTTTTGCAAAGGGTCGGTTTGACAAAGTTGAAAGAAGGCTGTTAGTGTAGTTTTGGCGGTGATGCAATTCTTTGTTGGAAATTTCTTTCGGTGAAATATACGCGCTCCATTTTCTAAGTGCACAGCAAGGTGAGTAACTGTTGGGTGCCTTTCATGTAAAGGAAGCCAAGGAGACGCCACGCTGCCTCGTTACTGCTGACATAACGCCCTGCTTGAAAGGTCTGTACTTCATTAACGGATTTGCCTCACCTTCACTCCTGAGATTAAATATTGCTTGGTCGCTTCCTTTATTTTTGTACTTACATTAATGTGAGCATTAAAATTTTACATAGAATGGGCGAATACGGGACAATCCAGCTGTTATCTAAGGTTTGAACGCTCCAGAGCGAGATTTTATTGTAACTTTCCTGCCACCATCTTCGGGAGCTCTGCGTCTGTAAAAGGTAGCCATTGTCATTGTGCACTGTTTCTTTTAATAGCTGTTTAGGGAATTTCTTTGTACATTTTCCTTCTTTCATACATGGCGATATTGAATTTCGTGCTCCACATGGACCGTGAATCATATTTCGGACACACATAGACACATTATAACAGTATCGCTCGGTGATAGCGACAACTCGGATACAGACTCGGATCAGTCGTTTGAGCAATCTGCATATTATATGAGGGCGAGCGGCCTGTGTTGGTAAATAAATCCGAAACAACACGACCGTTATTATTATAATTTATAAGTTCTTCTTCTTCTTTCTTTTTATGGCGGTTTTGATCATGCAAATGTCAGCGTGTAAGTGTTTATTGAGTAGAAGCTCAGTAGTTACAAATACTATGCCCATGTATAAAAGATGATTGTGATAATACAAGTATCTTATTTTCTTTAAACCAATTTTTTTTTCCTCTTTAATCTTGTGATACTAATGGTTGTACTGTTGTGTTACCTAGAACAAATGACAAACACAATTGCTACTATGTACTCTAACTACATTAGTATGTTAGTATTGACAAACATTAAACTTTTATACTATTAGTGTTAATAAAATCACACAGAATATATACATAAGGAGTGTTTGAGTAGGTTAAAAGTGAATTGAAATTTATAGGACGAGGGATGTCAGGAGGGAGAAGATCATAGAGTGAACAAGATAATTTAGGACAGTTAAAAAAAATATGGTCGGAGGTTCCCTCATCTAACCCACATTCGCAGAGGGAGCTATCCCTAATCCTCAGTTTGGCTAAATGTACTGGAGTACAAGCATGGCCAACTCTAAGTCTACAAATAGTTGATGTTGCATGTTTGTTAGCTTTATTAAATTTGAAAAACCATGGTTTTGGAGGGATGGCACATTGTATAGCAGCATAGTGTTTACCTTTTATATTTTGAGTGGCTTTCCATAATGTAATCCAATTATTATTTAGCTTCTTCTTTGCAAGTAACACTATGTCTGGTGAGTAAGTTAAATTACATGGTGAACCATTTCGGCTTGCATTTTTAGCCATCAGATCAGCTGTTTCATTGCCCTTGATGCCACTATGACCTGGAATCCAAGCTAAGGAAACCTGAATGCCCTTGAGATGACATCTATACAATGTGTGTTTAATTTTGAGGATCAATGGTATCTTATATTTACTTTGGAACTGGTTTGACAAAATTGCTAACAAACAACTCTTGGAGTCGGTAAGGATAACTGACTTATTTAAGTTGTGTGCTTCTGTATATAATAAAGCCTCATAAATTGCCGTGGCCTCGCCAGTAAAAGTGGAAGAAATAGAAGGGCATTTAAAATTAAAATTATTTTGTATCTGGGGATCCAAACTGCTGCTCCAGTGCAACTTTCATCTGACTTTTGGAGGCATCCGTGTATATAATAAGCCAGCCTTTCCATAAATTATCTATGAATCTACTTAGCTTACTATTTGCTGTAGGGCAATCTTTCTCAATACCAAGGTCGAGGTGGATATTTGGTTGGTAAATAATTGCATCATATGGGATATCAAAGATGGGACAGGACTTGCATTGTGATACTGGGTGCAGTAGATGGAGTAATGTTACCAAACTGTTGGATAAGCATGGAGATTCTTTATGAGTCCAGTAATGCTTAGATGAAATATATTCAAAAGAAGGTGTAATTTAGAAATGAGAGGGTGGGAAGAGTTGGTAGATTTAAAAAAGAATCGGTCTGAAAGATATTGTCTTCTTAGGTAAAGAGGTCTACACATTCTTGTAGAGCATTTATTGGGGAAGATTTCATTGCCCCGATGATTATACGAAAGCTATTGGACTGAATCCCGTCTAGGATCTTTAGGGAGGACTTATTACATGGTTCCAGGAGAAAACACCCATAATCCAAATGACTACGAATAAGGGCGTTGTACAATATTTTTTGGGAGAATGGGTGGGAGCCCCACCTGTTTATATTTTTTTCACATTTTTTTTTGAGACATAGATGATATGATGAGAAAAGGATAGTTTGGAGTCAAGCATAACTCCCAAAAATTTTTTCATTCGCCCTAATTGGGATAGGTTCATTATTATAGAGAATGTTGATTTCAGGGACTTGCCTATGGCGAGAGAAGATCACAACACTGCTTTTGGGAACAGACAAAGACAAACCATGATCAGTTAACCAATCCTGTAAATAGGACATTGATAAATTCAAGCGGGAACAAGCTGCAAGGAGGTTATCCAGGGAAGTATATATAGCTATATTGTCTGCATATTGAAGGATGTTACAGAAAGAGTTAACAGAAAGTTCTAAATCATAAGTATATATAGAGTAGAGCAAAGGACTAAGTACTGAGCCTTGTGGGAGACCCTTCCATACAATTCTTGGCGGGAGTAGAGAATTTTGACTATCAATATAAATGGATCTAGAAGAGAGATTAGAGACAAATTTACTATCCTCACTGGAATACTCAGATTAAGCATTTTTGCCTGAGCACAGGAAGAAGAACATTGTCATATGCAGACGAGATGTCTAGAAAGACTCCAACAAAATTCATGTTTAGAGTAAGCTATACGAATATCAGTAACTAGAGTGCTAAGGCTATCCATGGTGCTTAAGCCTTTTCGGAATCCAAATTGGCTTTTTGCTAAAAGGTTTTGCTTTCAAAACCATTCTAAACGATTTTTATTAAGTGTTCAAGAATTTTGGCCATGGTACAAGAAAGAGCAATAGGGCGGTAGCAGGGATCAGTGTAAGGCTTACTTTGTGAATAGGTAAGATAACTTGGGATTTCCATTCTTCAGGAGGATACCAGATATGTAAATATAATTCAAAATAGAAAGAAGATGGGCTTTAGTAGATTGACTGCTATTAGTAATAAAAGAATAAGAATTCCATCGATTCCTGGTGAAGAGTCTTTAGGACACTAAGAACGGCATATAACTCCTCATAAAGAAGAGTCAAAACTGTGTTGATACTGTAAGGACTGTGATTGAAATGCTATGCATTCATTGTAGATGGTACTGAAGGAGGAGCAAGTTTACTAGCAAAGTTTTCTAGCCAAAAGACTGATCATTAGATGTTGAGTTTTCAGAGGTCAAAACTGAACATCGGATTTTTTATATATTTTCCAGACTAATGATGGATGAGTCCTAGGCGATAGTGACTCACAAAATTTAAGCCATCCAGCCTTTTTCTTCTGAGATAGTAATTTTAATGTTTCAGCAGCAGTTTTTATAGAAAATAAAGTTATCAAAATTCATAGAGTGGAATATCTTACTTCAGCTTCCTTTCTCTTCTTACATGCTACAGAACAATCTTGATCCCACCAAGGCGGTGAAGAGCATTATTTTTAAGGTTTTGATGGGAATTGTCTTGTGGCAGCAGATAAAATAGCATTTTTAAAAGTAGAATACACCTGAAGAACATTCTCTTTCTGAACAGGAGGAAGGGCTAAAGTTCTTCCTCTAGAACTGTGGAATACAGATGCCAGTTTGCTTTGGGTGTGCTATATTTTAACCTAGGTTTGAATGGAACATTGACTGTATAGGAGCTAGGGGGATTGATAACAATAGGGAAATGATCACTGCCAAGGGAAAAGGGTAATATTCTCCAAGAAGGGATGACAGGGAAGGAGAACAGAGTGACAGATCTACTGCACTTTTAGGATTTTGGAGGGGGGATACTCTACGTGTAGGTGAACCATCGTTAAGGAAGCAGAGATCTAAATCATCAATGATGTCTAAAAATGTAGAAGACCAGGGATCACAAAAATGGGAGCCCCATAAGGTATGGTGTATATTAAAATCACCAAGGATTACCATAGGAGGAGGGATGGAGGATATAATCCTCGTAAGTTCTGATAAGATATTTGAACTAGGTTCGGGAATGTAAATAGAAAGAAAAGAAATGTTATGAGTTCTAACTGCTACAGCATTAATTGAAGGACTATGAGAAGGAAGGGAAATTAAAGTATAAGTAATTGATTTTGAGATAAGAATGAAAGAGCCAGCATGACCATCATTCCTATCATCCCTGAGGCATGAATAACCTGAGACCCTAAAATGGGACCCAGGCTTTAGCCATGTCTCTTGAATGGCTAGAATAAGAGGATGGTATTTATTAATAAGATAAGTTAATTCGTTTTTCTTATTCTTAATGCTCCAGCAGTTCCACTGAAGTATTGGAGGGAAGGTTATTCGTTAATGAAATAAGCTCAGTGAGTTTTGACGGAGGGCAAGTGGGAGATCCATATCCTGAAACAGAAAGCATACTTATAAGCATGGAGATCATTAATTCACAGAGATTGTCATTAGGAGAAATACTCCGCCCTATTAAAGCACAACCATTAGTGGTTAAAGAGAAGTATCTATTATTGCCTCATGGGCAGATCTATCATATCCATGACTTGATGCTGGATTTGGTGGAAGTCTTGGAGTGAATGTAGTCTTTCTGTAAGAATGAGTTGTGAGGGAAACTGAAGGTAGAAATTTGAAATAGGAAGGGACTCTGATGATCATGGAAGGAAGGATTCTAGCAGTATCTGCATAAGATCTCCGAACTTGAGGGAAGCGGGAGGATGCTTCTACATAGGAAATATTTTCCTGTGACATTGTAAGTTTGATAGATCTCTGCCTAGAGTGTTCAGGGCAGGAAGGATCTTTGGCTGTGTGAGGTCCTGAACAGAAAAGGCAAGTGGGAGACTGTCTTGTGCATGATATTCCTTCATGATTTTGAGCACACACAAAACAACGGGAAGATGACCTACACTGTGAGGTTACATGTCCAAAACGACAACATTTGTGACATTGAATAAGTGGTAAAATGTAGGGCTCAACAGGCATTGAGGTGAAAAAGCAATAAATGTTAGAAGGAAGTTTCTGGCCGGAAAAGGTTAAAACAACTGTTTGAGAGGAATCCACAGTGCTTTGGTTTTCATTAACTGATTTTCTATTAAATCAGCGAGCTTTAATGATTGGGCGAAACCCACTGGGACCTCGATTGATGAGATGAGTTCCTCTAATGTCCATTCTACAGAACCTGCCTCACTATTCCCATGCAGTGATATTATAAGAAGGATTATAGTATCATATTTAGCACCTGCAAGGCTGGGTTCTCAATAAAACAATTTGCATCAGCTGCACTTTTAAATTCGACTGAAATTCTATTGCGTCCTACTACTCAACAACACGTCTCTAACAACATTTTAATATTGGTAGAAAAGAAATGACCAAACTTTATCGGTTTTAAAACTACTCCAGATGATAAATCATCTCCGATCTTACTTACATGTACAATAAAGGGCGCATTGTCGTTACTAGAGTATTTATGTTTTTTTTTCTATGTAGTCAGGATGGGTATAGGAGGTCTGAATAGATGGTACAGGTTGAGAGGAATCTGTAATTACTCTTTTCTGAGGATGAACTGAGTTATTGGATGCTTGCGATCTTTTACGATTCGACTGTTCAATTTCGATAGGCATATTTTTTCTTTTTATAATAGTATGGGAGTCACATGGAACCCCTTCGGGATCGGGAGGATCCTCCTCCATTTTATTTTAACTAATTACATATAAAACAACACAATTACTAAATACTTACGGGTTTATAACTACTAAAACTAACACTAACAGAAATAATAAACAAAAAAAGTAAAACAACAGCTCTCAGAAATACGGAATAGCCAAAAACAGATCGACACTTGTACACCTCACGCCGTCTTCCGAATCGTGTAATATGTTCAATCAAAATCCAATTTTTAAGTTTGTCGGCGCGTCTATTAAATACCGGACAGATCGAGAGTGAGCGAGAGGTTGCCTCTAGAGGAGTGTCATATCGATGGTGTCGTGGTAGAATTGAGGGTATATTGGGAAACACCCACTCGTTTGTAGTTTGTGCAGTAATTTATATTAGAAAATTTATATTAGAGCTGTTCATTAAACATTAATGTTGCTGTTGAACATTAAAAATTAATGTTTTTGGAGTAAAACAGTTCATTTGTTTCACTTTTATGTTATTTTTATTATTATTATTTTTGGGGTATGTATAAGTTTTCTCGTCTAGTTGGGCTGTATAAATATATAATTGTTATTTTTATTATTTTTATTATAGGAGAGGGGGAAAACGAGCATATGGCTCACCTGATGGTAAGTGACTACCGCCGCCCATGAACAACTGCAACACCAGGGGAATTGCAGGTGCGTTGCCGGCCTTTTAGAAAGGAGTAAGTTCTTTTCTTGCAGGTCCCTAAGTCATATCGGTCCGGAAAAATCGCCGGTGGTATATTATTCCACAGAGAAGTCGTAGGCGGAAGAAAACCCCTAGTGAAACGTACAGTGGTGGACCGCCAAGCATCCAAATGGTGTGGATGGTATCGGGAGTTTTGCCGCGATGTGCGTTCGTGAAATTTGGCGGCTGGGATTAAACCGAACAATTCCTCAGAGCACTCCCCGTGATAAACGCGAAAGAAAATGCAAAGGGATGCAACATCTCTTCGCAGCGCCAGTGAATCGAGGCGATCGGAAAGGACTCGGTCGTTGACGATTCGAGCCGCTCTGCGCTGGATGCGGTCAAGTGGAAGGAGCTGGCACTGGGGAGCCTCAGCCCAGAGATGGGAACAGTATTCTTCCATGTGAGGCCGAACCTGCGCCTTGTAAAGTTGCAGGCGCTGTGTTGTGCGGTTCCGGCATGAAATACTGTCCCACTCTGCTGAGCACGCCAAGATTTTTAGAGGCCAATTTGGCCTTCTCTTCCAAGTGACCACGAAACTGCACGTTACTCGATATGTTGATGCCATGGATTCCGATACTGGCTGAGGCAACAAAGGGAGTGCCTTGAAACTGAGAAGATACGACAAAGGGTTTTTTATAGCAGTAAACGCGAAAACTTGTGTCTTCTGAGGATTATACTGGACTAGATTTAGTCGCCCCCAATCCGAGACTTTGTTCAGCAAAGACTCCACTTCAGACACTAGTCTGTTCCGGTACTCGGCGATGTTTTCCCGAGAAATATTGGCACGACCGGTGTATAAAGCATCACCAGTGCTGTCATTCGCATAGCAATGAATGTTACCGGTTTGCGATATGCAGAAGAAACAGCGTTGGTGATGGCTCGCAGCCTTGTGGAACACCAGCATTAATAGGCTTGTAATCAGAGCATGCACCGTCTAAAACGACCTTGATGTTCCGATCTGCTAGAAAGCTGGTGATCCAATTGCACAATTTCTCGGAAAGCCCATAGGAAGGGAGCTTCGAATGAAGCGCTTTGTGCCAAACCCGATCGAAGGCCTTCGCAATGTCAAAACTAACGGCCAATGCCTCCTCCTTGAACTCTTATATTCAGTCAGGTTAGAAATTTAGTGACAGAAGTTATCCTCTGATGATTGTGACATACATTATATATACAGGCAAAATAGGCTAATGTTACCGTTATCTGTAAGTTCTATCATAATTATACGAGGTGCTTCGTCTGGAGAGATTAGTAGCTGGAACTTATTAAACACATGTGGTATCACGTCTAGGATTCACCACTCGCACTATAGTTGAGAATCTAAAATTTTAAAACTTCGTTCCTCTTCCTTTCCTCTTCTTCTTCCGGTCACGGGAGTGGGGAGAACCCCACTCCACGTACCATCCATAGATCTGTCCTCGATATGTCATGAATTTAGAGCTGAACACAAAAATTTTGATATTTCCTGGATAATTATGTACCAGAAGGGCGAGCGGGAGTAAGTTACTAATCTCTTCGGACGAAGCACCTCGTATAATTATGATAGAACTTCACTTAAGGTAAGTTCGTTTAATCATTAGTTATACTTCGTGCTTCTTCCTCTAGATTAGTATCTGGACCTTGTTAAACACATGTAGATATTGAGAGCGAAAATAGAAAATATCAATATCCATATAAGGAGAGTAAAACTATTTTGTATTTACTGGCCATCAAAGATGTGATAACTACATGTTCGGTATTATTTGTACTACATATTATTAATACTACTAATATTGCTTTTAATGCATTACGTCGATGTAGCATAGCCATTCAATCGTGTTCAAAAAATACTAACGGTGTACAATTTTGTAATAAGGTTGTGGCCTACATTATCCCTCATATAACAGGAGCATTACCTACCTACATAGTAAATCGATATTTCTGGCATAGTTCTTCCTAACAACATTATTTTAACGGATCCTAATTTTAATCAACCTTCCCAAATCGATTTATTGTTGGGTGCGGATGTTTTTTGGGATGTGATAGGTAGTGAAAAAATCGGCCTCGGTAAACACAAACCTATATTACAAAATTCGATATTCGGGTGGTTAGTGGTAGGTCCGATCAAATGCTTAAAAGAGTATCCATTGCGGTTTCAGCAGATGGTAGATTTTGCGTTACATTGCCATTAAACAATGGAACTCAGCGCCTTGGCGATTCATACGGTATGGCTAAAAAGCGATTTGATTCCTTACAGAAGCGCTTTAAGCGACAACCTTACGTAAAAAATCAATACGTAGAGTTAATTAAAGAATATGCTGAGCTACGTCACTTATCAGAGTGTGTCAGACCTAAAAATGCAAATTTTTTACCCCATCATCCAGTTTTGAAAGAGCAGGGTGAATCGACAAAATGTCGGGTTGTATTCGAAGCATCGGCCAAAATGAGTTCAGGTTACTCGCTCAATGATCTTTTAATGGTGGGCCAAAATACGGTTTCGCCAACATACCTTTATATTCACGGGAGACATAGAAAAAATGTACAGGCAGATTGCCGTAGAGCCCTCCCAGAGACACCTACAAATGATTTTGTGGCGTGATGACGAAGCCGAGCGGATGAGGTACTTGCAATTAAATACAGTAACTTACGGTACTGCATCTGCTCCCTTCCTTAGCACGAGGTGTCTACTTCAGCTAGGTCAGGAATGCAACGATCCGTTGATAAAGGAAATAATTATTCGTGATTTTTATGTTGACGGTTTAATAACTGGGCATAATGATGAAAAACAATTGTACTCCCTTTATCAACGAGTCGTTAACTATTTAAGTTCTGCGCATTTTAACCTGTGAAAGCTCAAGTCTAATTCGAAATATTTCTTAAGAAACATATCACATTCAACTAGTGACATACAAGAAACTTTAAAAATTTCTAATAACTGTAATTCTTAAGGGGTTGAATGGGATCCAAATTACGATAGCATTTTATTGTCATGTACCAAACTACATTTAATAAATACTAATGAAGAATGCACTAAGCGCACTCTCTTATCAGTGGCGTCAAGTATTTTCGATCCATTAGGGCTGCTTTGTGTATGTGTTATATTGTTTAAAATATTTTTGCAGTCATTATGGGAATTAAAAATAGATTGGGACGAACCTGTTCCGCAACATATAATTAACTCATGGAAAAGACTAATTGACAATTTTTATTTTATAAAACAGTTCAACGTTCCGCGCCATGCGAGTTGTAGTAATGTAGTAAAACTCGAGTTACACTCATTTTCCGATGCATCCCTAAAAGCATTCGCAGGAGTTATATATATGCGTTCATTTAATACGTTAGGTAATTGTATGGTTCGTCTCTTATGCGCAAAGTCGAAGGTTGCACCACTAAAGAGCACAACTATCCCTCGACTAGAACTATGCGTCTCCTTGTTAGTATCACGCCTCTGTAATAAAGTGTCAAAGGCACTACGATGTAATATCACCAAAAAATGTTTCTGGTCAGACTCCAGAATTGTTTTGGGATGGTTCCGAACCGGTTGTGTTCTAATACGCTATGGATGTACGTTCCATCATCACAGAATCCCGCTGACTTCGCTTCTCGCGGTGTTTTTCCAGATGAGGTTCAGACGTTGTCGCTGTGGTGGGAGGGACCTGCATTTCTGCAAAATGCGGAAGGTCAATGACCTGATCAAAGTGAGGTGATACACACTTACCTGAGTTAAAGGCATACACGGTTAGCGTTGGGAATCCGAAACCATCTATAATTGACTTCAACAGGTATTAATGTTTCAGTAAATTGCGTCGTATATTTGCATTTATACATCGGTATCGGTTTACTAACAACTGTAAGCAAAAATTGCAGTGTCATAGAAATAACGGAGCATTATCAGTCGAGGAACTTGAACTAGCAGAATTAAAATTGGCTTATCTTTCGCAATAGGAGAGTTTCCCCGATTTTCTAAAAAAATAAATTACATGCTACATTAAGTAGCTTGAACCCGTTTATGGATGACTCAGGTTTGATTCGCGTTGGCGGGAGACTTGATAATTCATTATTTGTTTTTGATAAGAAGCAACCAATTGTTCTAGACACGAAACATCCGTTTATAAAATTATTGTTCGCGTATTATCATATTAAATTAATGCATGGCGGACCGCAATTATTGCTTTCAGTCATTAGCGACCGTTATTGAAGCACGACAGAATTTCTGGACCAGATGGAGCCATGAGTATATTTGCGAGTTACAGCAACGTAATTAGTGGCAGAAGAAGCAACCCGACATCAAGCCTGGTCAACTCGTGCTCATCAAAGATGATGCAACGCCTCCACTTAAAAGGCCTCTCGGAAGAATTGAGACAATTTATCCAGGTGCTGATGGAGTTTGCCGGGTGGCGAGCCCTAAATAAAATATGCCCATTCCTGGATGTAGAGGAAACAGCTTAAAAGCAGAGCTTTTAAAAGGGGGGAGGATGTTACCGCCAGCTACTGCAACCGGTTCCATGCATGACGTCAAGTGCCCCGTCACTCGGACCTACGATCGTCGGCAGATAGCTAGAAATTGCCCAAGCGACAGTACACCGTTTTCTAATTGTTTTACTTAAAAAGTTAAAGTTAAAGTTACAGCCTATATACGTGCCACTGCTGGGCACAGGCCTCCCCTCATTTCTGAGAGGATTTTATGGCAAGGAATTGTCCGCCGCGCTGCCCTAATGCGTGTTGGCGAACTTCACATGTCCTCGAATTTTTTTTCTTATTTCTCAGACATGCAGGTTTCCTTACGATGTTTTCCTTCACCGCCGAGCTCGTGGTAAATCAGCATTTAAATATTTTATAATATTGCCTTATACAGTCAAAAAATTTTGAAATCCCGTCCAATTTAGCTATATGTTGAAAACGAATATTCAGATAATTTTTGGCTATATATACTTAATAAGAGCTATTTTATGTTCTACTCCAGGAAATGCATGGTCAAATTCTAAATTTTAAAAAATCCTGTCGCTAGCTATAAATTTTTCCAGAATTTTGGTTAGCATGTACTAATGTTATCTTTCAGTATATATAGTTCTATAGGGTGGGCCATTTTTTAGTCCTTTTTTCATTTGTAAATAAAACACACATTTTGAGATGAGCAGTCAATTTTTTTATTGACAATGAAAGGTGGTTCTATGCCATTTTATGCATGAAAAACAATATCTTTCATACGCCCAGCACGACTTCGTCTACAGGCCTGCATCTGAACATCAAAATTTTCGATGACTTTTTCCAATAAAATCGGATCAATGACCTCAATTTCAGCTCTAATGTTCTTTTTAAGTTGTTGAATTGTCTGTGGATGATTAGCATACACCATACCTTTCACATAACCCCACAAAAATAATCAAGTGGTGTTAAATTCGGGCTTCTAGGTGGCCAAGGAACTTCAGAATTTCTTGAAATTATGCGATCAGTAAATTTTCTTGACAATAAATGGAGTGTTGCACGACTTGTGTGGCATGTCGCTCCATCTTCTTGAAACCAAAGGTCGTTGACACCAAATTCATTCAATTTGGGCTACAAAAACCCAGTTAACATGTTGCGATAACGTTCCCCATTCAATGTAAGGGCATTTTCTTGTGATCATTTTCCAATGATTTCACCAGCCCATAAACTACACCAAACAGTGACTTTTGGAGGATGATGTTCTGCTTCGTGAATAGCATGAGGATTCTCCGTTCCCCAAATTCGATAACTTTGTTTATTTACGTACCCATTAAGATGAAAATGGGTTTCATCGGTAAAGATGATTTTTGATGAAAAACCATTTCATTCAAGCATCCAATTAACAAAACGACAATGCTTGGAATGGTCTGGTGGCTTCAATTGTTGAGTTAGGTGAATTTTGAATGGATGCAAATGAAGATCAACATGCAAAATGCGTCGTAATGTGGTTCGTGAAATGTTAAGTTCCTGTGAACGATGCCTGATTGATGTGCTTGGTACATTACGAACACTTCCACTAACAGATGCGAATGCATCAGGAGTACGAACTGGATGAACATGTTGATATGGTCTACAACCTTCTACTGAACCAGTTTCTTCAAAACGATAAATAATTTTGCCAATTGCAAGCATGTTGTTCTCTTTTTGAACGACCAGTTTCATAACAAATTAGGACAATCAAAATGCGCTGTTGTGATGTTTGTGAATCCATGATTATAAATGGGATATTATTTACTTTTTATATGTCAAATAATTTTTTAGAACAGATAACGTGAAGTGGTAAAAATCATCGATTGAAAAAAGGACCAACAGATGGCTCACCCTGTATTATCTCTTAAAAGCTTTCGGATCACCATCTCGCAATTAAAACAAATGTCGCATAAATCTTTTGATGGAAAACGCAAACAATTGTTTTCAAATTTATCAATTTGTGAAAAAAATGCCAGTCGTCTGTATACAATCGCGCGATGCATTTTTGACACTTAATGTTTTTACCTGCGTAATGACAAATGCTTCCTGCCAGATATCCTGTTATCAACTTCCTGTAGCCATTTAATGATTCTATATTTAATCGCTGTGCCAAATCCTCATCTTCTTTGGTAATTTCTTTCATGGACGATAAAGGAAAGTTGCAAGTATCATCGTCCTGTTCTTCATAACGGTATGATGGAGTCGTAGTATTAATTATTTGGCCGAAGAACAGTTAAACACAGCTATTTTTTCCAAAGAAACACAATTTTCAGTAGTTAGGCATCTTATTTGTAGATGCGCTAACAGTTTTATATAGCAACCTTTGAACTGGCGGACATTGGGATTATCGTTAAAACCTTCTTGCATTCTAATGCAGGAACATAACATCTCCAGGTGATCCTGGCTAAGTTTGTAGGTTGGCAGGAATAGTACCTTTTTCATTTTATAATAAAAGACAAAAGTATATATAGAGGTAGGTAAATTAATTAAGGAACAATTCAAAGTGAACAAAAAGATACTAATCTCCCATATTTAAGGTAACTTGCAAATTGAATAACTGGCAAAACTGAGTTTCGTGTTTTGATAAATAAATTGAAGTAAAAACGAGAATTAAGGTGAATAAATTACTTATTTACCCATTAAAAGTGATCCCCTGGCTTTTTTTTAATGGAACCACTATGGTTTCGACAGGTTTTCACTATACAAGACGGCATCTTTCAACTCATAACATTACGCGGGGCGCGGTTTGGAGCGTAATGGCGGGCGGTAGACTTACTATGGTGTGCATGTGTGCGTGCCGGCATGTTTGTATTAGCGAGCTGTCTTACTCTAGGGTCAGTAATTGATTTAAGAGACGGCGTCCAGCAGATGGTGAAAGCATTTATGCCATAATGCGCACTTTTTATTTAAAAGACTGTCGGAAAGATTAATCTGTGGGTACAATAAATTTATGTATAATCTTTTGAAAGGCCAAATTTCTTAGTGCCTATTCATTATATGGGCGATTCGGGGTTTGTTACTTTATTAAAAAAATATGCATAAGTATAATTTCTTATATTCACGCCATTGTCGAGGATATTGTATACCACCCATTCGGTTTTTTATCTATTTGCGGTAGAGTTATCGATGCGCAGTAACAATTGACCATCTTGCAAATCTTTTGCAAACACTATACCAAAATATGCCGCTAGAAGCCCTAAATAGCTAATATGCATGACGCATTTTTCTTCACACAATTTTCCACTATTTAAGATCACAGGCGTGTTTAGATGAGGATGTGATCCATTGTCAGCGCGTTCGAAAAGGCCGCGCGTCAGTCGGTCACAAACTCTTCGATTGTCTCGTTTCTCAGGTCGTACGCTATCACGTCATTTCAGACGCTAGTTGTCTGTTGGACTTGCAGCCTCTGCTTCCGAGTGCTTAATCAGTGGATAGTGCAGATGTTTCCCAACCGTAGTTGAGGCGTCAGAAAATATTTCAATGTGATAACTGTCGTCTCTGATCTTGAGGACAGAGTTATCTACTGTCCTCACCACCAGTGAAAATCACCTTGAAGGGTCTGAGGAATTGTCTTATTTTTTATATAATCGTCATGACTTCATACTAATGAGGTCATGATGATTATAAAAAGATTTGTATAAAGTATACCATATTCTATCCCAGGACACGCTGAAAGCAACAACCGGACAGGCTCCGCGAGTTGATTTATTTTACATCTTTTAAGTTTTATAAATGTTGTATTTTATTAGTTTTAATATTGAAACCGAAGAATTTACAATGTTCATGCGTTTTTTTCAAAATTAATTTTGAAAGAAAAAGCGAAGTTAACAGTTTAAATGTAACAATATTTTCTCCGTAATTTTTTCAGTAATTTCGATGTACGAGACCACTCATCCAGATATACGGTGGACGTTCGACTATTCTTGGTAACTTTGTTACGGGTTTCTTTATTTTGGTAAATCATTCCCCGTTATAATAAAAAACCGAAGGTACTTTCGAAAATATTTTACATGTTTATTGGTAAAATAAGCGTATTTAATAAAAGATAGACGGATAGATGGCTCCGAGCGTAGTGGCCCAGCACCGAGCCGCGGCGCAGAAGGCTGCTGGTTAGAATCACGCATGGAACTAGTATTTTGCATGGCCCACAATTAATTGTTCCGGGTCCAGACGCTTCTCCTTGTGGAATTCATGCATGTAAACTGCCTCCACGATACAGAAGAATATCCCAGTGTGGAGGCAATTTTATTTAAAAAATAAAATAATAAAAATATTGAGGCCATTTAACAGTTACTGAATGTAATTTAAATTCCGTTCGCAAGTCTTTAATATTATTTGAAATGGCTCGTCACTATATGTTTTTAGTTAAGAATGAAGAACATCTTGCCATTTGGTTGTGGTATCAAACACGTTTGACATGAATTGTTGGAAGTTATTGCCACAATAAGTAGTAAATTATTTATCGTTTCATCAAACTACTATTAGAGTTAACGAAAATTCATACAACGAGTTTGATTTTCCTCAACAAATTTATTAACTCTTCCGCTTGCACCTTATTATCGAACAATCCAAAAATATAATTATCTCTCAAATTCGGCGTAACGTCCTACTTAAGCGTCCTTCACTGTTAAATGCCGACGAACGAATGAATACGCTGTATCTTCGGCAAGTAGTGTGTTTATTTTTCCGCATAGCCGGAAACGGTAAATACACGGACCGGATGTAGTCTTACAATGTTTTTCGTATTTTACAAAAGTTGTATAAATTTCACAAAAGTTATATTAGCTTAATTATACATGGATTTTAATTAATTTTATTAATAGTGATTCGAAGTTTTGAATAAAATCAATAGCTTGAGATTAATTAACCACCGGAAATGGAAATTTATATTATTTAGAATAAGGTAATCCCTAACAGCTCTACCATCCTGTATAGCGCGAGACCTTCGGGTGTAATCTCGAAGTACACACACCAAGATGTTTTATTTTTTCACAATCTTAAAATAAATTTAAGTACAGAGTACATTTTCATTTACGGGAAACTTAATTACAATTCAGATTTATTCATAAAAGCTTACTATACTAATATAAAGTTTACTATATTTATATAACTAATATAGATATGTATTTGGTATATAAAAAAAATATATCTTATAATTATACATAATTTTAATAACTGAACATAATCACAAGCATTTAAAGTAAAGAGAAAAATAGTGACTTAATTACTTATATTATTAGTACAAACTCATATTTCGTGGGTTCCTTTACATTTGTAGTATTATTTTGGTTCATTATTATACTTCATTAGTAGGTCCATAGTCTCCAGTATCATCATCAGCATCACTTGTACTATTTGAACTATTATCAAAGTCCCTATCAAAGCTCATCCATGGTTGAATTTTGTCCAAAGCCACTGTTCCTTCATACCTACGACCATTTTTGCGTGACAACGGCGTGTCTTCAACTATAAACCTATCATGAGGGAGCACTTTAATGATACGATACGGGCCCTGGTATTTAATTACTAATTTTTTCGATTTACCATCATGCGGGACTTGGTCTTTCTACCCGAACTAAGTCTCCTACCTTGTACTTTCTACCTGCTTTTCTATGCCTGTTATATCGATCAACATCTTTTTGCTGTTGTGTCTGAATACGTTGCTTAGCCTCCTCCCTGACAGATTCTAACTGATCAGACGATATTACATTTAATGTATCATTGATTATTGTACTTAGGATTCCCTGACTTCTGTTATTTGTATTAAAGCCAAATAAGAGTTTTGATGGTGATTTTTGAGTAGTTTTGTGGACCGTAGTGTTAAGACCAATTTGTATGTCTGAATGTGTTCGTCCCAAGCTTTTCGTCCTTCCCATGATTTGATGTAGCTAGTGCCTGTAATGGTTCTGTTGAACTGTTCCACCTGACCATTTGCTCGGAGTCGCAACTGCGTTCATGACATGCTTTATTCCATACTCGGCAATAAAATCTTTAAACGATTTACTTGTAAAGCTGGACCCTCTATCTGTAATAAGGCGCGTTGGTACTCCAAAGAAACTAATGTGGTCTTTTAGAACTTTAATAGTTGTCAGTGATTTAGTATTTTTAACGGGTGTAATATTAATAAATTTCGTGAAACTGTCTATTATAACTAATATATAACAATTTCCTACTTTACTTTTTATAAAAGGACTCAAGTGATCAGCGTGAATAGTATGAAATGGTATGCTATATTTTTCTATCGGGTGCAACTCACCTTCTCGCCTCCCGGTACCTTATGGTGGGCACGTTCTAAACAGGCTGAAACATACTCCTTTATGAACCGCCTCATGCGTGCAAACCAGTAGTGCTTTTTAATGCGTGCTAACGTTTTTTCATAACCGTAATGGCCAACATCGTCATTATTCCTCTTAACAATCTGCCACCGAGCTCCACTTGGCACAACCCATTTTAATTCGTCACCTATAATGCGGTATACGCGTCCATTTTTAAGTTTAAAGTTTTTGCGGATGTCAAGTACATTCTCAGTATTCGGATCATTGAGTATGTTTTTTATTCTGGTAATTTACTGATCAGCTGATTGCACGGTAGCGATCCAATCTTGTTCAGATTCAACCGACAGTACATCGAGAACGTGCGACTCGTTGACATTCGTATCTACTGGGTTGCGACTAAGGGCGTCTACATGAGACATCTTTATTCCTGGTCTATATTCAATTTTGCAATCATACTCTTGCACTGGATCCACCGAGCAATCCGTGGCACTAAATCTTCTTGGTTAAGGTCGACCTTAGCGCATTACAGTCGGTTTGTATAGTAAATGGGATCCCAATGAGGTAAACTCAAAATCTCTGTAGAGATGCAATAACAGCAAGGGTTTCTAGCCAAAGGAATGGTATTTTTGTTCTTATGCGGTGGTTTTACGACTGAAGTACGTTACCGGTTGTAAAACTCCATTTTGATTCCGTTGAAGTAGAATACCAGCCAAGCCATTCTTACTGGCGTCGGTATGCAGATGAGTCTCGGCACGAGGGTCGTATAGAGCAAGTAACGGACGCTCGGACAATAAGTTTTTGATACGGGTAAACGAGTTTTCTTGCGGTTCGCGCCATATCCATTCATATTATTCTTTTAGTAAGTCAGTTAATGGGGCTGCTATTAATGCATAATTTTAATAAATCTCCTGAAAACCCAGAGAGGCCTAAAATTGACGCAATTCGTGCTGATTTCTTGGCTTGGGAAATTTTGATACTGCTTCACATTTCCTCGAGCCCGGCCGTATACCATGTGCACTCACCTCAAAACCAAGGAAATCAATATTTTCGAAAAAGAAGTTACATTTACTTAGTTTTAATGTGAGGCCACCTTTCCTCAATAAGCCCAGTACTTTTTAGTCTTGTTAAACCTTCGTCAAACCCTTTACATGGTATTAAAATATCGTCCATATATTATATTGTATTTAATTTTGGCCTCGATAAAATTTTATTCATAGTCCTCTGAAATATAGATGGCGCATTCACGAGTCCAAATGGCATCCGATTATACTCAAACTGCCCATCTGGGGCCACAAATACAGTTTTAAAACGCGAGCTCTCATTGATCGGTATTTGGTAGTAGCCGGACGCTAAATCTAATGATATAAATAGATTATTACCTGCTAGCAAGTCCAGTTGGTCTTCAATACAAGGAAGCGGATAGTGATCCTTTTTTGTCTTACGGTTTAAAGCACGATAATCCACGCACAACCTCTTATCGCCGGTTTTTTTCTGTACCAGCACAATTGGACTAGCATATTGGGATGACGATTCCCCGTTAATACCACTATCGACCATTTCTTGAACCATTTCTCTAACTAGACACCTCTGAGTGTTTTCATACGGTACGGTGTACGATTGGTTCAGAGTCTTCGAGCTCAATAACCATTTCGGTTGCATTAGTGAGTCCTAAGTCCTTCAGACTACTCGAGAAACAGTCTTGAAATTCGGTCAACGTATTTTGAAGTAACAGTCGTTGCTTGGTCGTCAAATTAGGATTACAGATTATGGAGTCATCTATTTCAGTTTTACTCATAGTAATTTCGTAGACTTCCGCAGTTTGATGTGTTTGGCTAGCCCTTGTCAAGAGTAAATTCTTTTCTACGATAATATCCTCGTTGGACACGTTATAAATCAACAACGCACATTTATTATTTCTTACGGCGTATTCTCCCGGTAGAAGATAGTATTAAGATAGTATTATTTATTAACGTATCCGTTGTTAAATGATTCGCAGTGAACGGGCACGGCACGTAAGCTATTAATGGGAATTATTACACTGTTCTGCGAAATCAAATGAACCTTTTGATGTTGGATTTTTTGAAATATAATCTTATCTGGAGTTTTTTGTAATCACTATATCCGGTTTCTCAGAGAACGAATGACCCAGTAACAGTGGATAGCTCAAAACGTAATCTTGTACCACATATATGTCGACAACTTCTTTGATATCCTGCACTTCTACGGTGGCTATTATCAACCCCAGTGGTCGAACAAGATTTGCACCGATACCCTTAAGGTAGGCAACCCGCTTTAATCATACTACATCTAGTAACTTAGCATCAGTTTCTCATAAGAGAACATTGGCTACCCAAATCCAAATGACATTGAAATGTTTTATCGTTAACTTTTATATCCATTATATTTATCATTAGTTTTACCGGTTACACTAAGTTTAGAAACCTGTTTTCATTTATGTTATGGAAGTATTACTAGAAACTTCCTTGTTTTTGTTTCTATAACAGTTTGACAACTGGTGACCTATCATGTTGCAATTAAAACACCGTATGTTAGAGTTATTTCCAGTAAATTTCGAAAAAGATGGCTTGTTAACGTTAACATTTTAATCTAATCTATTCTTCCTTAAATAATCGCTATTGTCCCTAGAGTTTCCGACCCTAACAGACCTAAAATACTTAAGGACTTGTTCTGGTTCAGAAAATTGTGCTGCCTGTGCTCCAACTTTTATAGCACGGTCGTCAACGCCATGAAGTAGACAATCTACTGCTTGCCTACCGCTTATTTTGCACCGATTTAACAGATTATTTTTAGAGTAATATTAGAGTAATTCAGCATTTCTGTAAGGACTTTGGCATAATCTTCGCGACACGGAAACGATTCGATAAGCTTTTTCTTCCATTCCGTCCAATTATACAACAAAGTTGGAAGACCTTGATACCATGACCTAGCAACACCGCATAATTTCGGAAGTGAATAGTGAATTATTTCCTTTTCATCCCAACCATAGATCTCTGCACATTCTTCTACCTTATTAATCCACGTGAGTATGGTCTGTTACTTTGTCATGGGATCAAAGTCTGGAACGGCGTTATTATTGTAAGATAGTCTGGGTTTATCCGAATTCCTTACTTCTTTAATTATGGAAAGAAACTTGTCCAGTATGACGTCTGTACTATTTGTAAGGTTTTTACCACGATTAGATTTTGAATGAGCCTTGACGGACCTACCTGAAGATTCTGATGATGTACTGGGACACCTACGTCTGCGCCTTGATATCCGTTCATTAGATAGTCTTCTTCTCCGCCCCTTTGAATTGCCTCTCCTAAAACTTTCATTGTCATCAGACTCTTCCAAAGAACACGTTCTATCCCTGGTACGTTTCCGTAAACTTAAATTATCTCGCGACTGTCCTGGTGTTTCTTCCATATAATTCAAAGTTCTATACTGGTGCCCTTGACCTCGGGCGTTACCTTTTATAAGCCCTTGACCCCGGGCATCATAATTTCTCGACCCTTGACCATGGGTATTCTCACTATCTAGGCCTTGTCCTCGACCATTATCAACCATAAACCCTTGACCTCGGGAATCATCTGTCCATAGCCCTTGACCTCGGGCGTCATCATTAGGCCCTTTACCTCGGGCGTCAATATTAGGCCCTTGACCCCGGGCGTCAATATTAAGCCCTTGACCTCGGCATCAATATTAGCCCTTGACCTCGGCATCAATATTAGGCCCTGACCTCGGGCATTGATTAGAGACCCTTGACCTCGGGTTTTATCAATAAGCCCTTGACCTCGGGCACCGTTTTCATACATGTCCCTGGAACTTAGAAAAATCAAAGCTTAGAGTGATAACCATGCGTGTAATTCCTTACTATCCTTCTCTCCATTGGTTAAGTGGATAAAAGGAAAGATTATTTGATATAAATAGAAACAGAAAATAAACATATTTAATTGCGACCTCTTCATGTGAAATCCTAATATAATATATGTTTCGCTCTTTCCATTCTTTAATTCATCGTTGAGACATGTCATTCCCCTTTCATCCTCCCATATATTCTCTCATTTTATAATACGTCCAAAATATAAATGCGTTCGATATGGTGCATCATCGTCGTCAGAAGTACTTAAAAGTTTATTGTATAATAAGAGCCTCTCCGCTACAGGAAAGATATGCTTCAATCGTCACGTTTAAAAATCAATGGTAATAAAAGGATTTCTTACATTGCATACCAGCATATTCTATTATTACTAAGTAATATATTTCTCGAGTAATACAAAAAGAGTCACAAAGTAGGGATTTAGATGTGAGTAGTAATGCGGGTAGTATAAAAATAAAGAAAACACAAAAAAAAACATTCATTCCCTACACAGTTTAAAAATTTTCAGAATTTAAGGGTTACATCATTTAACAGAAAATTATTCACTTTACTTACGTTTTTATAGGCGTGAAAAGAAGTTTTATGTATCCTTTTCGTGATCCCACTTCTGAACTATTAGAGTTAACGAAAATTCATACAACGAGTTTGATTTTCCTCAACAAATTTATTAGCTCTTCCGCTTGCACCTTATTATCGAACAATCCAAAAATATAATTATCTCTCAAATTCGGCGTAACGTCCTACTTAAGCGTCCTTCACTGTTAAATGCCGACGAACGAATGACTACGCCGTATCGTCTCGCAAGTCGTGTGTTTACCTTTCCGCATAGCCGGAAACGGTAAATACACGGACCGGATGTAGTCTTACAATGTTTTTCTTATTTTACAAAAGTTGTATTAAATTTCACAAAAGTTATATTAGCTTAATTATACATGGATTTTAATTAATTTTATTAATAGTGATTCGAAGTTTTGAATAAAATCAATAGCTTGAGATTAATTAACCACCGGAAATGGCAATTTATATTATTTAGAATAAGGTAATCCCTAACACTACAATGGTTCCGCGTTAGAGAAAGAGTGCGGGCTTGGCTGTTGTTCTTGACATTGAGTACTGATGAATTTGGGGCTATAGACCCTTATTCCACGACTGTATGATGCGATCATTGGTAATAAGCGATCATTGTTTTATAAGCAATGACAGTTGTCCTACGTACTTTAGATAGATATCGCAATGATCTCGAGGAGATTGTGGACGGTGCACCCACCTTCATTGGTGGGGCGGTGGCAATGTGGGTGCGGCTTGCCCTCTGAGGCCACGAAGAATAACGATGGCTAGTCGAGGCATGCTTCCCGTCCTAGGCTTCTGGTTTTAGCAGTCTCGGGTATCTTTATTTTGTCATTCATTGTAGCGCCAATTTTTGTGCAGTTGGCTAGGATAAAGTATTAAACACAGAGCACTTTACGGTTTCTTTGTCTAAGCCTGATGTGGCTATATGTTAGATACGAATACCTACGTGTGCAGTGTACGTATGAAACAAGTTCCGTAACAGAAGACAAGTCCTTGCCCAGGATTTTGATATGTCCGCATCTATATCTGAATTTGACGCAGTGGTGATCGGCGTTTCTACGACAATTTCTTTGTAAGTACAGGGTCCAATAGGACTGTTTACCCCATGGGTTCCTTAGGATTGCTTTCAAATTTCTTTAGCGGTTCCTCATTGGGCTAATCTAAAAATATTTTTTTTCATACAGGGTAATTCAAAATCTTATTACAAAAAACAAAAAAAAATATTATGAATTCATTATTCATTATCAAATATTATTTGAAAAGTATGTATTCAGTTCCTTCGAAATGAACGAAACTTACTTTATTTTTCACTATCGGAAATTATTTAATAGGTGTGTTCAGTTCCTTTGAAAAGAATGAACATTATTTTATAAAAAAACACCATATTATGTTACGGTTTCCTTGAAAAAAACGAACCCATTTTATTTAATAGATTTATTTCCTACCTTCTAGTTGATCCAAACCCAGCGGCGAATCACTTGGAGGCTTGTTTGATATTCTATGTTTGCGCCTTTAGCAACGCTGTAATTTGTACTTAGAAAATTTGTAATAATATTAAACAAAATTGAGCACAATTTAAAAATAGAGAGAGGTGTTGAGTGGTGAAGCACTAAACCGTAAATTACATATCGAAGGCAGAATCTATGGATGGTACGAGTTCTCTACGAGTTCTTCCCACTCCCGTGACCGGAGAAAGAAGAGGAAAGGAAGAGGAAGGAAGTTTTAAAATTTTAGATTCTCAACTAAAGTGCGAGTGGTGAATCCTAGACGTGATACTACATGTGTTTAATAAGTTCCAGTTACTAATCTAGAGGAGGAATCACGAAGTATAATAAAATTTATTTGACTGTAATATTAACTTTATAAAAGAAGCCACTATTCTTTTTAATTCTTAATAATTTAAATTCCCGCGGAAAGAAATAATTCAAGACGAACTCTGAATGTAATAAATTCTCCGAAATGCATTATCTTGTTCTTTTGTGACTTCATTATATTTCCGCATTTGCTTCGAAATACTTGAATATTTTTTCGTTTCGTATTATCTTTAGAGTCAGTGTATATTATTTTCGTTATTGAATTCTCTTCTGGTTTCGTAGCAGCCAACGGCAACATGAACTTATATTGCGGCACAAAACGTATTCTTTGCGACGTATTTCAGTGTTCCAATGAAACACGAGCACGAGAAGCTTTTAGTATCTGTATTTCATGTCAGTCTTTTGTTTTAAGTTTAAAGTGCTTGTTACTTTGTTTACGTGAGGTCATATTATGTTATGAGTGTCACATTTATTTGTCGTCAATAACCTCTCTATTATATCTCTTGCGGTGATGCGGTGCTTGTGGCGGTGAGACAAAATCCAACATCCAGTTTCGTACCGTAGGTATCGTAAGAAGCGACTTTAAGGAATGCCAAAAAAAATCTCATGGCATTGCGTAGGTGCCGTTAAAATATCTCATTTAGAGTGAGATGTTGTGTGATGAGAGAAAAGTGTTGTTCGCAAATTTATGTTGTGACCGATATTAAGAAAGAAATGCTTCGGTGGTTTGGTCATGCAGAAAGAATGTGTGAGGAAAGAGTGACATAATAAATTTATGTTGCTGAAGTGAATGGCAGAGCAAAACCAAATTGGAGATATATTGGCAATATGCCAAATTAAGAGTTCCCTTAACTGAAGAGCATATATGCGTAGGTATATGAATGTAAAGGATTCAAGTGAGATGTGCCAAGAACATCCCAAATGAAAGTTCAAAATCTCTGAATAGGCAGAGACTCTGGGTGACAGGCGTGAGTGCTGATGTTTTTATATGTATAATATAGCACACGATTTTGAATGACGTATAATATTAATTAGTAAGCCTTACGACATTAATATTCAAAATCCTTTCTAATTAAGGGCCTATATCTAGTATTGAAACGTATGTACTTTTACTTTACTATAGCATAAGATCTTGAATGACGAATACAGTTGTATGATTTAGAGCTAGATATTTCTTTGTGTTTGACTTTATGATATTAATATTCAAGTCGTCCTAAGGTTAGATTAAGCAATGTTGTGGCTAAAATGTTTGAGCTTTCCAGGTTAACGTAAATTATAATTTAACCTTGGTGAACTTTGACCTGGTCTTATATTAAAAGCACTTTTAAAATATTGATAATGAATGTTTTAAAGAAATTCAAAATAATATTTTGATCTTGTTCAAAAAATGAAGCTATAAATATAATTTGTGGCAGTGCCGTCGTCGCGCTACAAACAAAACGCACCGAAGCCTAAAAGGCACTATTAAAAATATCAAATATTAGGTTCTTACATATGAAATTGGCGTTTTGTGCGGGAGGAATATAAAGTCAATTTATTTTGTAAAATATATTTAATTAATCAAAGTATGCACCGTTGTTATCTATGCACTTTTGCCATCTCATAGGTAGTTCATTGATCCCTTTACTAAGAAAACCATGGGGGCGAGAATCAATAAACTCTTTGAAGGCGGTTTGGACTGCCGCATCGGAGTTGAATTTTTTTCCTTGTAAGAAGTTGTCCAAATTCCGGAAAAAATGGTAATCTGTTGGAGCAAGGTCCGGGGAGTACGGTAGATGTCTCAGTCTAACTTAGTGGTTATTTGTTATGCAGTGTGTGGTCTTGCGTTGTCGTGAAGCAGCAGTCGCTTAGAGCGATTGACCAATCTCGGTTGTTTAGCAGCTAGTTCTTCCTTCATGGTTTGCAGTTGCTGACAATAGATATCTGCCGTAATCGTTTGGACAGATTTTAGAAAGCTGTAGTGAACGACACCGGCGCTAGTCCACCAAACACTCACACAAACAGTAACTTTTCTGAGTCAATTTTCCGAGCCAAAGAAAAAATAATGAGGAAAAAACAAATGAATAACTGTTTTCAAAACTCAAATGTACCAGCTAAATGAATTTATAAATTTGAATTTGGAATTCTTAACCAAAGAGGAGATATTTCAGATCAAATTGGTCAGTACGACAAAAAGCTAATTTCATATGTAAGGACCTAATATTTGTTTTGTCGAGAGGAGGGTTCATAACAACGATATCCAATAGGTAGCGCCGTGGTGGCCGAGTTGTTAATTTTTTTAATGTTTACACTGTAAAAATCCGGCGTGAATCCAAAGTGAAACTTATTGCCCTATCTACTGGAAAGGGCAGAACAAGTCTGCCGATCCTGCTAGTATATGTGAATGTTTCTTGGTCGTTCGATGTAACATTGGTGAGTTTTTGTGTGACAAAAAAGGAATTGGGACACACGCGTTTTTACGTGGTAGAGCCATGCTGCAGCTATATTAGTAGTATAGTTGTAGCACGAATGAGTCGGCTCGACTGGGGTAGGACCACAGAATACCAGCGTAAAATAGCAGCTTAACGCTGCTGTGTTTCGTATGGTGAGTGTAGAGAACCGGAGACCATTTTTACTGGAAATGAGGCATTCCATCTTAGTCCTCACGGGTGACAACGCATTTGCATTTTGATTTGTAATTAAGGATAGATGTAGATGTCTATGGGCCGCAGCAACCACTTACCATCAGGTAGACTGTGTGCTCGTTTGTCAACCTTATACTATAAAAAAAAAACGCTGGCCTGGCATGCAGGAAAAAATATTAAAAATGAAGATGGATCTTAGAGCTATCTTAATTCTTAAAAGCGATCTTTGAAAAAAACATTTTTGTCATTTAAAGATGACTAACTGTTAAATAATGAACAAAATAAGACAAAAATATTTACGTTTCTCAAAGTTGTTACAGCTTAAAAACGTGAATACTTATCTCAAAATGAAATTTGTTTGAAAATCTATAATTTCAACGCACCATAACGACATAAAATTAATTGAACATACTCCACAGTAGACTAAACTATTTTAATTAACACGTTGGTATTTAGCAAAGTGTTAATTAATCGTTATGAATTTAGTATTAATAATAGATATTACATAATTATCTAATGGAGAATGCATTACACATATACATAACTTATGAAATGTTGTCAGATAAACCGACGCTGTGAATGGTAATAAATGCCAATAGCTAATATTTTACTATTTTTTATTCTGCATGCTTAACGAAAGACGAAGCAAGCCATTTGAATCGAAAAGAAGCAAATTTGTAATTTTTTTTGGAACGAAGTTCCTTATCGCACGGTAGGAATTTGGCGGATGGGGGCTAGGCGAGAAAAAGTGTAACATTTTTCCGTCACGACCCCCTTTCTAGAATTAGAATTTATAAACTTCTCGTTTTTGGAAATCAGTTAATTAAATCTGTAAAATAAGTGTCATTCAATACTTAACGCTAACGTTGTCTTACTGCGGTGACACGCACGTTGTATATTCTACGCGTAACAGACAAAACTAAGATTAAAGACAAATTACGGCCCATGAATTAATTTCTACATTATCTCACCAACTACGATTTAGAACGGAATGTTTCTCGTACAAAACAATTATCTTTGTCCTTGTAAATTATTCCTCTAATGGGTTTATGATGTTTAATTTATGTATACCCAAAACTATACCGAGCTGATTAGTATTATAATTACTTTATTTACTTTCAGCTATCTGGGCCTATAGCACAAACTTTTGTCGAAATTTTATTTGATGTATCTCATTTACATCCATCCGTTTCACCTTTGGACTGTGTCTTTTGCATGAGGGAGGTCTATGTTCCGAAGTAGAGTTGTGAATCTCATTTATACTCGAATCTGTTTTACCTTTGGGCCGTATTTTGTGGCATTCTTTGAGGGAGTCCTATGTTCAGCAATAGACTAGTGACTGTAATTATGATGATGATGATTTATACCTGATTTTACTTTCAAATTATATCTATACTTCTATACATATAAATGAAATTGTTATTTTTTCTTCATTTAAAAAAAAAGAGAAATTCTCCTGTGTCATGTGGGCAGTTTACAGACATAAATTTCACAAGGACAAACATCCAAACCCGTGACAAAAATTGAAGTGTCTATCTGTAATATCTCAATAACTTTTATTGAGCCGAGGGGGTTATTTGCATGCCATTAAAACATGAATAACCATTTAAAAAAATTCTGTCTGTGTCTCCAGGTTAATCTTAGTAATGGCTGAACTAAACGAACTAATAGAGAGCAATGCCACAAGTGATCTAGGCTATATTTTATTACAAAAAGTTAGAGAATTAGAAAAATAACGAAAATATTATGATATAAAAGTCTTTGATTATTTTAAATTTAAATAACGCTACATTAACAGTATAACTTCAATCTTAATATACGGTTCCATTTTTTTACCTTGAAGAAATGCGACTTTTGCATATTCTAGATAAGGGCTATATTCAAATACCAAGAGCTTGATGAAGTATAAAAAATCAAGTTTGATTTTATTTGTTCATTTAAATAAGCTCTTTATAACGATTACTATTCTAGTGATTAAAAAAAACTGCGAAAAGAATCGCCAAGAAAAGAACATTAAGTGCGTTATGAAAGTACTTTAAAGAGAAATTTCTTTCGCGACTAAAACATTAAAAGTTGAAAATAACGCTGAAGTTGTACAGTCAAGCTTCGCAAGCAATCGTAAAGAATACATAAGTAGTCGCGTGTAAGAGCTTGTAAAATGCTTAAGAGAACCTTAGTGCACTTGCTTACTTTGTGAGTATGCTTTTGTGTACAAATACTTGATTCAGAGTTTATTCATCAATACCATCGATAGCCTTTTAAAATCTGCATGTATGTTATTTAGGTGATGTGTCCCAAGCCTCGGCAGGCGTATTGATGGGTATAGTGCCCTTATCCTGAAACAAATAAAACCGTTTGCCACCAGGCATTTTATAAAATACAGCCTCGTACAATTTCGGTTGTGGTGGCAGCGTAAAAAGCCAGTAAAATCTTGAGGGTATCCGACATAATGGTGGAAAAACTAAATCAAATAAAGGACTAAATTTTACGCAATACAGAAACACTGCAGCTGTAATATGGTTGTAGCTCGAATTGGTCGACTAGACTTGGAGAGACCACGTAATTACATAATACCAACGTAAAATAAATTCTGTCTGGTAGGAGCTTAAGGTAATTCATCACCCCATTTCGTCCCGTGAGTGTCATATGAGACGACTGTGGGATATGCCAGAAATATTTTGTGACTTCCAATAGATGGCGGTAAAATCATCTTGTTTATGCCAGGCTAAAATAACCCAGTGTGGCGTCAAACGTACGTCTGCGTCTGGTACTACGATTTTTAATTAATTTTTTCAAGCGTGACGATTAAGGCAGAATGGACTTCTATGGGCTGATGAAAAAGTAGTAATTTAGGATGATAGCTACCTAGGCAGACTCCTAGGCAGTAAAGGCCCCAGCGCCCAACTGCTAACTAATATCAGATAATATGGTTTTTAGAAGTAATGGTTACAAACAAGCATCTCATACATTAGCTTGCAGCGTGGCTCGCATCACGTGTAAAGCTATGGAGGTAAATAAAGGTCAGCTTATAATTTATTTTATTTTATTTATCCTTTATTGCAAACAGCTATAACTGGAGGTTATAAAAGGCGAAATTATGTCTTATGGCATTCTCCACCGGTCAACCCTAGAAGAAATTAAATAAAATCAAAATGTTGAAAATCTATAATTATGAATAAAAATGTTATTATTGAAATTTTATTAGCACTTTTAATGTTTGACCAAAAGACCTGCTTCCTTTAAATAAATTTTGTAGCTCCTTAACCAAGACATCTTAAGAAAACGCTGACCAAATTGATATGGAGTGGGCGCACTGTAGAGCCTCGAAAACGCCTTTATAAAATATAAGTTTTTTTTTCGCATAGCAATTAAAAAGTGTGTGCTGTCAGAAGATATCTATACAAATTAATAAAAGGATGTACGGTACTTATAACAAAAACACGATTTTTAAAATGTTTGTTTGTCTTTCGGAGATTAGCCCGAACAAACAGACAGTTTGTTCGGGCTAATCTCCGAAACGGCTGGACTGATTTTGACGGGACTTTCACTGGCAGATAGCTAATATTATAAGGAGTAACTTAGGCTTTTATTTAAAAAAAGAAAGAGGGTTTCGCAAAAAATTAAAACCCATAAAATCCAATCGTTATAAATTCCACGCGGGCGAAGTCGCGGGGACCAGCTAGTATTACATAGAGCAGAGACGTGATCCTACACTACAGGCGGCTTGAAGGAGCTAAGAGTTGCTCAGCGAGCTATGAATAGAGCAATACTGGTAGGTTTTTTCGTAATTGAATCATTTGGGCTGCTGTTAAACCGGGGCAACTCATTTAATGCATAAAGATGAAGAGCAATCCCTTAAAGGATAGAGTAATTTTTTTCCTGAATAAATAAATAATAATAATTATTATTATTTTAACTTTTACTAACCGTATAGTGGAAGTGTAAGAATATCCATTACCGCATATCGTAAAGACTGAAACAGGAGATGGACAGCAACGTCGTCCTGATATGTATTCATATAATAAAATACTGCGGTTGCCAACCCGCCTGTCAAGCGTGGCAACTATGGCAAATCGCCATATGAAGCAATCTATGGGGGAAGCCTATGTTCAACTTTTATGGGTTGTAATTAATGAAATGAGTATAAGAACTGCTGCTGAAATTACGAAATAAATAATTGATTGACTTCTGTAAATAAAAGCATTTCCTTCAAGCAATCTCCAAGCAAGCCTCCAAGCAAACTTTCTTTAGTGAAAATGAAAATAGCAAATATTTTAATGTTTTTTTTTTTAATAAGAACATATTTAATAAGACTAATCAGAATTAAGTAAAGTAAGTAATAGTTACACTCCCACGCTGGGTACAGGCCTCTCGTTCATTTTGAAAGGCTTCTTATTCATTCTCCTATAATATAATCTTATATATCTCTCTAGTAGATAAAGGAGCATGTAAACTATTGAAATTTTTATTTATTATATCGAAAAATAAAGAATTTTCATTTCATTTCTGAGAAGGTTTTAGAGCAGGGGAAGTCTGTCGCGCTGTCCTAATGCGTGTTTATAAATGCATTTGAAAGCACTAGGCTTTACGGCCCCAGCTGTAGATTAGCAGTCTAAGGCTGAGCCGCTGACCATGTTTCGAATGCGATGCTACTAAAAATGCACGATTTTTAGTAGCATCGCAACACTCCTATCCACCCGCGGCCCCACCACCGCTATATCCACACCGCAATAGTGGGGCCATGCCGGAGTCGCCGAGGATAGGTCTACAAGTGCTTTGTCATACTGACACTCCTCTTCTCTCGCCACTTAACCTCAACTTTGGAGTACATGGTGTGAGAAGCAGCCCTTTCACAGCAGTCCACTAAAACGTATTCGGAGTGGGCTCGCAAAGTCCACTCGGAGCGTCCACTTCGGGCCAGCTTTGCCATGTTGGTTTTCCTTCCTTTAACGTGTGTGACCAAGCCACGGCTAACTCGCACCACAGTCGATAATATGACACGTGTGTCGCCTCTTAACGAGGTTTCTTCATAAGAGATAGACTCTGAGATAGCTAACTGCTAGTTTTTAATGTTAGTATGTGTAGGTGATCAATCCGTATTAGATAACTACCGGCACCAATGAAATTATTTTTTTGAGAATGAAACATTTTGATGACATGTGAAGTGTTTGTAGCCAAAAGTTTTGCTTCTAAATCTACTCAGAAATGAGAGCCTGTGGACTGCTGGGTAGTAGGACAAAGGGAACAATTTTCCACAAAGTAAAGTCTGATTCTATTAATTATTTAGATATCATGAAAAGGGATCCGAGTAACATTATAACATTATATATGGATTAATAAATATAAAATTCTAACAAAACCGCGTTTCACCAGACATCCACTCCTGACAGATTGGTGTTTCAAACTCATATACTCGTATTTGTATTATCATTAGCGCAAAATTTCTTCGCAGATGTACTGCGATAACTTTGTACATCAATCAATTACGTACAAAAATTTAGAGGCTTTTCTACTCAACTTGGTTTGAATTAAAGTAATTAATAAGCATTGCATTCAGAATGTTATTAGGTGAATCAATTTAATTCATATATAAAAATTTAAAAATTACGTTATTTTTCTACAAAATACTCGATATGTATTAGTACAAGTTAGTTAAAACTTTCATACTTACCACATGTAAGTATGAAAGTTTAAACTTTTACTCCAAATGCTAAATTTGTTATTTGTTTCGTATGGTGAGTGTAGAGAACCGGAGACCATTTTTACTGGAAACGAGGCATTCCATGTTAGCCCGCAAGGGTGAACTCATCTGCATTTTGATTCTTAATCGAGAATAAATGTAGATGTCTATGAGCCACAGCATCTACTTACCATCAGATGAACTATGTGCTCGTTTGTCTTCCTACGTCGTCTTGTCTTGTGTTTCCCATAATGAAAGCCCAAGTTCGGTCTAACATGGAGTACTGTATATGGCTTAATATGGGCTGGTGTTGCAAACTGCCACCTAGCAGCGTTGGACTCAGTGGAAAGCGTGCTAAGAGACTTATTAAAGATAATATTAAAAAACTAATTAATTATTAACACCATTTTTTTTCTCACTAAACCTTATTTTATTATAACTGGTTGTGATAACTGTTTCGCTCGGCACGATTTTTATGCTTCATTTATTAAAAGCAAATATATAAAATTCGCATTTCTACGTTCTGCTATAAACCGCATATTATCAAAGGTAGTGAACATATTCAGTCCAATTTTATGTAGGTAGATAGGATGATATGCATTATAATTTACAACGGCGAAGCTCCAAGCGAGGTTGGATTTATAGCGGGTGTAAAACCGGTTCGTTCTTCAGAAACACTTCAATTCTATCCTCCAGGGTGGCACTGTATTGGAGACATGGAGAAAGAGTGCAGTGGTTTTGTCCTTAAAGAAAATTGCCAACACTCTATTGAAGAGCTACAGACCGATTTCCCTTCTGTGCCACGTCGACGTGCTATTTTCGAGTCATTACGAATCGTCTTGCACGTAGACTCAACGACTTCCAGCCTCCCGAACAAGCCGGTTTCCGAAAAAGCTTTAGTAACATAGACCACATATATACCCTTCGGAAAATTAAACAAAAGACCGAAGAGTACAATCTACCACTTTGTCTTGCGTATGGAGGCCTTTCTTCCGTCGAAATTTGTGGAGTGCTTTAGTCCCTTCAGCGGTGCCAAGTTGACTGTCGGTATATCGAAGTGCTAAAGTGTTTGTACAGTAGAGCTACGATGGCTGTCCGAGTACAGAACCAAAGAACGAAACCCATTCAACTGCAGAGAGGTGTAAGACAGGGTGACGTTATATCCCCGAGACTCTTCAACGCTGCATTGGAAAACGTTTTCAAGCTACTGGACTGGAAAGGATACGGTATTAGGATCAAAGGCGAGTACATCACTCACCTTCGATTTGCCGAAACTAGAGTCCTTATAGTAGAATCGCTAGAGGAACTAAGCACTATGCTCGATGATCTCAATAGTGTCTCCTAACGGATAGGTCTTAAGATGAACATGGACAAAACAAAGATCATGTGTAACATCCATTTCACACCTATACCGGTAATTGTTTGGAGCACTTCGCTTGAATTTATAGATGAGTATATTTACCTAGGACAAATAGTCCAACTAACTATGTCCAACTTTGACCGAGAGGTCAATCGATGGATTCAACTCAGCTGAGCAGTGTTCGGGAGATAACTAAACATTTTCTCGTCAGGTATACCTCAAAACGTGAAAAGTAAGTGTGTACAACCAGTGCGTGTTGCCAGTGAAAACTTATGGATTTGAGACGTGGTCCTTCACTGCTAGCCATATGAGAAAGCTCAAGGTCGTTCAGCGAGCTATGGAGAGGGCTATTCTCGGGGTTCCTCTGCGTGATAGACTTAAAATGAGGATATTCGCAGTAAAAACAGAGTAGCTGACATGACCTAACAGGCCTAACAGGGCCGGCCATGTAGCTCGAAGAACCGACAACTAATGGGGAAGAAAGTTTCTCGAGTGGTAGCGACGTACCGGTAGGCGAAGTGTAGGGTGGATGTCGATGGATGCTGGTGGCTCAGGACCTTGCTTTGTGGCATTCCTTCGGGGAGGCTATGTTCAGCAGTAGACTTGTGAAGGGCTGTAATTTTGATGACGATTTCACAAGCCTGCAAGGGTTTTTAAACAGAAGATACCGTTTGTATAGTAACGAATCATTTACCGACGACATTTACTTACACAAGCTTATTTTTTGCAACGTTACACATGTCAAAATCACATCACTCTATATTTGGAATTGATCATATCACTGAATGACCCATGTGTGACTGCGGCCTACTTAGAGTCGATAGGCTGACGACTTTAGCAAAGAGACTACGCGCGCGCTCATTTACTATATTTGAAAAAATTGTACATGTTCTTTTTTGTTTAATTTTAATAAACAAATTATATAAAATTAATTTACATTACTAAGTCCTATGATGTAAAGAATAAGACAAACACACATCCCTAGACATCTACATCGTCTAGGGATATTTCGGATTTTCTCAATTCACTTTAAACTTATAATAAATAATATACAACATGTACGAGTATATATTTTTATAAAAACTAGACTGTAGAATAAAATAACTTTTTTTAAATTTGGTTTAAATAAAGTTTTATTTAAATAAAGACGAAAAGTGAAATAATGGTAAAACTAACTTTGAATAACCGTGTAGTGGCGGTTAAGAATATCCACTACCCCATATCTTCCCGTGGGTTTTGTAAGTGGCGACAAACCTCCACCTCCCATGGCCCCACCAACCTTGCGGTTATACGGGCCGAATCTCGAGAGATGCACAAGGTACTTGTTCAGGGCTCTTTCCCGCGTGCACTTTCTTGACTCTCTACAAGTTATTTACTCTACTCCTTGTCCCGTTTTTCCACTCTCCCTTTCTGAGCTGGACAAACACAGCACGCCTTCGGTTCCGGGCCGCCACGTCCGGGAAAAAACAGAATAATTCCCTACCATTCGTCTCGTTCGTCCATCGTTCCTGCCATACATTCATAACTTCAGCCTAAATTTCGCGCTTACGCTTGCTAAACTTCCCGTTCACTACGTTTCTACGCACCTGGTCAATCCTACCAACACGAGTTACCTCCAGATCGGCCGGCAGGATGCCGGCTAATACCGGGAGCGCCGCAGTACTTATCGTCCTGTACCCCTTTGTGAACAACACGAGCGAGGATCTTTGCGATCTCAGCAGTGCCTTGCGCACTGTATATTTCCCCACCCGATTAACCCAAACGGCCGCAGCTTATGTCACTATTGGAACATACGTTCCCTTATATAGAACACGGAGGGCCGGGTAAAGCATGCCCCAAGAAGATGCCGACACCCGCGACATCTTCCCAAAGCATCTCTCAGCCCTCTCTCCTATATCCTTGGCGTGCTGAATAATGAACAGACTCGTGTCTAACGTGACACCCAATACTATAGTCGACATTACGCTTTTTACTGACTCCATCCCCATCCTTATAACAGGTGGTCGCTGGAACTTGCCTTTGATAGTCATGGTACATGACTTCGCGGAGAAGAAGGATAGTCGGTTCCTCTCTCCCTACGATGATACCAACTCCAGTGCAGATTTGGCCGCTCTCTCTATTTCAGCTCTAGAATTGGCCTCTATCAAAAGTGTCACATCATCTGCATACGCCAACATTTTCGTCCTTAAGAGGAATGGCAGACTCAACAAATCGTCCAGCAGTATATTCCACAAGGTCGGTCCAAGGACTGATCCCTGCGGGCAGCCCATGGTCGAGCGTTTCCATTCGGCATAGTCACCCATGAATATACCCACTCGTCTGTAGGTGAAATAGTTCACCAACCTGTGGTAGATGTTAGGTGGAATCTCTCCTTGTTTGGCTTTCAACAGTATCATTGGCCACCATGCATTATCAAATGCTCCCGATATGTCTAAGAAGACGGCTTGTACATACTTGCGCTGCGACTCGCGCGCAGTACTAAGCACATCTTGCAGCGCCGTTACCGTTGACCGACCCGGCGAAAACCCGTGCTGGTAATCCGATATGCCCCTTACCAAGCTCGGGGCTTACCGCAACAGAACACGCTCCAGAAACTTCCCAAATATGGCCCCAGTGAACGTGGGCGGTTGTCCCTCCACGTTGGCCAGTGTGAGCCCTCACGACATGATGAAATCCTCCATCATCATGCGATTCTCTGCTTCGTGTCCTCTTCCCACTGTTTGTGCCCTGTCGCTGTACCAGAGTGGCGAGTGCGCGTTGCTATCAACTCCGATGACAACGCGCTTGCCCTTTAGCTGGTCAAGTACGGTCTCTAGATGTACAGATGTTGGTCAATTGAATAGCTGTACTTAATAGAATAGCTGCAGAGATAAGGTAGAGACCGTACTTCTCCACATGGCAAACCACGCAGTCAGAGTTACTAAGATGGGGCAGTCCGGCCACACCTATGTGTTCTCGTGGGATCGAAATCCCTGCCTGGGGCTCCGCGCCAAACTGGATAAAATCTTCTGACCGGGCCCACTGCTCCTGGACAAGGACAGTGTCCAGGCAAAGTCTGTACGCCAGTGTAGGCAGCTCCTTCGTGGCCACCTCACCCCGCCCCAGGTTAAGCTGCCCAATATACAAATGGTCCACCTTACCCATACTGCGTGGTATTTATGGCCCTTTCCTCCGCGTACACCCTAGCAGGGCAGGTCTTCGTCATCGTGGCATGGGTATTCGCACCCGACTTGCCAAACCTCCGACAAGTAGCACAACATATATCAGGGGACTTGCATTGCTCTTTGCTGTGCCCCACTTCCCCTAATCTGCCATATGTGACTTCCTTTACCCTGCAGTACTTGGCAGGATTCTGTATTGCTGGCATTATTGGCAGCAGGTGACGTCAATGAAGTCATAGGGCTCGACCACGTCCCATCCTATGTAGAGCCGGTTCCTTGCCGTTAGTGCGTCTCTTAATGCAGGGGTGCACTGTAGCATCATCGTGGTACGCCTGCTTCCTTTCCATGATTTTTTGAAGGCTACCTTGCATTTCCTGCTTAATTCTTCAAGGGTCCACGTTATATCCTCACCAAACTTCTGATTATAGAGTGCCGGCAAGATGTCCTCCATCTTAACATCATCCTCAAATCCACGCAGCGCGACAAGTGGCTGGTGCTGTCGTGGCTCTGCCACGGTCATTGTTGGAGGAGCCGCAGTCCTCAGCTTCCTGGACGTGGTCTGGACCACTACCCTAACATTCCCAACCTTCCTTAATTTGGAGACCTGAATGTTAATCTCAGAAGGCTTCACCGACTTCTTAAGCTCTGCCTTTGTATCGTCCGCTGTCTTAAGATGTGCCTGTTCCCCGGCTGGATAGAAGGCAAAGACCGGACCTGACTTTTTAGGGATGGGCACCGACGTCACACCTTTCGGCATCCTCAAAACAGATGCGAAACTTTTGCATACTGTGAGAGCGTGGTCTCCGTCACCTACGGGTGCACGCGCGGCCTCCTGGTGCGCCAGTTTCACCTCCGAATAAGCCCTATCTATTTCTGCTCTACATAGAGCTAATTCTCCCTCTATGACGTGGACGTCCATTGCCGCGACCATAGCAATCAAGTCGTCCCTTATAACCGATATCTTCGTTTGTTCTGCTTTTTTTAGCTTAGAGCCGGGACCGGAGACTATTCCCATAATTGTACACACCGGCTTCCTAACATGCTCAATTATTTGCAGCCTAGGAGTCTTGGCCGCATCAAAATCGCCTTACTGGGTCGCTTCCGAGTCCTCTTGTGCAGGTTCAGGTTCCTTACTCAGGATGCCCCCGAGGAGGGGAACATTGGAGCCTATTCTTCTTTTCTCCAGGCGTTGGCGCTGGGCCACTGACTGCATCTCGTCTGGAGATATCAGAGGCCACTTCTCAGCAATTGCCGAAGCCGTAGGTGGCGCCGGGGGCGCCACTGTAGGTCACTCTTGTAGGGCCTCGGGAGGAGATCACGTCAGTGACTTCGGCGGCGTGAATGGACTCCCACCATACGCCATGTTGATAAAAACAGGCCCCAATAGAAATTACTATCTCCTTATACACAGATATACAATTTTAAAAACAACCTAAACATTTAAAAAAATTTCTAACTTTAAAATTTTGACCGCCGCAGGGGCATTCCCAATGAACTACACTTGTATGGAGTCAAGTGGTTCAAAAATATTCAAAAATTTTACAATTCCAAAAACATTTTAGTGCAACATGTATAGATAACATTTTTGCAAATGTTAAGCCGTTGAATAAATGTATAATTCAAAAATTGAGTTCTGATCACTGTGGACAGTTAGTTTCGTAACTTTATGTTCACTAAAAGCAAGTAGATAAGAAAATTGTGTTTGTTCCAGTAAATGCACGTCGCTTGGAGAATTTTAGAGGTAACATAGTGAAGAAACTTCCATCACTTTCATACCAAAATAATACAAATGTTTTGTGTGGAACATTGTTTAAGCTTATTTGCACTGAATTTGATAATATTTATACTTCTAAAATGTTCTTGAACAGTCGGAAGGCATTCAATGAATGGGCGACAGTAGGAGTCCATAAGTGCAGACAAGGGTTATATGAACTTTACCATGAAAGGCCATATAACCCTAACGTCTAATTTAGGGAATATGTAAAAAACATTTGAAAATATTTAAAGGAGTGTGCTCCACAGCCAAGTCTTTGCATTTGAGCAACAAAATTAAGACGGCTTCTAATAAAATTAAAATTACGTGGAGTATAATTAATGGTGAAACTGGTAAGGTCAACTCTCGCAATTCAAACTACCGGTTAAGTTTTAACAACAAATTAACGGAATCAGATCAGGATGTTGCAATGTTTTTTGAGAAATATTTTACTGATATTCCGATCTTAACCACAAAGTCACTGAATTCTTCTCCTGCCATCGCCGAATCATTACTTAAACAAAATGTAAATGCGTGTACAAAGAAATTTATTTTTTTTTCATTTCATAAAATATCATCAAAAGATATTGTAAAATATTTTAAAACTATTGATATAAAGAAAACTGCGGATCTGTGGGGGATTTCCGTTAAAATTATTGCGTCTATAATCGATATAATCGCGCATCTACTAGCTGTTATTTTTAATACTAGTATCGCATATGGTGTGTTTCCTGATTTAATGAAGCATAGTTAAGTTATTTTTATTATTTAAATCTGGTAGTACATAAGACCCCGCCAATTTTAGACCAATTTCTGTACTGGTAACACTTAGTAAAATTTTTGAAAAAATTATTCTTAATCAAATGTAATTTTTTTTTATGTAAATAATTTACTTCTTAAAAATCAATTCGGTTTCACAAGGGGTCGCTCGAAAACTGATGCTGGTGTTGAGCTGATTTATTATGTTTTTAATGCATAGGAGAATTCACAGGATACTTTAGATATACATATTCTGTGACCTATCCAAAGCCTTCGATTGTGTTCACCATGAAACATTAATCAGGAAAATACAACACTACGGCGTAAGAAGTAATGCTTTTAAGTTTATTGGTTCATATTTAAGTAACAGAACGCAAAAAATTGTCATTAATAGTATGAGCTCTTCCGGGTCGATAGTACAAATGGGCGTGCCTCAAGGCTCGATTCTCGCCCCCTTTCTGTTTCTTGTATATATTAATGAATTACCTTACATAGTAGGGGATAACCATAATATAGTATTATTTGCTGATGACTCTTCATTAATTTTCAAATTAAAACGACAATTATCAAAAATTAATTTTCAAATTAAATCGAAGTAAATAATGCTATATCTAAATTAGTAAATTGGTTTAATGTTAATAACTTGCATTTAAATGGCATTAAAACGAAATGTATGAAATTCATACCTCCAAATGTCAAACAATTAAATACTAATGTAATTTTAAATGGGGACGAACTGAGTCTTGTCGATACCACCATTTTTCTTGGAACAACACTAGACGCGAAGCTTCAATGGAGCCCCCATATATCAAAATTAGCAAGCAGACTTAGTTCTGCAGCATATGTTGTAAAAAAGACCAGAAATCTTACCAGTGTGGAAACAGCTAGACTTGTTTACTTTAGCTATTTCCATAGCATAATGTCGTATGGTATTTTGCTATGGGGACACGCGACTGACACTGAAATTATATTTGTTTTACAGAAGAGGGCCATAAGAGCAATCTACTATTTAAAACCTAAAGAGTCGCTCCGATAAAAATTTAAGGACATTAATATATTAACTTTGGCCTCTCAATACATTTATGAAAATGTAATTTACGTACACAAAAATAAAAGTAGTTATACAAAAATAAGTGATATTCATTCTGTATATACTAGGAACAGACCCAAGCTAGTAGTACCAGTTACTCGACTCCACCGAGTCAGTAATTCATTCCGTTTTTAAAACAAAATCCCAGAAAATATACAAAATTTGACCTGCTCAAAGTTCAAAAACTTTATTAAACTAAGTTTGTATATAAAGGGTTATTATAATATTAAGGAATTTATGGATGATAATAACCCCTGGGAATGAGGTGATTGCTACCAAGCTATTTCTAATTTGTTTTGTGTGGTTGATTGTGAAACATACATGATTGTAAGCTGTTATTTAAAAAAAGTCCCGCTGGTTTTTTTTTCGAACCAGTGGTAATTAAACAAAAGAGTGACTTTCAATAAGTATTATTTATAATCTATATTGAATAAAAAAGTTTCTGTTTCTGTTTTTATTAATTGTCAGTGTCCCAAGCGTTCGCTAGACGTCTAGGAATAAGAATATTGCACCAGCGCCCTCTAGCGGGACCACTCGGACTAAGACACAAATTATAAAGTACAAACAAAAATTATAATCAACTTAAAGTGTCACTGTTACAGACCTAAATAATAGATCTCACCTTGCTGCACTGCCGGGCACAGATAACACAGACCAGTGCCGGTTGTGCACACGGTGCCTGCAGAGAGCGTCGCAGTGCCGGAAACTCACACTATCACCCCCTGGTGGCGAGTAGCTGCCGAAAGTTCGAGAATGTTCTCGAGCGACCTGTCAAACTAGAATTTCGAATTTGACAGCCACGTGTTAACACTACCCACTGAGGTCACAAAGTCACAAAATAAGCACAAAACAATCCAATTTAGCGTCAATTCGCAACAACTAACACTGCTATGAGCACTATATACTAAAATAAAAGTATCTATAACCTAAAAGCAACAAAACACGGAAAAAGTACAATAAAACACGGAGTAAAATGCGAGTACGAGTTAGCGCGAGTTCGCGACACGTCCGACAAGTAACATGACCGGAACCGAAGTAAGTGGCGACAGTGGAAAACAGGCAGGAGATGGGCAACAGCATCTTTCTGATAACAGCAAGATTACAATAAAAAAACTGCGGTTGCCAACCCGCTCGCCAAGCGAGACAACTATGGCAAGTATCCCCCATGAAATTAAAGTTACGAATAGACGGCCCCCAGTCCCCGGCGGCTCCGCTATTCCTGGCTACGGTGGCGAACATGGTAACGGCGGGGCAGGGGGTGCTAAGAATCTCCGGTTGAGGTTCGGTTGCCACCTAAGACGATTCGACCTAGCAACATACAACGCACGCACCCTGAGGACTGACGAGAAGATCCTGGAGCTGGAAGAAGAGATAGACAAGTTACGCTGGCATATTATAGGATTATCCAAGGTCCGAAGAGAGGGGGAGGACACGGTAATCCTCGAATCCGGCAACTTGTTCTATCACCGGAAAGGCGACTATCTGTCCCAAGGAGGTGTTGGATTTATCGTCCACAAGTCTCTCGTTAACAACGTTGTAAAAATTGGGAGTGAGTCGACGAGGGTTGCGTACCTTATACTGAGAATCACCAAATGGTATTCGTTGAAGGTCATACAGGTTTACGCACCAACCTTGGCATATCCCGATGAAGAGGTGTAGGAAATGTATGAGCATATCTCTAAAGCCATGAATTCCTCCAAAACCCACTACACGGTGTTAATGGGAGAATTCAACCCAAAACTAGGCACAAGAGGGAATGGGGAGCTGAAAGTAGGGAAATTTGGAATAGGGCAACGGAAACCAAGGGGCCAACATTTGGCCGACTTCATGGAGTAAGAGGGAATCTTTATGATGAAATCTTTCTTCCAGAAGCTACCTCACAGGAAGTGGACCTGTTCAAGCCCCGACGGTTCAACAAAAAATGAGATTGACTTCATTATGACGACCAGACGACAACCGTTCAGTGATATCTCAGTGATCGCGAGGTTGAAAACTGGTAGCGATCACCGAATGGTTAGAGGCACACTGAACATAAATATTAAGTTGGAGAGGTCTCTTCTAATGAAGTCAACGCTCTGTCCCCCTCGTGCTCTAATCCAAAGTCTCGAAACCTTTCAGCTCGAGTTACAAAACCGTTTTCAGTGCCTAGAAGACTGCAATGCAGTGGATGATATGAATGATAAGCTCGTGGAAACTGTCCATGCAGTCGGAGCTAAGTTCTTCAAGACCCGCCGCAGAAGAACATAAAAACTCTCTAAACACACTCTTAATCTCATGGCTGTTAGACGGAAAATGAGGCTACAGTCTTCAACAGATTTGACAGCATACAGGCAACTGAACAGACAGATCCCCAAATGCATACGGCAGGACTTACGCAACTTCAATACAGCTTGTATTGAAGACGCGATCGAGCGGAACCAAGACTCCAAAGTCTTTGCCAAAGATCTGTCTGCCAGAAAGAGCCAACTGTCAAAGTTGAAGACCGAGTGTGGCAGCATCGTTTCCGGGACACCTGAGATTTTGAGTGAGATTGAGAAGTACTATGGGCAGCTGTACACATCATCGTTGGAGCCACACGCAAGTGTGAGTTATGATCCAAGAGCAAGTCTTATTCGACACTATTCCGATGATATCTCGGACGTCAGTCTGAGCGAGATTAGAATAATAATAATAATAATAATAATATTTATTTGCATAAAACATGGTACATTTTAGATCTTATAACATAGTGTGAACGTGCATGTTTCACTGATTTATCGGTATGCAAATATTACGTCGACATGCAATTGAATAATTAAAATTAGAAAATTATAAAATTACAATAATATTTCATATCAAAATTTAATAAAACGGTATAATGTCAATAAATTTAGGATGTAAAAAAAATAAAAAAATACACAGGCATGGTCATATCATAATTCATAATGTCAAACTAGTATAATGTCAAACTTACAAATTATAATTGAATCTAATATCAATTTAAAATTTCAAACATCCACAACAATTTCCTTGAGGGGACCGTCACGGCAGAATTTGTTAAATTTATTTATGTCATAAAAACAGTTTTCAATCAGAATATATTTTTTTTAAAGATTAAATGTCAAGTTTTGTATATGGTTCGGAAGTAACTTAAATAGTCGAACACACATGCTATAACTATTACTAGCAAAACAAGTTGTGACTGCCTGGGGCACAGATAACTTCTACGGGTGCCTTCTTGTACCACCACGATCATTATGTTGTTTTGTGAAGAGGTGAGCATTTTTTTTGGTCAATATTAAAATTTCATATATATATAGGGAAGGTAATGTAAGTATTTTTAACTTTTTAAAGAGAGGTCTACATGATTCCATTTGACCGACACCGCATATAGATCGTATACATCTCTTCTGTAGTATAAAGACACGAGAAATGTGTGTCGAATTTCCCCACAGAATCAGTCCATACCTCAGTATAGAACCAACGTATCCGTGGTATGCCATTAGAGCTGTCTTAAGGTTAGCTAATTTTGACAGACGATACAGAGCGAACACAAACCTGGTAATCCTTTGGCATACAGTTTCAACGTGATTCTGCCATGTGAGTTCGGAATCAATCACAATACCGAGAAAGGTCGCTGATGCGGTCATGGCAATGGGATCGTTACCATGGTGTACGGATAGTTGTTGGGGTTTACCATTTTTGTTGTAAAATTGTATGTACTTTGTTTTACTTGTATTAATTTTCAAATCATTATATTTTAGCCAATTTGTTATATTTCTTATTTCATTATTTATTTCATCATTATAGTCAGTGTTAGGTTTTTTATGTATAGTTATAGAAATATCGTCAGCATAGAGTGTAACAGGATATTGCGTACACTTTGGAAGGTCATTAATGTAAAGAATGAAGAGTAATGGTCCCAATATACTGCCCTGTGGGACGCCTGATTTATTCGCTCTAATCTCCGAACTGTACGCCACACTCCGACACCCATCATCCAGCCTCAGTACTTCCACAAACTGAGTCCTTTCATTGAGATAGCTCCTTATCCAATCATAGGCCGGTCCTCACACACCATAACGCTCAAGCTTATTCAGGAAAGTGTAATGATTGACAAAGTCAAAGGCCTTACTCATATCGAAAAGAATGGTGGATACGGGAACCCTGTTGGCCATATGGATCGATATATTCTTAATAAGGGAGTAACAGGCCAGTGTTGTTGACCTTTCCTTGCGAAACCCAAATTGTTCCTCCCTAATTATGCAGTGTTTGTGAAAAAGAAATTAATCTGACCTGCATGATCTTTTCGAATATCTTTGACAAAACTGGGATAAGTGCAATGGCTCTGTAGTTGTTTAAATTATGCTCTCCACCTTTAAATAGTGGCTTGATAATGGACATCTTAAGAGTGCTCGAAATTTACCTCTTCAAAGCAATGATTCACAAAATGTTCCAGCAAAGGTGCCAACTCACTTGCGCAAGCCCTAACTATTTTCGTACATATTTCATCATGACCTGTGGAATTTGTGTTGTTCAGAGTGTTTATAATTTTGATTATTTCATTTTCGTCGGTAGGGTTTAAAAATATAGATGCGGAAGTTCTTTCGATGAACTTTAGTTTACTTAAGTTACATAGATATTTATCAGGTACATTTGTCGAGTCTATAAAGTAATTATTAAATGCGTTTGCAATATCTGAAGGATTATCTATAATTTTGTCATTTATTTTAGGTAATCAATATTATGTTTGTCATTTACTTGTCTTTGTTATTTATTATATTCCAAGTGGCTTTGCATTTATTCCTGGCTGTATTAACATATTTCTCATTAGTAAGTTTTTGGGACAGTAGTATACATTTCCTAAGTATTTAAGAGTACTGTCGGTATTTATTTTAGTATTATATGTGTGTTTTTATAATAAGACAAACGTAATTTTCTTTTAATTTGACATGATATTTTTAAGCCTTGGTTAGCCATCTTGATTTTGTGTTAACTTTATTGAAAATCTTAATTTTGTATTTAGGAAAACATAAATTATATAAGAGAATAAGTTCATTATGAAATAGTGTGAAATCGTCATCTACATTTTCGAAGTCAATAAGGTTTCGCCATGGATAGCTCGTCAAAACATATTTGAATTTGTTCAAGTTGTCAATACTATAATCACGTCTCATTTCAAACCAAGTATTAAGCGGTGCTTTACGCAATTTAACCGGTACAGACAATAGTTGAGCTGTATTATGGTCTGATAAGCACACGGCTTTAGTATACCCGACTGCTTCCTCTATATTGCTCGCGAAATGATCTATACAAGACTCACATCGTGTAGGTGTTTTAATATGCAAGTCCAGATTGTAGCTAGTTAGTATTTCTATTAATTCGTCCGATGTATTACTTTTCTTTAGGGTGTCAATATTCCAATCCCCCTGTAATAATTATATGTTTTTTAAATGATTTTAATTTGTCAAGAAGAAGATGTAGTTTATTAAAAAATATTTTTACGTTCGCTGTTGGAGTACGGTAAATACACACAAGGATTATTTGATATTCTACTATTTCTAATCCACAACATTCGAAAGTCAGTTCTGATGCGAATTCCTTTAGAAAAGGTAGTTCCTTAGTCGTTATTGAATTACAGTGTAAAATACAAGAACCACCACGCCTTTGCTTTGACCTGCAAAATGAAGCGCTCAATTTGTAGCCTTTGAGGTTTATGTTTAACTCACAATGTTTCCTGACAAACGTTTCAGTTAGACAAATTAGATCTGGGATTTCATTATTATCCGACATTTCATTAAGTGTTATTTCTATTAACTCCTTTTACTAAAAACCAGCTATGTTCTGGTGCATGATACAAACTGAGTCATTCTTTATAAAAAAGGATGTGTCTGTGATCTTCGGTTTGGTGTTTGATCAAATTCTCCTAGTACGGTGAGACTTGATTCCGATTTTGGTGAACAAGGTGAATCTAAGTGGTCCATTACACCCCTATGACCTTGTATGTTAACCGAAAATGGTTTATATTTGAGATGGGATACATGTATGATTTCCCGAAATATACCAAAACACAAGTCTGTCAAGAAGTATTTAGAGCCTAGGCGAGATCTATTATGATTAAGTCTTACAAAAGCACAATGGGTGAAGCCCTTACATATAAGTTCTATTTCCTATTAAGAGATATTCAAAATCGCATTAGATGGTAGACCACAAATAACAATATTTGTGTGACATGTCAAATTTAACCACTTTAAAAGTGTGGTTTTTAGGTTAAAAGGGTTATTTTCGTTCATGCCTCCCATAACTACGACAAAGTCATGCGACGTGAGACTACACAGTTCTGTATTGCAGGTGTTAAGAACTTCCTGAAGGCACGCACCATCCTTCCAAAAGCATGTTACCATATAGTTTGTATCTAGTAATCGTTGTAAAGCTTGTTGTACGCCATGTCCCTGTTGGTCAGCTATTACCACAACTTTAATTTTTCTTGGAGCTGGGGTTTCTGTTGTGTGATCAGTTTCTTCCTCAAGCACGAATGGTTTCTCCTGTATTCTTAACATCTCTGTTGTGTTTATACACTTTTCATCAGCATCTAGATTTTGCAGGCTATGATATAGTTTTGTTTCTCTTTATCCTTTTTGCGTATTTTACTATTTTTCTTTTCTTTTCTTTTTATTGCTGGTTGTTGTTGAACATATGGTTAATAGATTTCTAATTTTTGGTCTTGTTCTTTTATTTTATAGCCATGGATTTATTTTCTAACATTAAATTGTCTATTCATTCTCAGTAGCTTCAAGTTTTAAATTTAATTCTAAAATTTCATTTTTCATAATTTCTAATTCTTGATTTTGAATTGTCGATAAATCTGGTAAACTCTTAGTTGCCAGTCTACCAGATTTGGAGTGTGATGGGAAGAATCTGTACTTGCAATAATTGGCGGTGACATTTCATGTGAGTTTCTTTTCCTTCGTTGAGTCACATAAATGGAACAGTCAGGTACCCGGTGTGATGATACTTCATGAACAGTGCAGACGTCCGCCATAGATGTTCCATCTAGGGAGGCCAATTCTAGGTTAGTTGGTAGCATAGGTGACGGCTGCTGGCAAAGAGATGTGTTTTGCGATGGAGTCGGTGGTAATGATGATTTTATGCTGATAGCAGACTCTGGGTCAATGTTTGTTTTATTTTTACCCGTAGCGACCGTCACTGACCTCCGGTTAGTAGAATTTTTCTTTGTAGTTGGTGCAGTAGTTACTTTATGTGGATGTGACCTTATAATTGGTGTGCTAGTTATGGGTTTATTCTTTCTGTTAATACACTTTTCACATATCCACAGTGATTTACGTGACCGATCCATAAGATTAAACTGTTTTCCCAATATACTCGTACACTCGATATCAAATGTTTTTTTGCCTTATGTACAATTCAGGAAACGTCGATTTTTTGTCGGCATTTGGCACATACATTGCATTTTGAAGACATTTTTCTAAAAATGAAAAAAAATTGATTGAATAATACACAAAACAAAATAAGTAACAAAGAACAGACAGTACAACTTGCGAAACGACGCTGAACGAAGCACAGCGGCTATCAGTCAGTCTAAACGCAGCACGGGCCGGCCGGTGACGGCGGTCGGTGTCGATGAGTAAGGTGACTCATCGGCAGCGCGCTTGTTGTTGATGCGGCCGGTGATATTGGTAGCCGTTTTAAAAAAATATTTAAACTTTATTCAGCTATTACTCCGGAACGACATTAAATAATGATAAACGGTTTTCACCAATCAACGAGTCACTTCACTGGCTGTATGTTAGTTATAAATTAAACGTTCAATAATCACTTTTTACTACAACTTTGAGTTAAAATCCGCGGAGAAATGAAATATAGGTGTTACTTGAACAAATACCGCACGACGATGCGCAGGCGACGCGCAGGCTCTCCAGCACCTTAAAAATGGCAAGGCCCCAGGCAAGAATGGAATTACAGCGGAGCTTCTGAAAGTGGGTGGAAAACCGGTACTTGAAGTCCTTCAGAAGCTCTTTATGGTGGGACTACTCAGGAGACGTTAAGCAAGTGCGGTGGTCTTGTTCTTCAAGAAAGACAACAACGCTCTCTTGAAGAACTACAGACCGATTTTCCTTCTGGAAAATCGGTCTGTAGTTCTTCACTGTATCCTTCACTGCTGGCCGTATGAGGATCGCTCAAGGTCGCTTAGCGAGCTATAGAGAGGGCTATGCTCCGGGTTTATCAGCGTGATAAACTTAAAAATGAGGATATCCGCAGTATGACTAGAGTGACCGACATAGCTCAACGGATTGGTAAGCTAAAGTGACAATGAGCCGGCCATATAGCTCGAAGAATCGACAACCGTTGGGGAAAAAAGGTTCTCGAGTGGCAGCCTCGTACCGGTAGGCGAAGTGTAGGGCATCCCCCTACTAGATGGAGTGACGACCTGGTAAGACATGCAGGAAGTCAATGGATGCAGGTGGCTCAGGACCGTGATTTGTGGCATTTATTAGGGGAGGCCTATATTCAGCAGTGGACTTATGAACGGCTGTAATGATGATGATGATGATGATGATAACTTTGAATGCGTTTATCAAGATAAAGTGAAAAATAAAGCGAAATTATTCCGTTTTTTTTTTTGCATTTATGCGAAAAATCAGTAGTCAGTTAAACCACCCATGACGTGAACAACGGTCCTGCAACGGTTTTTCATGATTTGAATCAAGTTATCAAAGTCTTGCTGCGGGATATTGTCCCAGGTCTTGCCAAGTTGCCAAAAAAGTTACCCTTCAGTCACAATGTTTGCAGGAAAATTTTTCGAAGCCCTTCTTTAGAGAATTTCCCACGCGTGCTCTATGGGATTTAGGTCTGGTCATTGCGCGGTTCAGTCTAAGAACGATTCACCGTGCTCCTGCAGCCAGCTGGTTACCACTCGCGCCGTGTGCGGACGGGTGTTGTCATGCATGAGCGAGAATTCTTGGCCCATTTGTAGTTGATTGGGGTAGACTATTGGTACTAGCATCTGGTTACTGTATTTTTCAGCAGTCATGGTGTTTCTGATCCAAGCGAGGTCTGTTCTTCCACCAACACGAATTCCCGCCCAAATCATAATCGTCCCGCCGTGGTACGGATTGACCTTCTGAGGGTGTTGCAGACGGCTCTTATGACCAGGAACTTGCTATACGCGTACTCTATGAAAATCAGGATGGAAACCGAATCGGGACTCATCAGTAAACAGCACTACAGAACACTGTTTATCTTCCCAGAGCTAGTGTTTACGAGCCCAATGTAATCTTCGTCCACTATTTCCTCGACGTAGTGCTAGAATACGAAGCGGTCTTCGAACATAAATATTAGCTTCGTGCAGTCTTCTTTCTCCTCACAGTTTGATCACTCACAAGCAACTGGTGCTCTGACTGGAGCCTTTGAACCAACTGCATGGCCGTAACATTTAGTTGTCTTCTCGCGGCAACTTGCAAAAATCGGTCTTGTCGTTGGGTGGTTATGCGCTTCCCGCCTTGGTGTCTTTCAGCCACTTCACCAGTAGCACGACAACGTGACCATAACCTTGATATCACTTTTTGCTTTGTTTCAATCTCCTCAGCAATAATCCGTTGAGTAGCCCAGTTTGGAGCATGCCTATTGCCTTTAACATTTCCTCTCACGTTAACTTTAATTTGACACCAAAAATTACCAAAAATTATCGTAGGTAAATTGAAACCTTCGAACTTCGCTAAAGTTATGACGCGCAAATTTTTGTTTTTAATATATTTTTTAAATTCAAATTTGGAATCATCCAAAAAGGCCTACAAAATATGCTTTCGTCAGAAGATTTTAAAACCGGCCAGTATTTTTTGAGTTTAAGAACTTTATACCAAATATCCCTAGACGGTGTTGATATGTATATTTAATCCGGTGCGAAGGACCAAATATGTGATCGTATCTAAATAATATTTTTTTTTTTTTATAGGATAGGGTGACAAACGAGCACACAGTCCACCTGATGGTAAGTGGTTGCTGTGACCCATAGACATCTACATCTATCTTCAAAAGAATCAAAATGCAGATGCGTTGTCACCCGTGAGGACTAAGATGGAATGCCTCTTTTCCAGTAAAAGGGTCTCGGTTCTCTACACTCACCATACGAAACACAGCAGTGTTAAGCTGCTATTTTACGCTGGTATTCTGTGAGCGTGGTCCTTCCCGGTCGAGCCGACCCATTCGTACTACAACTATACTACTAATATAGCTGCAGCATGGCTCTACCACGTAAAGTATACAAGTATACTAAATATATAATAAGTATACTAATTATTCCAGTCTGGATGTTTTTTTCTCCTTGTGAAATTTATGTATGTATACTGCCTCCACGATACAGGAGAAAATTCTAATGTGGGGATAACTTTTCCTTAAAAAAAATGTAGTATGTACTTATCCTAGGATTTTTGTATCATATACTTTACACCTTATTTAAGATCCCTGTTAAATGTTAGTTAGTTATAAGCAGAACGTGTAAAATACTCATTAATTTTAACAACATTGTACCCTGGAGCATCAAGTGTAATGAAGTTTTAGATTAAAAACGAAATGAGTAAAATTTTTCTTTTAAAAAGTGAGCTGCATAGGTTCCTACTGAATAATATAATATACTATTTTGCATTTTTAAAAAAACCTACTCTTTATAAGATCCATCTTTTAATTTCGTACCAAGAGTGTTGTAAGAGGTGACTACAAGAATGGCCAGATAAATCTTAGAGCATTTAAATAAAACTGGATTTTACAAATTTTATCGCGTATGTTACCTTATCGTATCGTACGGCGGATCGTACGGATTGGGCTAGGCGAAAAAGAGTATAAGATTTTACCGTCACGACCCTTTTTATAGTTTAGGCGGCCTTGGGGTAAATATCGTCGGCAAATTGTATGATTTGACATTATACAAACGGCATCATCTGTTCAAAAGCCCTTGCTGGTTTGTGATATGCCGAAGGAAAAATGTGAAGAGTAATTTATAACCACATATTTTTTTATAACATTTTAATAATAAAGGAAACCTATGTTGAGCAGTGGCGTTTCGACAGGCTATAATGATGACTACAAATTAAAATATACAATGAGGCGATGGATGATAAATCTTTCTGGCATTTTTCAAAATCGCCTCATACGACACCCATGGGATGAAATGGGGAGATGAGTTCACTTCTACCGTCATCAATTGGCAAAATAATTTCAAATGGTATAAGTTGAATTAAGTACTGTTTAAAAACAGGCTCATATGCCGAAAACTTTTCAACGGTTGAAAAATTTTCAAACTATATTATTCAACATGTTTAATTTACCTATTATAAAAATTAAACTTGTTGAATCTGCTATTCATCCAAATACCCCCCCCCTCCCAATTTTCTAAACTAGCTAGGAAACTTATTTCCGCAACATATGCTGTTAAAAGGCCTTAGAAGGCATTAGAAGGCCTCTAACTTTCTTCTTACTTACTTGTGTTGAAATAGCTAGATAAATTTATTTTAGTTATTTCCATAGCTATTCTCATATGAAATCTTGCAATGGAATCTTCTCATATGCTATCTTCGTTTTGCAATAGAGAGCCATAAGAGTAGATTATAATCTAAGTCCGTAATATTTAAAAAAGTATCGCTGGATTTTTTGCTGGTTCTTCCCAGGTGAGATGTATTTTCCGAACCGGTAATGCTTATATGATTTCAATAAGTATTCACGTTATCTATATTCAATAAAAATATTCTATATTCTATTATGTACAAGAACTTTTATATTTCACTCACTGTAAAAACAAACATGCAGTTCAGTTTATTGTAAACAGCTCTTTATGTGAGAGTCGAGTTACGTTATTGGATTAACATCAAAAAAATCCTGTGATCCGTTAGAGTTAAAAAAAACTAATGATAATATAAAATTATCTGTAATGGTAAAATTAGACATTTTTTTAAATAAGTTATGAATAATATAATATACTATTTGGCATTTAAAATAAACTACTCTTTAAAAGATCCATCTTCGAATTTCGTCCCATGGGTGTTGTAAGAGGTGACTATGGTTATGGCCATATAAATATTATAGTTTTTAAATAAAACTAGATTTAACGCACGTCTTAACGTTGGAAATATAAAATAAGTTAATATACTTACGCAATAAAATGCATAAATTCTAGTTTTATTTAAATGTGTACTGTTCGCGTAGAAGTAGAAGTAGAAGTCATTAAATATTATAGCATTCGAGGAATGGCAGTATAACCATTTCATTCGCGTTAGACGTGAAAAATACCTAGATCGGCAACGTAGTGCGGTCGTTAATCCGTTTGTCAAGCGTGACGACAACAGATACGCCTAAGGCAGCGGACTTTTACCGGCTGATGATGAAGAAGAATATTTAACAATATGATTTTGATTTTACTTTTTTTTTATTACGTCAGAGCTGAGATACGCATTGCACTGTGATCTGTGACTGCGACAGTGAATCCGCCTGCCAAGCGTGCCGATTAAGGCAAATTTGGGTATATTTTTAGTTTTAAGTATTTGATGGAACTGCCAATATCTCCGACGAAGCAAACTACCCAGCTCCATATCCACTGCAATGCTATGAAATGATTGATGATGAAATTTCTGCTCGTAGAAGACAGTCATTTTTATAAGTTAAGCGAACCAAAGACCCTTTTTACTGGAACCAAGGCATTCCATCTTAGTCCTTTTAGTTAGTTACTCAATTTCACTTACATTCTGAGGCTCCATTTTTATATACGAGTATATTAGCCAGACAACTATTTTAAAACGTTTTATAAGAAGCCAGACCGATCCAAGGGTCAATCATCCTCTAGATATTAATACATTTCTCAGTCACGCTCATGTGCGCGGATAATGCCCTCGCGCTCATACCCACAGAGGCATTAAAATTGGGTCTAGGGGATGGTTGACCCCTTGGATCGGTCTGCCTTCTTGTAAAACTGGCTAACATAGTATATAAAAATGGATTTTCAGAATATAAGTAAAATTGAATAATTTTATAAGAGCTTTAAAACTTCTGCAAAGCGATAATGCCGACGGAAAGTGTCTGGGAGTATTGATGACTGATTTTTAACGATATTATCTAATATTTTCGTAAAAATCAGCTGGGAGAATTAACATGAGGTGAGTAATCTTTTTACGTACCTTGATTAACTGATGAGTTAAATCTGGTAGGCATGCGATCATAGAACATACTAAGACTACTCAATCATACACATTTCGTTCATCATAAAATAAGTGACGTCTGGTGGCCGTGGTATCTTGATCTATTAGAAATGTAATTTGACTTCTTTCTTTGCAAGCTTTGAAATTTGAAATGAAATGAAAGTTTATTTGAAATGAAAATTTATTGTTTCCAACACATTAAATTAGTACAAGTTTGCGGACTTCTTTTAAGTATAAAGATACTTGTGGTAGAAGGTCCTCGCCCATCCTGAACTAAGTACATTCAAAAAATAGAAACAGGGTGTGTGTATGTGTCTATGATGCGCGTGCGCGTGCGTGTATGTGTGAAAAAAGACAGTGAGTAAATGTGTTTATATGATAAATTCTAATAAAGCTTCAGTTTGATCGTAATTAAGTGTATTAAGCCACTGCATTATTTTTTTCTTACAGTCATGTCTTTAATGGATATATTTGCAATATTTTATTAATCTGATTGCATAAGTGTTCTGATTGTTTGTGATATTGATGTTTTGCAAAGGTGGTTTCGTTCTTTAAATAAAAGCTACGCTATAATTTCTTCTTTTACTGCTGTAAGTACGATCAAAAGCCAAAGACTTATGTTTTTTCAATAAAGTGTGTAATATGTACAACTGCCTCACCGAAATCAGCCCACATGATGAATACAAAAAGCTAGTGGAGTACCTGTACGGTTTAGAATTTATAACCTTTAGTAGACATCTCTGAGCTCTCTCAACTTCAATAAATTTACTTTTGTAAGTACCCCCCCAAATTGGTATACAATATGTTATAATGGATTGAGCAAGCGCTACATATATTTGATTCAAAACATCTAAACAGGCAACATGCCTCAAAGTTTTAAATATCCAAGTGAGCTTTCAAATTCTACTAGACACTAATTCAACGTGCCTGTACCAGGAAAGTCGCTGATCCAAATACTTTGTATATGAAACTTTTTCAATAGATGTACACGTACAGTTACCGCTGGAAGGATTGTTACATTTAAAATCATCCTTTGGCTGTGATCGACTAGTCATAGAAAGACATATGAATTGAGTTATACTAAAATTCAAAGTAAGTTAGTTATTGTCAAGCCAACGAGCAACCTTAGCTAATTGTTTTTCCGCTATTAACTGCACTTTTTCCCACGTGTCTCCCCAAAACAACATCGCAGTGTCATCTGCGTATGAGAAAACTCTTCCCCTGTTCACACTCATACTACATAGATTATTAATAATAGCGTATATGAATAGCGTAGGGCCCAAGACGTTTCCCTGCGGTACTCCATAATTTACATTTATATAACTACTAGTGTATTGGCCTATTCTTGCCGTCTACGTCCTGTCAGAGAGGTAGTCCTCTAAAAGTTTAAGAGGTAAAAGTATACCTCTGATTTAATTCCGTTCTAATTTATTAATAAGTATAGGGATTGATACAGTATCAAAGGCTTTTTTTAAATCCAGGAAGACAGCAAGACATTTTCAACCGTTATCTAAGGTGTTAACAATTTAAGAACTTAACGCAGCAACTGCATCTTCCGTAGAGCATATGCATAAGCATATGTCAAATTTAGAGAGATACTGTATAAGTCTGTTGTTAATTAACTTTTCCAGAATCTTTGAGAACACAGGTAGCAAGGAGATTGGCCTATAAATACTAACTTCTTTCTTATCTCCACTTTTGTAAATCGGAATTACAATAGATCGCTTCAGCAGCTTCGGAAAAACACCCTTTTCAAAACAGATCTTAGCAAAATGGCAGAGGATGGGGACAAGTAGTTGTTTAGCCATCTTGAGAAAACCCATTGAAATACTGTCACATCCAGGGGCGGAATCTGATTTGAGACCTGAAATAATACTATTTATCTCTTCTGGATAGGTTTCCATCAATACAAAGGAACAATGTGCCTTTACAAATACAGTTTCATGTACTTGATCAATATGGCAAAATGATAAACAAATATTAGAATTGTTAGTATTTATGTTCTCGGCAAGATTTTTACCCACACTAGCAAAGTACTCGTTTACTTTATCAATATAATGACCCGGTGAGGGTTTCGAACTTAATAAGTCTAAACTATTAACACTTGATTGTTTTGTATAAGTTATGTTCTTTATGTGCTTCCAGAGAGATTTAGTTGATTTAGTTCATATTGCTAGAAGTTTCCTTTCATATTCTCGTTTAAGTTACTTAATTTAGTAACATAGTTGCGACACCTTTTATATGTAATTTTTAATACTTCATTATAAGTATCCAATATTGGCTTTTTTGCATACAATTCCTACTTCGTATACATTTTAAAATACCTGTAGTTATCCATGGTTTAATTTTTCGCTTCTTACTGGGAATATTTACCATTTTTGTATTTTCTTCAATTGATTCTCTTATTTTATAAATTAATAGATCTATGATATAGTCTAGATTATCATTAAAAAGAAGGTTCGATAGGTTTTTTTGAGCTAGACTGCCAAGTGCTTTATGAAAGTCAGTGCAATATTTAATTTTAACATTAATTGTGTTTTGTTTAATATTATTTTTTGTTTAATTTGAGTAATATCATAGCATGATCTGTGATAGTAGTGTTCAATACAGCAATCTGAGCAAAAATAGTTTGTTGATTTAATTTTAGTATAAAATTATCCAAGCAGCTGTTCTCCCTTGAAGGGATATGATGTCCCGGTAAAAGCCCATACGTAGAAAGCATATTTAAGTAGTTCGACCTATTCGTTATTTCGTATGTTTGTTCTGTAAGTCTAGGTGTAATATATATATTAATATCTCCTGTTATTACAATATTTGAATGTTTTTTTAACGAGTAAAGATGTTCACTAAGAGAACTGATGAATTGCTCTGCATTGGTATTCGATGGTGACCTATAATATGCCCAGTATTACTAAGTTTTGTAGTTGGATATGAATGCAAGATGCATGTACCAAATTTATTTCTTTAACATAAGAAGAAATATTTTTTAATATAAACCACTACTACATCATTTTGATTTACGTGATGATAAGTATTATAGACATAGTAGTTGTCTGGACGTGGAATATGTTTGATAGATTGAATCCTACATTCTGTTAGTATTAATATGTCTGCATTAACTCGTTGAAGTTAAAGTTAATATCAGTTGAAGATCTTCATAATTGGAACAAATAGTTCTTATATTCTGGCATACAATTGTGAAGTCTGTATTTCTAAATTTTAATATTTATTTAAATCTTCTACATCACATTGCTATGCAAGCTATCTCTATGTTGTCCAATTCTTGTAAATTACTGAAAATATTTTTATCCATAGACATTATTATTAAAACAGACGGCCAAGATCGAATGTTACAAATGTACATAATACTTTGATGTAAGCGTGGGACAATGTTTGTTATACGTATTTTGTAAGTAATTGAAATGTGTTTAAGAAATTTGTAATTTTATAATTATAGTATTGTAGTTTAGGTATGTGTTTTATTAGAAATGTTGTAAATTGTAACTTTTTTGGTAAGAACTTAGTAACCCATTAAATAATTTTAAGTACATAATAAACTTTTTAATATAGAATACTTTGTTTTCAGATTTATTGTTGTAAGAGAGATAATTTGAAGCTAAAAATACTGTAATAAATGTATATAGTTTTTGTATGTATCTTTTTCTTTTCGTTTCTCGCCGTATGAGGAAAGTCAAGGTCGCTCAGCGAGCTATGGAGAGGGATATGCTCGGGGTTTCTCTGCGTGATAAACTTAGAAATGAGGATATCCGCAGTAGAACCAGAGTAACCGACATAGCCCAAAGGTAGGATTAGTAAGCTGAAGTGGCAATGGGCCGGCCATATAGCTCGTAGAACCGACAACCGTTGGGGAAGAAAGGTTCTCGAGTGGCAGCCTCGTACCGGCAGGCGAAGTGTAGGGCGTCCCTCCACTAGATGGAGTGACGACCTGGTAAGACATGCAGGAAGTCAATGGATGCAGGTGGCTAGGGACCGTGCTTTGTGGCATTCCGTGGGAGAGGCCTATGTTCAGCAGTGGACTTGTGAAGGGCTGTAATGATGATGATTTATCTTTCGTGGGAACGCAAAGGATAATCATAAAAATAATTTAATTAACCAAAATGGCGGTGATGTGGTTCGCCATCCATCACGTCCTGTTTCTCGCGGGGGCGAAAAGCGGCCCACGGAGAGCCGCTTCGCTACGTTGAATGTAAGAGGAAGAATGGATGGTAAGATAGATGAAGTATGTCAGATAATGGATGAACGATGCATAGATATTCTGTGCGTGAATGAAACCAAGAGGAAAGGATGTGACACCAGGGTTCATAGCCCTTACACGGCATACTGGTCGGGAGTCCCCCAAAACAGCCGAGGATGTCAGGAAGTTGGTGTGATTCTTTCATCTCGAATAGTGGAATGTGTGATGGAGTTAGGTTAAAAGTCGGACTCACTCGCTTGTTTATCCTTGGGGTCTATGCACCGACGGATCTGCGCGGAGGTGGGTCATTAAAAGCCCAACAAGAGAGAGAGGAATTTTGGGATAGCATAAGAGAGGTCTTGAATAAATGCGGAGAAAATGAACGGATCGTGATGTTAGGGGACTTTAATGGGTGGTTTGGAGTAAAACGTGATGGGTATGAAGGAGATCTGGGTACGTTTGGGGACGAGAGAGTGAATGACAATGGAAGAAGCATGCTTGAAGTATGCTTGGAATGGAATCTGTGCGTGGCCAACACAATGTTTGACCACAAAAAGATCCATATGTATACCAGAGATGAGGGTGAGTCTAGAAGTATGATTGATTTTGTAATTGTGGATGAAAGACTGAGGAAGAAAGTGCTAGACACTCGGGCATACCGCGATGTAGGCCTCGACACAGACCACTTCCTGGTTATAGCCCGAATGCGTGGCCTCTTTAAACGGTGGCGTCACCGAGGGGCCGAGTCTAAGAGTGTTTTGGACAGAGTAAAAGTGGAAAATCTACAAGAAAAATAAAATAAAGACGAGTATGTAGAGAAACTGAAAGAAAGTTTTAAAGGCATAGAAGAGATAGGTATGATTGAAGACTTGTGGGAGACATTTAAGAAAGGGGTCATGAATGTTGCTTTTAAGGTATGCGGGGTAGCTAAAAGAAGGAAAGGAAGAAAGAACTATAATGTGTGGATGGATAAAGATGTGGAACGGGTTGTGCAAGAAAAGAAGAAAGCGTGGTTGGATTGGTTAGCAACAAAAGCTAACCAAAAAGTTCAAAAGGCAAAGGATGACGAGATAAAGGAAGCAAGAACGAAGTATAAAAGATTGAAATCAGCAGCGAAAGAACTTGTGTCTGGAAAGAAAGAAGAACTCCAGTCACTGAAGATTTCCAGTCAAACATCAAGTTTTTCTGGAAATCTATAAAATCTATTGATGATTTCTTATATTTACGCGAACACTACTCATTAACGAACGCGAACAATACCCATAGTCACGGGGAGAAATGATGTGTTTGACGTCCCGATTCATAGTTAGCCCGGCTACCTTCAGTTTTTGAAAATTAATTTTGGTCCGATCTACGCAGAATGAGCTTATAATATCTTGAAGTGACCATGGGTGCTGTAAAGCACCCGAAATTCCGGGAATTAAAAAGTTAAATCAAACGAGATAGAATCCGTAAAAATTAGTTTCATTTAATTTTAATATTTGCCTGGAAGTTATCCAATATCTTTCTATCATTCTTATCCGTTCTTTTTTGCTTTTTCCTTTCAACTAATTATTTTAATCTCTTATTTAGACGTCTCAAGACTGCCTTTTTTCTTTCAATATCATCATTCATACCGCCAGAATTATTATCCTTTGTTACTACTAAATCTAGCAATGCTCTCTTTTTGCTTCAACTTCCATACGTACCTCATCATTCCACCATAACATATTATTTTTGCTTTTATTCTCTCTCTTACTTACATCACATACTTCGGTAGCTGTATCCACCAAACCTTTCTTAACATTATGCCACAGTCTCCAAGTCTAAATCATTCTTACACAATTCATTCAAACAACTTATATTTTCTCTCAGTCTACATTTGTAGTTCTCTTTCACATCTACATCATGTAACCTCTCTGTTCTTATACGCTGTAACGTAGTGGTAGACACAGATGTCAGATGCCGCCAACGACTGAATAGACCATTAATTTGGCATAAGACCAAGTAATGATCCGTCCCTACGTTGGACCCCCGGTAAACCCTTGTATCTACCACTGTGCTCCTCATTCTTTTATCCAAAATTATGAGATATATCATTCTTCAATCATCACCTCTTTCCCATATATACATGTGAATCTTCTTATGACGCAAGAAAGTGTTCGTCACAAAAATATTCTTTTCCACACATACGGTGAGGAGACTTTCACCATTCTCATTTATACTTTCATCACAAAATGTTCCCAATATCCTTTCACAACCAAGCCCCTTCACACCAACCCTTCCATTGAAATCTCCTAATATAAAAATATTTTTTATTTCCCTTACATTTCATTAACACCGTCGTTACCATTTCCCAAAACTGCTCTTGGATATAAGTGGGCTTAGACATGTCTGGGGCGTTTACCCCTAGAACAAACAGCTTCTTTAAGCCCACTTTCATTCGAATCCATCCATTCAGTATTTCATTCGTATCTATATCAGTCCTGGGCTTACACATTCATACTCTTTCACACATTGACCCATTCTTTCTGAAAGGATGATACCGACTCTTTGGCATGCCCGCTCGGTCTCGTCTACACCAGACCAGTATGCGGTATACATGCCATGTGTAGTGGCATCTTTTCCCTTCCGTTTCGTCTTATTAACCCATAACACATCTATTCCTCTATCATACATCATATCGCATACTTCCTCTATCTTATCATTCATTGCTCCACATACATTTAGCGTAGCCAGACTGGCTTCCACAATCCACTTTTCGCCCCTTCGGGAGACAGAACGCGACGGGTGGTGAACCTAGTCGCCGGTTTTTCCCCAGAGATTCTTCACGCCCATTAAAGGGGCGCCGGGAACTCGGGGCCCAGGGGCATTTCTTTTTTTCGTTGCCTCATGGTGCGAAACTAGGGGGTGGTATATTTACGCCGCTACCACACGGCGAGGAGCCGAGTCTGTTCTTCCGTCTTTGGCACCACCTGGGGGTACACGTGTAGGGTGGGCCTAGGATTAGGTGTTATAATAAGCCTACGGACGTGAGCCACTCATCCCCTAATATTATAGTAATGATATAGTATTACTATCATAAAATATGGCCGGTGTCATTGAGAGGACGAAAGCAAATCCAACCACATCTTGCACTTCATAATTTGACAAGCCGTTTAGGCTACATGATATTACAAAGAAACTGATATCGATACAAACATATTAACATAATTATATACCACAAAACAGCTGTCCATCTGGGGCGGTCGAATAAAAAGCATTTGCCACCGATCACGAATAGCAAAGCAGACATAAAGTTGAGTACAGTTAAATGCAACTGGTCAATGATCGCGAGGCTTAAAACTGGCAGCGATCACCGAATGGTTAGAGGCATACTGAACCTAAACGTTAAGGTGGAGAGGTCACGTCTAATGTAGTCAATGCTCCGTCCCCCTCGTGCTATAATCCAAAGTTCCGTAAACTTTCAGCTCGAGTTACAAAACCGTTTTCATTGCCTAGAAGATTGCAATGCAGTGGAGGATGTGAATGACAAGCTGATAAGCTGATGGAAACTGTCCATGCGGTCGGAACTATCTTCTGCAAGACCCGTCGCAGAAGAACACAAAAACCCTCCGTTACACTATTGATCTCATGGCTGTTAGACGGGTAATGAAGCTGAAGTCTTCAGCAGATTTGACTTAAGCAATTTCAATACAGCTCGTATTTAAGAAGCGATCGAGCGGAATCAGGGCTCCAAAAACTTTGCCAGAGATATGTCTGCCAGAAAGAGCCAACTGTCGAAGCTGAACACCGAGTGTGGCAGCATCGTTTCCGGGACACCTAAGATTTTGAGTGAGTTTGAGAGGTTCTATGGGCAGCTGTACACGTCATTGTTGGAACCAAACGCATCCTTAAGTAACGATACGACAGCAAGTCTTATCCGACACTATTTCGATGATTTCCCGGTCGTCAGCCTGAGCGAGATTAGAATGGCTCTCCAGCACCTTAAAAACGCCAAGGCCCCAGACGAGGATGAAATTACAGCAGAGCTTCTGAAAGTGGGTGAAAAACCGGTACTTGGAGTCCTTCAGAAGCCCTTTAATTCCGTCTTTCATGGTGACACTATTCAGGAGGCATGGAGGAGAAGTGCGGTTGCCTTGTTCTTCAAGAAAGGCGACAACGCTGTCTTGAAGAACTACAGATCAATTTCCTTTCCCATGCTGTTTTCGAGCGTCATTACGAATCGTCTCGTACGCAGACTCAACAACTTCCAGCCTCTCGAACAAGCCGGTTTCCGAAAAGGCTTTAGTACCGTAGGCCACATACATACCCTTCGGCAAATTGTACAGAAGACCGAAGACCACAATCTGCCACTATGTGTTGCGTATGTAGAAAGCCTTCGTATCCATCGAAATTTGGGCGGTGCTACAGTCCCTTCAACGGTGCCAAGTTGACAGTCGGTATATCGAAGTGCTGAAGTGTTTGTACAGTAGTGCTATGATGGCTGTCCGTGTACAGAACCAAAGTACGAAAGCCATCTAACTGCAGAGAGTTGTAAGAAAAGGTGTCGTTATATCCCCGAAACTCTTCACCACTGCATTGGAAGACGTTTTCAAGCTACTGGATTGGAAAGGATACGGTATTAGCATCAATGTCGAGTACAACACTCACCTTCGATTTGGCGACGATATAGTTTGTATGTCAAAATCACTGGAGGACCTGAGCACTATGCTCAATTACCTTAATAGTGCCACCCAACAGATAGGTCTTAAGATGAACATGGATAAAATAAAAGTATGTAACGTCCATGTCACACCTATGCCGGTAGTTGTTGGGAGCATTAAGCTCAAAGTTGTTGACGAGTATGTTTACCTGAGACAAATAGTCCGACTAGGTAAGTCAAACTTCGATTAAGAGGTTCAATTGACAGATTCAACTCGGCTGGGCAGCGTTCGGGAAATTACGACATATCTTCTCGACAAGTATACCTCAATACTTGAAAACGAGATTGTACAACCAGTGCGTGTTGCCAGTGACGACATTTGGCTCTGAGACGTGATCCTTCACTGCTGGCCGTATGAGGAAGCTCAAGGTCGCTCAGCGAGCTATGGAGAGGGCTATCCTTGGAGTTTCTCTGCGTGATAATCTTAGAAATTACGATATCCGCATTATAACCAGAGTGACCGAACTAGCCCAATTGATTAATAAGCTAAAGAAGGCCGGCCATATACTCGTATGATCACAAAAAATCACAAACTGCAGACTTTTTGTGATCATATCCTAGACGGCCCCCGCCATTACATTAGATTTGATAAACCACAAATTCTCGCGAAAGAACATCGATTCCTGCCAAGGATGATACGTAAGGCTATTGAAATTAAAAAACATCCTAATTTCAATAGCGAGGGAGGCTGGGTACTACCACCTGCTTGGGATCCTGTAATTAATAAAATTAAAACTAAACCCAAGCATACCACTGCAAGACTTCAAGATACAGTTAGTTTATTCTGCGTAGATCGGACCAAAATTAATAATTAAAAAAGCTGAAGGTACTCCGGATTAACTCTGACATCGGAACGTCAATCACCTCAGTCCCCCGTGACCATGGGTGCTGTAAAGCACCCGAAACATCCGGAATTAATAAAAATAAGTTAATTAATATGCGATATAATCCGTAAAAGTAGTTTTATTCAATGTGTAGTGTTCGCGTAAATATAAGAAATCATTATGTAAACCAACAACCGATGGGAAAATAAGGTTCTCGAGTGGTAGCCTCGTACTGGTAGTTGAAATGTAGGGCGGCCCCCCACTAGATGGAGTGACGACCTGGTAAGACATGCAGGAAGTCGTTGGATGCAGGTTGCTCAGGACCGTGCTTTGTGGCATTCCTTAGGGGTGTCCTATGTTGACCAGTGGACTTGTGAAGGGCTGTAATAATGATGATGATGATAATGATTATGATTATGATTATTACTAAAATAAAAATAAAAACTTTTTATCATAAACATAATTATGTATCTATATATATTTAGAAGATACAACAATTGCATTCATTGTCGAAATTAATTTAAAAAAAAAAACATTGAAAAGTAGTACAACTACCAATGCGTCTGTAAATCGTTATAAAATAACCTCTGCATTTAATTTTCAAATAATTAGTTTAGTGGAAAATACCCGTATCCAAGTATAAAATAAATTGAAATTTAACGAACTAAATATAAAATTGATTAAAAACTTAATTGAAGAAGGAATTATTTTTTTAATAATATACGTATGACAAACGAACACATACTCCATTTCTTCTTACTGCCCTTATCCCAAGTTGTTTGGGCTCGGCATAGCATGTCTTCCTCTTCCATTCTACTCTATTAGCCGTTATCTCTTCGCTCACTTCTTCCTTACGCATATCATCCCTGACACAGCTCATCCATCTCTTTTTTCTTCACGCACACATTCCACTAATTTTAAATTATTGTTGAAACTATAAAGGCGATATTAAAGACATCGATGCTAATAAATTGGTTGATGATTTATCCTAAGCTGTAACCATATTGATGTAAAAATAAAAACAAGATATTACTCAAACTGCTAATCACATAACAAATAGCCTTTTAACGTCTAGCACTATTCCTACAACAAAGTCTACAGAAATGCTTAGGCACTCAAAGCGCTGCAAACGTAAGGAGCTTCTTCGTACGTAATCGTCTTATAAATTCAAGCGTAAGCTTTCTGTTATTTTTTCCTGTTTACTCATTGAATTTCGACGTTGAATTTTTACGCGCTAGATCCACTCGGCAGATATATTATGGTTGTAGCACGAATGAGTCGGCTCTACCGGGAAAGAACTGCGCTCTCACAGAATACCAGCAAAAATAGCAGCCTACTGCTGGTGTGTTTCGTAAGGCAAATGTAAAGAACCGGCAAAATTTTACTGGAAACAGCGCAATCTATATTAATCCTCATGGGTGACGACACATCTGCATTTTGATGCTTAATCGATGATAGATGTAGATGTCTAAGGGCCAGGCATTCACTTACCATCAGGTGGACTATGTGCTCTTTTGTCACGCTTATTCTATATAAAAAAGAAGGTTCAAAGGAGCATGCGACAACCTGACGGCAAGTGATCACCGCCGCCTATGAATATCTGCAACACCGTAGGAAACACGGATTCAAATATACATGATTGTGTACTGTAGCCTGTAACCTTTAAGGTACTGTTGCCTAATATATTCTATCCTTCCAATCATCCAATATAGCCTTTAAAAGTTCACTGCTGAACATAAGCCTCTCCCATAGATTGATTCATAGGGAGGATTTTGCCAAAGTTGCTACGCTCGGCAGGTGGGTTAGCAACCGCAGTTTTTAATTATTTTGAGAAGTATTCAGGAAGATGCTGCTGCCCATCTTCAGTTTTAGTTTCCCTCTGTCGCCTCGACACCCACGGAACGATATGCGTAAGTGGATATTCTTACACCGCCACTGCATATTTAAATATATTTACTTTTGGGCTTAATAAATTGTTCATATATTATTATTCAATTTATAGAATAGCACTACTGATGGTGATGAATAATCGCCACCGCCATTAAATATATATTGGAGGAATTGTAGGTGCGTTACCAGCATTTGAACATGGATTAAGCATATATCCAAAAACCTTTTTTTATTTACATTTGGCAACAATCTACAAAATTTATTCCGTTTTTCTTGTAATAATTACAACTTTTGGCAGCTGCGGACACGAAATATTAGCCGCGTTAATTAAATGAAGCAATTCTTATCTTAAGAGACCACACATTTACACTGGAACGAGAGATTTTTGCAAGAGCTTCACTCATTTACATAGAAGTTTCCTTAATTAGATCTCTCGGTGGAGAATGCTGCGTTGAAACTTTTGAGAACAATATTTTGTTCACCGTTTGAACTTAACGCATTGTTTAAGCAGATTTGGCTGTCTCGTGTAGCTGTTATAAAAGTTTTCTTTACTTTAAATGTGTTTTTGCATATATCGGAGATTTTAAAAATGTGTTTTTTTTAAATTTGTTAGTTTCAACAGAATCGAAAAAAATTGGATATCAATGTCATTTTTTTAAATTGTTTTATTAATTTACAGCCATAGAGAAACACGGGCCAGCGGCAGATCGGAGCTCTCCTCCGTTCCCCCAATCGTTTACTATCCAAGCAGTCCGTCTATGAATTGCCCTATCTCTCTGGCGCATTCAGTTGCACCATCTCAAACACGTACATAGCGAGATGCGACTTCTCTTATAACTTCGAGCTTGTTGTAAGTACCCTACCATACAGAGAAAAAATAGAGTAGAATACAACAAGGGATAGCCCGGGCAAACTCCAAATTGTTTCATGTACATGAATCTAATAAATTTGTTTTGGATCCCATGTAACATAAATTTGTATTTGGCTTCATGAGGAGCCCAAATGACGCTGTAAGTAAATCCTTACGAGTGCATCATATAGCGCTCTCAGAGCCTCGAAATTTCTGAAATTATTTGCAAGACGCATTATGAATCCGAGGTTACCGTATGCCTTTATACAAACATTACTTATATGTAACCTAAAATTTAAGTCTGCAGTGAAACGTACACCTAGATCTCTAACCTCCGTAACTCTATGAAACAGCTTCCCGTCTATCACGTATTAGCGATGAATAGGGGTGCGTGAGCGGCTAAAGGACAATACTGAGCATTTAGAGACATTAGAACAGTTTATTGTCTATGATCCATTCTAAAACTTTATCAATATCATGCTGTAGAGTCACAATCAGATTTATCTCTTATTTCTAAAACTAATCTTAGATCATCGGCAAACAGTAATGAAGTACAAGAATTCACTACATTGGGCAAATCATTTATCATTAAATTGAACAGAAAAGGTCCTAGATTGCTGCCCTGACTAACACCAAATTTAGTAGGATATGGTCTAGAAAAGTGCCCATTGCAAAAATGTATAATGGTTAATTAGTGATACAATTGGTTAAAATCAGCTTTACTAAAATTCCATCGCTTACTATTTATCGAGGCTTGAGAGCGCATTGGCTCGTGTGACAAGCCGAGTATGGGAGACGCGGGTGCGGGCGCGGGGGCCGGCAGCGGCGGTGGAATGCGCACTGTCGCGCCACCTACCTATCACGGTGAGCGGTGCATGGTACGCGTCCACAGGTCGTAGCGCCTGTCGGCCGCCGTCACGCGTACATCGCTGCGCGCGCTCAACACCAGATCCAGCTGTCTGCCTTACAGTTAGGTGCCGAGTTGTCCCCCGAACGGGTTCCCGCCTTGTCGTGGCGAGGCTTAGTAGCCGTAGCTTGGTCACCGCGGTGAACAAAGAGGAACCTTGCCCGGCCCGTGGTGGGCCGGCCGAGGTGGCCACTCGAGTGGGCTTGGCGAGCTCAATTCGGATGTGTGCCGGTGGGCTGCGGCGAGAGGGTTGCCCTCTCCCCCTACCGCTGCAGCCGAGGTGGAGTAGCGGGGGAAGAGGAGTGCTGGTATGGCGAAGCGCCATTCGCCCTATCCTCGCGACTCTGACGGGCCGCACCATTGATGCGGTGGTGGTGGGGCCGCGGGGAGAGGAATGTCGGTATTGAGAGGCACCGCTCTCCCTACCCTCCGCGGCCGAAACTTGGTTGGCGGCGGAACCAAAGACCAGATCCGCCGCTGGGATCGGGAAAGCGGGTACTACCAAGTGCTCGATTTTCCTGGCCCCATGACCTCCGCGTATCGAACTCGGGGGGGGGGGGGGCTTTACGCCCGGTGGTGTTGGAGATCGTGGAGGAAGGCGTGTCATGTGTTCCTGATGCGCCTGGTCTGAGAAGGAAGGAGAATGGGGAGGAAAAGTCCTACTTCTGAGGGGCTGCCAAGGAGTAGCCAGCGCTGGTGGCGCCGCAGATGTGTGCGAAAGCGTTCCCGTGCCCCTGCCAATTTGCGGCGAAGGTGGAATACCATGTGGTTTTAGTCGGTGCGAGTCTGACATAACCCGTTCTTGCCCCCGTTGCGTTGCGTTGACATTTCCCGATGAAAAAAAAGGTGCCGAGTTGTAATGAGTGAGCTCACAAAATTAAACGAAGTATTCAAAATAATTACATATGCTACTATTACAAGAATACAAATTAAAATCTCCCAATAATAACATGTTTCCTTTAAACTTAATACATAATTTCTCTAATATATTAAACATAAGAAGATATTCAGTTTGAGGTGAAATGTATATTATACAACATGCAAATAAAAACTGGTTTTGAACATACCCAGTAGCACAAATCAATTCAAATTTATGAACTTCTATGTTCACGTTATCCGTAATCTCGCTCAGTTCTGTGTTTTAATTTTTCAATAATAATTTCAGTATCGTTTCCAAGATTATTTTTAATATAATCGTTAAGATTATACTCGGTCGTGCCAATATCCAGTCTCCAAATATGTAAATGATTCAATGGAATTTAGATTAAGTTATATATACTAGATATAGTAATTAATTTGGAGGCACACATGCAAACAAAACAAATGTTTGTCAATGGAAATTGCTTGTGAAATCTCTAACAACAATATTATTCGGAATTCTAAAGCAGTTTGATACTTAAGTTATTTTGCTCTTATCTAATCTAATGAACAGCTGTTGAATTTATGTCTCAATATAAATGGAAGCAATATGTAAGTATATAGTAGAAAAAACTGGCCAAGTGCGTATCGGGCCACGCACAATGTAGAGGTAGGGTTCCATCAAGGAGGAGCCTTCTTGATAATATGAGCATATTAAGTGAGTTCATGGGAGATTACGACACATCTTCTCGCCAGGCATACCTCAAAACTTCAAAACAAGATTGTACAACCAGTGCATGTTGCCAGTGATGACTTATGGATATGAGACGTGGTCCTTCACTGATGGCCATATGAGGAAGCTCAAGTTTGCTCAGCGAGCTATGAAGAGAGGCTGTGTGTGGCTGAGGGTTTCTCTGCACGATAGACTTAAAAATGAGAATATCTGAAGTAGAATCAGAGTAACCGACAAAGCCCAACGAATTAGTAAACTGAAATGGCAATGGGTCGGCCATATAGCTCGAAGAACCGACAACCAATGGGGAAGAAAGGTTCTCGAGTGGCAGCTTCGTACCGGTAGACAAAGTGTGGGACGTCCCTTCACTAGATGGAGTGATGAACTGGTAAGATATACCGGAAGTCGATGGATGCAGGTGGCTCAGATCCGTGCTTTGTGGCTTCCTTGGTAAGGCTTATTTTCAGCAATGGACTTGTAAAGGGCTCTAATGATGAATTATGATGATGATGTACTACAAAAAGGTATCAGCCTATTCTAAAAGGATTTGCAAGTAGCCTGCTATTCTGCTTATTGTGTGTTGGGAGATTGTTTTTAGTTCCTTATAATATACAAGTTTTCTCTCGATTAATGCATACCTTTTACTTTGGAAAAGTTATCGACATTATACGATTTTTTTAAATCCCATATACTAGTATTTACTTCTGAAACGTAGAGGCTTTTTACTAAATGCATTGGAGACTGGCTTAAGAAAACGGTGTATTAAAAATCTACTTTCTGCCCTTACCCCAAGTTATTTGGGGTCGCCATGGCATGTATATGTCTTCCAATTTCTTTTTTCTCCTTCTCAATCACTCATTTCTTACGCATATCATTCTTAACACAATCCATCCATATTTTCTTAGGCCTTTCTCTCCTCTTATATCCGTCTATAATCTTGACTGCCTTGTTGTTTTAGTGGTCGTAAACTCGGTTGCCGATCATAAGGTTCTGGGTTTGATTTCCGGGTCGGGCCAAAATCAGTTATTAGGTTTTTCTGTCAATAAGTTCTCAGTAGCAGCCCGGTGTCAGAAAGTTGGCGGCGTTTCACCCTCACGTGACTCGGAAAGCACGTAAAGCCGTAGGTCCTGCACCTGATCTCTCTCAAGTCGTGTCGGATTACCGTCCCATCGGGCTGTGAGAATGAGGGAATAGAGCGTGCACCTGACCTGCTTACGCATATACTTGACCACTATAATCCTGTCCTACGTAGATGGCTAGCCTCCGTTGAGACTAACCGCCGTGATCGAAATTCGGTCTGGAGGATATTATATCCGTCTACATTCATAGCTAACATTCTAATATTATTTGTTTTCTGATTACAAATATATAAACAGTTTTATTTTGTCAATTGTACGTACAATATTTTAGCTTCTTGTCTTAACATCAAAGTGATCACTATGGGTAAGTCTAAACGTCTTCTGGATGTCTTCCGAACCTATAACAAGTCTAATAACAAGACGCCATAATGTGCGAATATATTATACCGCAAAGGGCGCCTCGTTTGGCCAATTGGTACAATTTTACTAAGCAATTTGTTGTACAACAATCGATCCATAAACTGTATGAAATCCAATAACTGTAAGCATTACCACGTAAATTAATTTTCAAATAAGAATAGAATAGAATAAGTTTTTATTCAATATAGATCACATGTATAATCTTTATTGAAAGTCATGTTTTACTTTACTACTGGTTCGAAAAAAACCTCTGTCCTGGGAAGAACCAGCAAGAAACCCAGCGGGACTTTTTTAAAGTAAATTTTACATGAATGTACAACCATTTAGCCAACAACCATGAGATAACCATAAGACTACTAAATATAAAATTTATGATTATTACTACTACTATGTAATTTCAAAATATTTGAGAAATATATATATATATATCTCTACTGGTGGCTTCGGATCAGTTGTGCAGGCCGTTTTGTCATTGGACTTGGCATCCAGCGATTCCCCTACACCGGTATCCATGGCCCCGGTATCCATGACTTCATAAGGAAATATATAAATTTATTGAAAATTATAACATTTTTCGTGAGGAACAGAAAGCATTTAGACCACATAGGACAATCAATATGGCCATATATGACTTTATATACAATGTTATTAATAATGTCGTTAAACGTAGACATGTCTGTGGCATATTTTATGATATGAATACCCAAGGCATTTTATTACGTACATTATGCTACTCTTTTAAAAAACTTGAAGCCTAGGGTATTAGAGGCAATGTTCTTAATCTAATTGAATTGAATTAACAAAATAGAATACAAACAACTGAAATTAATCAAATTAATATAGCAAATAAGAAGGAAGGGATATTTCGATCGTCAGAGCGTGAAGTTAAATTGGAGTACCACAGGGAGTGTACTGGGTCCTTTTGTATTCATATTGTACTTACCTAATGCATTGAGCAACCAGTAACACTGTTTGCGGATGATAACACCGTAATAATACCATGGAAAAGTGTAGAGACCTATGAAAGTGACATTAATAACTCCTAAAAATTAATTGTATACTAGTTAGTGGAAACAATTTAAAATAAACTTGACTACAAAAGTTATACATTTCAGTCAACGGATTCTAACATGAGCCTTAATGTACAGGACACTAACGATGTGGTAAAAGAAGCTGAAACTACAAAATTCCTGGGTCTCGAAATAGATAAACATCTTAACTGGAAAGCGTACATTAATACTTTATGTAAGAAAATTAGTAAATCCCATATGCTTTACATACTTTGTCTTCAATAATATATGCGGATACACTCTAGAAACAACACATTCCATCTTAGTCCTCAGAGGTGACAACGCATCTGAATTTTGATTTTTAATTGAGGACAAATGTAAATACCAACCGGCCACAATATCCACTTACCATAAGGTACACTGTGGGCTCGTTTGTCATCCATTCTTATTCTATAAAAAAAAGTTAATTTAAATAACACTATTTTAAGTTTTTTTTATTATTATGGTTGTTTGTTGTACAACAATCGATCCATAAACTGCATGAAATCCAATAACTGTGTTAATTGCCACGTAAATTAATTTTCAAATAAGTCCAATAAATATTAAATTTATTATTATTACCACTACTATGTAATTTCAAACATATTTGAGAAATATATATATCTCTACTGGTGGCTTCGGATCAGTTGTGCAGGCCGTTTTGTCATTGGACTTGGCATCCAGCGTTTGAAACAGAAACAGAAACAACGTTTCAATAAATGTTTCTTTCTTTCCTTCTTTCTTTCAGAAACTTTTTCATTCAATATGGATTATAAATAATACTTATTGAAAGTCACTTTTTTGTTTAATTATCACTGGTTCGAAAAAAAATCCTCTGTCCTAGGAAGAACCAGCAAGAAACCGAGCGGGACCTTTTTTTACAATAACAGCTTACATTCATGTATGTTACATAATTAACCAAACAAAATATATTAGAAATAGCTTGGTATCGATCATCTCATTCCCAGGAGTTATTATCATTCATAAATTCCTTAATATTAATAATAACCCTTTTTATACAAACTTTGTTTAATAAAATTTTTAAACTTTGAGAAAGGTCAAATTTTGTATATTTTCTGGGATTTTGTTGTAAAAGCATATACATCGCCCCAAGAATGAATTACTGACTCGATGGAGTCGAGTTACTGATACTACTAGCTTGTGTCTGTTTCTAGTATTTACAGAATGAATATCACTTATTTTTGTATAACTACTTTTATTTTTGTGTACGTACATAATATAATAAATTAATTTTGTCGGAGCGACTCTTCCACCTTATTCCAAAACACGGACTAAATATAGTACTGGAGTTAGTACCAGCTTTAACCTGAACGACGAAAACGTTATTACAAAACGAAGATTATCTTTAGTTCGAGGATTATCTATGGTACTAAAGTTAAACTTCCGAAACCCTAGTTTATCTATGGTACTAACCTCAATTTCGGTACTTCTTAATTTGAGGTTAGCGTTGTTTTCAATTAATGTTTTAAAATTGTTAAAATAGATATAAACATGATTAACTTGATGAATTTAGAAGATTTGGACATACTAGACACCACTCGGCGACCTGATAGACATCGTCATCGTGTGAATCCGTTTGAATTGAGTGACGAAGAATTTAGGTATAAGAATAGGTTCTCAAAACGTTACGGAGAAGAAATAATGGGTGTTTTACGTGAGGATTTAGTGCACGACCCGTGAGGATGCCCATTGAGTTCTGAAATTCAAGTGGTTTGTGCATTACGCAACTGGGCTCGCCATGAAGTGCTATTTATAACCTTGGTCAATGTACCTAACATAACGCTAGATAAAAAGCCAAAAAATACATATTATTGTTTTATTCGTAGATTCAAGACGATACAGCTGATTTATATGGTGTGTCTCAACCAGTAGTCTGTAGGACATGTAAAAAAGTAGCGGACATTTTGTCACGGATGTAGCGAAATTTTTTAAATGCCTACTACTTTAAATGAACAGCAGGAAAACCTTAGGAAATTTCACAGTATTGCTAATTTTCCTACAGTAATTGGCGCAATTGACTGTTCTCACATAAGTAAAAAGTAAATGCTGATGCGGATCAGATATATATCAATAGAAAAGGATTTTCTTCAATTAATGTACAGTTACATATACAAATATTTTAAATAAGCTATGATTGTCTCTTAATTACTTTACTTTACCAAAATAGAATATAATTTGTCTAACTATCTGGCAATGAATGTATATTAAAGTATTTATTATTATTTATTACCTTATTTAAATTGCCGCTAATCCTTGAAACGTAATTTATACCGGCGATTTCTAGTTTAATTTATAACATTAATCGATAAGGAAGAGCGGGAACCCTTAACTGGTTTTCTTTTAAAATTACTAAGAAGACCCATCTGCTATATTGCTTAAGTTTGTAATTTTAAAGAAATAAAGCATTTAGTATTATTATTATATTTTAAATAAGCTATGATTGTCTCTTAATACTAATATAATAATAAATTGTTCCTTTTAACAATATTGTTAAAGAGCTGTGTGCTTTTGGTGCACAATAAAGTATATTCAATCTATATCAGAAAACATAAAGTACTGATGAGCTCTCACTTTCCAGTTGGTTTGTGACACTGGCCTAAAAATCATGGACATTGTTACCAGGTGGCTTTGCAGTGTACATGACTCCAGAATATTCCATGAATGTAGACTAAACAGAGGTTTGAGGCTGGTGCATTCTCAAGAATGCACCATTACTTAGTGACAATGGCTATCCTTGTACTCCATATTTATTTACACCACTGCTGGACCCCACAACACCACAACATGAAAGATAATAGAAGCCATATCAGTACCAGGAACACTGTGGAAAGATTTTTGGTTTGTGGAAGCAAAGGTTTTGTTGCCTATTAAGAGGTATGTTTGGGGATATTGAAACAGCAAAAAAACAAATCTTCATCGAAACCTATAGTACAAAGATATATTCCACCATCAATGAGGGAAATATAAGGAGAAGACTGTTTATTGAAACTCATTTTAGTAGTTATATATTTTTATTTACAATTTTATACAACAATTTGTAATTAGGTATTTTCATTATTAATGAAAGATGAACAAAGCAATTATGTAACTGAAAAGAATAATTTCATATATCGGAATATTTACAAACATGTATCTGATATTGTCTTGAATATTTAGTTTTCTTATTATAGGATTACGGTGAGAAGCGAGCACACAGTCCACCTGATGATAAGTAGTTGCTGTGGCCCATAGACATCTACATATATCCTTGACTACAAATCAAAATGCAGATGCGTTGTCACCCGTGAGGACTAAGATGGAATGCCTCGTTTCCAGTAAAGGGTCTCAGTACTCTACACATCATACGAACACACAGCGTTAAGCTGCTATTATTAGCTAGCATTTTGTGAGAGCATGGTCCTCCCCGATCGAGCTGACCCATTTGTGCTACAACTATACTACTAATATAGATGTAGTATGGCTCTATCATATATAAATAAAGTTATTATATTATTTAAAATTAACAAGCACATAACAAACTACTACAGTAATTCACTGCTATGCAGGGAAGGCCTCTGCATAGCAGTGAATTACTGTACTGTAGTACTTAAATAATGGAAAACATTTAAAATTATTTAATTTTAATTAAATGTGTAAGACATATTAGTAATATTATTTACCACTGCATCACTATCATAGTCATTAACTTCAATGACAAAGTCGTGAGGAGCAATTGCCATTATTTCTAAGTCCTCAGGAGAAGGTGATGGTGCTTTTTCGCCACCTCAGGTCTTTGATTGTTCCCTCCTATAGGTACATAAGTTGGATTTAACAGAAAACTTCATTATTTTCCAAACTAACTTCAATTCCCCATCTGATCGACTTTTACCTGTTATCTTATTAAATGTAAAATAAAAACCGTACCTACTTGTACACGTAACAAAAGCAATAAGTACTTACTTATTAGTTATATTCTTCCACTCTTTTATTTGGCGTTTTCCTCCTGCTCTAAAGTATGTGCTGATTGAGCAATAAGTGTACGTAATATTTCCTATAATAATAAGAACATTATATTTAGTCAAAATAAGGATGATAGGAGGATAAGGGCGTTGCAACGTTCTAACAAAATAAATTTCGATGTTTCACTAACTTTTCTTTAGAACTCAATTTTCACCCTTTTTCTTTTGTTCCATTATTATATAGAAAAAGCTCGTAGCCCACATACAATCATACTAACAAAACTCCACTAACTGCAAGACCACAATACTGAGAGCAATTAATTAAAATAACAAGAGCACCTATGTAATTCATCCATTTCACGCTAGTCTTTAAAATTAAAACAACTTGATTATAAAATCGAGTCTAAAGTATAAGTAGTGCTTGTTAAATAAATTTTACCCAAACAAATAACAATTTATTATATGTTTTGTATTGATGGATAATTATTTAAGCGTAATTAAGTGTGAATATAATATTAATATTTAATGAAACCGAAAGTTGTATTGAATGAAACCTGTATGAACGAATGAAAGAGTGTCATTTTTTATTTCTTATCTGTAAATGATATTTAATCCAGTACTAACTTCGGTAATAGCTGGTCCTCGGATAGTCTGCGTTTTTTAATAAGCACACATTTTAATTCTGGTATTAACTTTAATACTGTAACAAACCTGGACTTTTCGTCCTGGTTAAACCAGTACTAAAACATTTTTTGTAATAAGACCATTTAGCTTTCAAATCATAGATTGCTCTTATGGCCCTCTTCTGTAAAACAAATATAATTTATGTGGCACTCGCGTGTCCCCATAGCAAAATACCATATGACATTATGCTATGGAAATAGCTAAAGTAAACAAGTCTAGCTGTTTAAACACTGGTAAGATTTCTAAACTTTTTTACAGCATATGCTGCAGAACTAAGTCTTCTTGCTAATTTTGATATATTGGGGCTCCATTGAAGCTTCGCGTCTTCGTCGTCATTACCTTGTTTATACATACTAGAAGTAGTGTGTTTGTTAAGTTGCACCCAAATCGTTTTAAACGCCTTGCCGATGTAGTTTTACGTAATAGACGCGAAAATACCCTATTGTGTCATCATCATCATCCCCTAAGACAACACTAATGTGGAAAAGTGTCTACTGCATGGCTCCGGTCATAGATAAAATACCTAAAAGTTGTAAATAATTGCCGCTATCAATATTTTTTTTAAAAAAACTGGCCAAGTGCGTGTCGGTTCACGAACAATGTAGGTACGGTTCCGTAGTTGCCCGTCACAATACGTGGGCATTCTTGATAATGAGCATAATAAGTACGTTCGCGGTTTGACCGCTATAACGTCTAAAAATGGGCCCATATAGGAAGATTGTAACTGAAGGACTAATTTTTAAATCAGACTTATAGGCAGTGGTTTTCTTAAAAGATTAAAAAAGCTTTTCGATTTTGAAAATAATACCCTATCTATCTCGCAAATAAAAAAGTAAAGCTAATAGTAGTAATGCATATAAGTCGTTTTCTTCATTTAAAATAACATTACAATGTTCTAATGCAGCTAGTATTAGGTCATTTTCTATGGAGTTGTAACGAATTTTTTACTAATCCAAGTGTATTTTATAACTTGGTCGACTATTACTCGTTAACCTCTGAATTTTACTTAGCTGTGATAGTTTTCCTATTATCTTCATTATACATACTACTTTTGTGTATACTTTTCACATTTCCATATGCAGCGGTTTAGTTGGTAGAGGGGGGGAGGACACATCACTCTAATGAAAAATACCACTTTAAAGCTAAATATTTCGCAAACGGACCCCTGAATCGAAAAGATGTTGTTCCACAACCCCAGTGACCTAACCAACGATGCCCCATATGATGTAATTGGCGGGTAAAAAAAATCATCCTCCATTTACTACCAAATTAAAAAAAATTAAGATTTTATTTAACATTTTCTAGGCGTAATTAATATCTACAACTAAGCCAAATTACAGATTTTTAGCACAAGCTTTTTAACAGTCAAAGCATACTTGAGCGTAACAGAATTCTTAACTGAAAAAAAATTACTTTTGAGATTAAGACTGTACGTATAATGTTAAAAATCAGAGATATTTATATATATATTTTAATGTACAATGTTCTATAATGAGCTTTTTTATTTATTATATTTTCTTTTATCTTATGAGGGAATCAAAGGCGAGGTTCGGAAGACATCCAGAAGACGTTTAGACTTACCCATAGTGATCACTTTGATGTTAAGACAAGAAGCTAAAATATTGTACGTACAATTGACAAAATAAACCTGATGTTTTCTTATATTTACGCGAAGACTAAACATTAAATGAAACTATTTTTAAGGATTATGTCGCGTTTAATTTTAACTTTTAATTCCCCACGTTTCTTGTGCTTTACAGCACCCATGGTCACGGGGGACTGAGGTGTTTGACGTCCGATGTCATAGTTAGCCTGGCTACCGGCTGAAACTATGGTCAGTTTTGATGTTCAGTCACTATTCACATGCTTACCTATTGAAGACTGCATCTCAATTGTAACTAGGAAGCTAGAAGATAACAACAGGCCCACAGAATATACAGTATTATTTAAGCACTGCCTTACATCTGGTTATCTGTTGTGGAAGGAAGAGTTCTACAAGCAAGTAGACGGTGTGGCGATGGGCTCACCTGTATCTCCCGTAGTCGCCAACATATTCACGGAGGACTTTGAGGAGAAAGCCCTTCTTACTGCTCCTGTAAATCCAAGATTCTACAAGCGGTACGTAGACGATACTTTCACAATTTTACCATCTGGCAAAGTAACTGTATTTTTAAACCACCTTAATTCCATAAACTCTAAAATACATTTCAAAATGGAGTTAGAGGCAAACAATTTTTAGCTTTCTAGATGTTTTAGTCATCCGAAATCCTGATAACACTATTGGTCAAACTGTGTATAGGAAAAGACTCATACCAACCAATATTTAAATGGTGAATCGCACCATTATCCATCACATTTAGCTACCGTGGGAAAATCTTTGTTTCAGAGAGCACGAGGATCTGTGACAGAAAACATCTGGACGCCGAGCTTCAGCACGTCAAGCAAGTACTGCAAGACAACAAGCTGGGTCCCGCGCCTACGTCACAGTGACCGAGTAGCCGGCCACAGTCGGGCGTGTGCCTGCTGTACTACCATATGTCAGAGGAGTCACAGACAAGGTTGGCTACATCTTGAAGCGAGCTTTCATTAAAACATATTTCAAGCCGCCGAAGAAGATTAGTCAATTTTACCATCCATCAAGTGTCATATCCTCTACAAGATGCAAGTGTACAAGCTGGATTGTGAATGTGGTCTCTCTTATATAGGACAAACAAAAAGATCTATAAAAACCCGCGTAAAAGAACATATAGCTGACTTGAAACACCGACGTATTGGGAAGTCTGCAGTTTGTGAACATGTTCAAGATCGTCCCCGCCATAACATTAGATTTGATAGACCACAAATCCTCGCAAAAGAACACCGATTCCAACCAAGGATGATTCATGAGGCTATTGAAATTAAAAACATCCTAATTTCAATAGAGAAGATGGATGGTGTTGGAATCTGCTTGGGATCCTATAATTAATAAAATTAAATCCAAACCCAAGTATACCACTGCTAGACTTCAAGATACTGTAAGCTCATTCTGCGTAGATCGGACCAAAATTAATATTAAAAACTGAAGGTAGCCGTTACTATGACATCGGGACGTCAAACACCTCAGTCCCCCGTGACTATGGGTGCTGTAAAGCACCCGAAACGTCGGGAATTAAAAGTTAAAAGTTAAAATTAAACGCGATATAATCCGTAAAAATTAGTTTCATTTAAAATTAACCAGTTTATATATTTGTAATCAGAAAACAAATAATATTAGAATGTTAGCTATGAATATAGATGGATATAATAACCTCCAGACCGAATTTCGATCACGGCGGTAAGTCTCAACGGAGGCTAGCCAGAACCTTATGATCGCAACCGAGTTTACGGCCACTAAAACAACAAGGCAGTCAAGATTATAGACGGATATAAGAGGAGAGAAAGGCCTAAGAAAATATGGATGGATTGTGTTAAGAATGATATGCGTAAGAAATGAGTGATTGAGAAGGAGAAAAAAGAAATTGGAAGAGATATACATGCCATGGCGACCCCAAATAACTTGGGGTAAGGGCAGAAAGTAGATTTTTAATACACCGTTTTCTTAAGCCAGTCTCCAATGCATTTAGTAAAAAGCCTCTACGTTTCAGAAGTAAATACTAGTATATGGGATTTAAAAAAATCGTATAATGTCGATAACTTTTCCAAAGTAAAAGGTATGCATTAATCGAGAGAAAACTTGTATATTATAAGGAACTAAAAAAACTATCTCCCAACACACAATAAGCAGAATGGCAGGCTACTTGCAAATCCTTTTAGAATAGGCTGATACCTTTTTGTAGTACATCATCATCATAATTCATCATTAGAGCCCTTTACAAGTCCATTGCTGAAAATAAGCCTTACCAAGGAAGCCACAAAGCACGGATCTGAGCCACCTGCATCCATCGACTTCCGGTATATCTTACCAGTTCATCACTCCATCTAGTGAAGGGACGTCCCACACTTTGTCTACCGGTACGAAGCTGCCACTCGAGAACCTTTCTTCCCCATTGGTTGTCGGTTCTTTGAGCTATATGGCCGACTCACTGCCATTTCAGTTTACTAATCCGTTGGGCTTTGTCGATTGTTCTGGTTCTACTGCGGATATTCTCATTTTAAGTGTATCGTGCAGAGAAACCGACAGCTACTGTGTAGCTCTCTTCATAGCTCTCGCGAACTTGAGCTTCCTCATACGGCCATCAGTGAAGGACCACGTCCCAGATCCTTAAGTCATCACTTGCAACACGCACTGGTTGTACAATCTTATTTTGAAGTTTTTTGGTATGCCTGACGAGAAGATGTGTCGTAATCTCCAATGAACCCACTTAATATGCTCATATTATCAAGAAGGCCCTCCTTGATGGAACCCTACCTCTACATTGTGCGTGGCCCGATACTTGGCCAGTTTTTCTACTATAGACTTACATATTGCTTCCATTTATATTGAGACATAAATTCAACAGCTGTTAATTAGATTAGGTTCTAATTCAAAGTAAGAGCAAAATAACTTAAGTATCAAACTGCTTTAGAATCCGAATAATGTTGTTAGAGATTTCACAAGCAATTTCCATTGACAGACATTTGTTTTGTTTGCATGTGTGCCTCCAAATTAATTACTATATCTAGTATATATAACTTAATCTAAATTCCATTGAATCATTTACATATTTGGAGACTGGATATTGGCACTACCGACGACCTAAAGCGGCGAGCCAAAACTGCTGCTATTTATAAGACTCGCCGACGCAACCGCTCTCCATTTAAGTAGTGAGCGACCGCGTCATGTGATAAAACATGCGACCAATCACCACCTGACGTACGCAGCCGCCTGCTATTAAATTAATAACAAGCCGCTGCGAAATGCCTGCTCACCTTCCAACCACGCAACCAATCGCTAATCACCGTGAAGGTGACGAACGACCATATTGCGAGGCTGTCCGTTATTGGAGAGCAGGTTTAAAGATGTTTAAGAGAGGTGAGTTAGAAACATTTGTTTGTTCATTCAGCAGTACAACATTACTATTTTAAATATCTCCAACTGCTCCAGCACATACAGTCGCAGCCCCTCACCACAAGCATGTAAGACTTTAAAGGAGTGGTCGTTGTTAGGTTGCGTCCAGCGTCCAAGAGATGTTCAGCTAAATGGGACCCATCAGGACTGCAATTCCTGTCCGCGGCCAAATGCTCTTTGTAACGTGTCTCGAAGTTGCAACCAGTCTGACCCACGTAAACGGCGTGGCATTCGTCACAAACAAGTTTATAAACACCCGACTTTTGACGAATATCTAACTTATCTCTATTATTACAGAAATTCCTAAGAGAATTGTTTGTCTTGAACGCAACGTACACGCCACTCTGTCGAAGAGTATTAGCTATTATTTCAGATATGGAGCCTAAGTAGTTAAAACTACTCACTTAAACCTGCTCTCCAATAACGGACAGCCTCGCAATATGGTCGTTCGTCACCTTCACAGTGATTAGCGATTGGTTGCGTGGTTGGAGGGTAGGCGGGCGTTTCGCAGCGGCTTGTTATTAATTTAATAGCAGGCGGCTGCGCACGTCAGGTGGTGATTGGTCGTATGTTTTATCGCAGGACGCGGTCGGTTACTACTTAAGTGGCGGAGTGGTTACGTCGGGTATTATAAATAGCAGCTGTTTTTGGCTCGCCGCTCACTTAGCGGTCAGCCACCGTAGAGTCTACTACACCTGAAGATGCCTCGTGTGGAGGCGAAACACGTGTCGTATTGTCGTCGGTGGTGTGTCTTTCCTAGTGTAGTGGGGGTGGGAGTAGGGGTGCTGGGATTAGTGGTCACGGGATAGTGCACGCAATTGAGGGAGGGCGGAGGTGCTCTTCAAACTAGGTAAGACACATCATTTTACTTTATTAAGCGGATATTGGCAAAGTAAATATAAACAACTTTAATTTAATCATGTATCTTTTATCTGCTTCACCAACATCGTCATCATTACCAGCCATCACAAGTCCACTGCTGAACATTGGCCTCACTCAAGCAAAGCACAGTCCCGCTACCTGCATCCATCAACTGCCTTACTCTATCATCAGGTTGTCACTCCATCTTATGGCATTGATGTTTTACGTTTTCGACAAAAATCCACAACATGAGAAAGTAGGTAGTAAATAAAGGTTCTTGGGGAACAATATCTTTAAATTTTACTATACAGCTTGAAATGTTTGATGGAAAGGCTATGATTCTCTGGATCGGTTTTGGTTCAACGTATTTTACTGACCTGGCAGCATTGCTACTTTGTATGACTAGTTTGATGGACACGTTTGAGCCTGGCTTGAGGATATTTTTATACATACAACGTGTTACAAAATACCCCGTAAAAATATAATTAATTATCAAAGCCAAAATTTTGTCAACCCTAGTAAGCTGTCATGTCAGGAACCAGATTATTTAACAGAAAGGTCTACGTACCTATTTTATCTAATAATTATCTACTTTAATAATTTTTCTATTTTCATTCATAAATGTTTGCTATCTTAATACAAGGATGTCATTATACTCAAGTACTGGTTTCAAAAATGTCAAGTTGGAAAAAATATGCTGTCAATTTCAAATCTTCTAATTGACATCCTACAACTGTTTCGGTTTTCTTCCAACATTTTTGCTAAATAACGATGCTTTCTAACTCGGAATATTACGATATGATGTTATGCGTAGGCCATGAAGATAGCAATTGAAATCGTGCTTGCGAACTGTATCGGCAACGATTTATCGATGGTAGACCCCCACTGAACAGCGACGGCTGCCTTCGTACCAGTGTTTTCTGAAGATGTCAAGACGACTACATTCCACCGGCTCTTTTCATTGGTCTACTGGAAGTGGACATCCAAGCACAGTCGACGCCAGGCAGGCTGAATTAGTGTTAAAGCATTTTGAAGAAGAGCCGACCACAAGTACGAGGCGAGCCGGAACAAGATTCGGTATAAAACATGTTACAGTTTGGCGAATTCTTCGTGACGACAATCGTCACCCTTATCACTATCGCCGTACACAGGAGCTGATACCTCCGATTTTGCACCCAGGAGGAACTTCTGCGAGTGATACCTCAGGCAGTTAGAGGAAAACCTTAATTACGTAAACTATGTTCCTTCGACGGACGAGGCAAAATTCACGAGGTCAGGACTTTCAAATATGCGTGAATCCACGTGCTTCACGGCAGGCAGATTCCAACACCAGTGGCGGCTGAATGTGTGGGCTGGCCTTTATGACGGGCATGTCATCGGTCCCGTCATTATGCCATCACGTCTGAACGGTAGCACCTATCTAACGTTTTACAAACGGAATTCGAAGAGGCGATTGACGACTTTCCTGTGGCTGACTGGGATTACTTTGAGAACCAAAGAAACATGGTGTTTCAGCATGATGGAGCTTCCGCACGTTGCGACACATTTGCTCGCAACGTACGAGAACATCTTAGTGTTCGCTTTCCGTGAGGATGGATCGGCCGCGGGGACCGGTGCTATGGCCTGCTCGTTCTCCGGAACTCACACCTTGGACTTCTTTTGTAGGGTTATGTGAAAGACAGAGTGTATTTCTCCGATTGTCCAACGGTTGCTGAGATGGAACAGCGTGTTAGATCGGTTTTCATCAATAACACCGAAGATTTAAATAAAACTAGTTTTACGGATTTTATCGCGTATATTAACTTATTTTATATTCCCGACGTTTTAATAAATATAACGAATGCAAAACAAACATATAGTAAAATATAAAAATTAACGACCAAATTAAATGTCAAACATCTGAGTCAACGTGAGAACGAAGCGCAACTGTTGACCACAAACACGGATCATAGATTAAACGCGGTCTATAATCTGTCAAAACAAACTCTGGATGATGCAACAATTAGAGTATTATCGAAAGGCCTTAATTTCGCCATAACACCGAAAAATTACCACAAGAGGAAATTATCTGCAGTGTCGAGGACTGTTTATTTAAAACAATATGCAAAAGGAAGATTTGGAAGCGATACTTCAAGACATTTCGTCTATGTTACGTCGAAGTTCAGCGCCAAAACCGAATCTACCTAAGGACGAATTTAAAGCGTTGAATAACCTACGCAATAAACCAGAACTCCTGATTCACCGCGCAGATAAGGGAAATGCCACGCTAGTCATGGATACGTCAGATTATAATTTTAAAATACAAGAACTTTTGTTGATTCAAGCACTTATAAAAGGTTAAAGACGACCCAACAAATAACACACTTAAAACAACTAGTGATCTCATAAAGAAACACTCCGAAAAATTAAATCTGGACGTAAAATCGATAATACCTACGTATGCCACGCCACCGAAGTTGTATGGATTACCAAAATACACAATCCCAATGCTCCACTACGTCCCATAGTTAGCCAAATCTATTCACCAACTTACAGATTGGCTCAACACTTAGCGAAAATACTCACACCGCTCAGGGATATACAAGAGCACACACAAAGATTCCTACCATTTTGTCAGCGAGATTAAAGACCTACATCTGGAAGACAATGAAACTATGGTCAGTTTTGATGTGCAGTCTCTGTTCACATGCTTACCTGTTGAGGACTGCATCTCGATTGTAACTAGAAGGCTGGAGGAAAACAACATGCCCATAGTATATGCAGTATTACTCAGACACTGTCTTACATCTGGCTACCTATTGTGGAAGGAGGAGTTCTACAAGCAAGTAGATGGTGGCGTTCACAATTCTACCTTTAGATAAAGTAACTGCATTTTTAGACCATCTTAACTCCATAAATTCTAAAATTCAGTTCACAATGGAGTTAGAGGAAACAATTCTTTAGCTTTTCTAGATGTGTTAGTAATTCGGAATCCTGATAACACTTTGACCCACACTGTGTATAGAAAAAGACCCATACAGATAAATATTTAAACGGTGACTCTTATCACCATCCTTCACAGTTAGCTACCGTGGTTAAATCTTTGTTTCAGAGAGCACGAGGATCTGTGACAGTAAACACCTGGCCGCCGAGCTCCAACACGTCAAGCAAGTTTTGCACGACAATAAGCTTCGGGTCCCGCGCCTACGTCACAGTGAACGAGTGAAGCCGGCCACAGTCGAGCGAGTGCCTGCTGTACTGCCATATGTCAGAGGTGCCACTGACAAGATTGGCTACATCCTGAAGCGTGCTTCCATTAAAACATACTTTAAGCCACCGAAGAAGATTAGTCATTTTTTACCATCAGTCAAGTGTAATGTCCCTCTGCAAGATACAGGAGTGTACAAGCTTGATTGTGAATGTGGTCTCTCTTATATAGGACAAACTAAAAGATGATTCGCGAGGCTATTGAAATTAAAAACATCCTAATTTCAATAGAGAAGATGGCTGGTGCTACCATCTGCTTGGGATCCTATAATTAATAAAATTAAATCCCAACCCAAGCATAAAACTGCAAGACTTCAAGATACTGGAAGTTCATACTGCGTAGATCGGAAAAATTAATAATTTTTAATTTGGAGGTAACCGTAGTTAACTACGACATTAGGACGACAAATACCTCAGTCCCCGTGACCATGGGTGCCGTAAAGTACTCGAAACGTCGGAAATATAAAATAATTTAATATACGCGATAAAATCCGTAAAACTAGTTTTTTAAATGTGTTGTGTTCGCGTAAATATAAGAAATCATTATGAACACTGACGATGGTGCAAAATGCCACACAAGCCATATCCCGACGAGCAAGGTTTGTATTGAGCATGGCGGAGCATACTTTGAGCCGTTTCTGTAAATTTGACGTTTATTATGAAAAGTAAGTGTTCGTTTAGGTTGTTTCGTTAGGTTAGTTCTTTTAAAACTTTTGTCGTTCCGCCAATTAGGTAGAAATGTAGGTACATTCTGCGTAGTTTACTCTATAGTTTTACTGAAATAGGGTTTGCACATCAGTGAAAATAATAATATTTTTTTATTTTTTTGGGGTATGTTATACAGCGTTACTACGGTTCTCAAATATTGTGAATGTACTCGTTATAAGGCCTCATTTAACCTCCTTTCGGCTTTACGGGTAGTTTTGTAACATCCAGTATAAAAATCAATATTTCGTATTACTTAAAAATGTATTTATTTAATATTGTGTATCAGATATAGATAGTATACACGTCAGAATTAGTTTTTTTGTATTAGTTTTTTTTTTTATTACTATGAAAACTTTTGGAGTGTGATTGTTTATTTTGTTTTTATTGAATGTAATTATAACATAAAGTTTCTATATCCATTATTATAAGAAAAAATAGTGAAATAATATTTTTGTAACCGTGTAATCGCGGGGTAAGAACATCCACTACTACCCCACATCATTCCGTGAGTGACGTAAGAGGCGACAAAGCGAAACAGACCAAGAGATGGGCAACTACATATCCCTGATAACAATTCAAAATTATAAAATATAATATGGTGCTCAAAACAAGCGTGGCAACTATGACAAAATGCCCCCTAGGGGCCAACCTATGGGGGCCTTTGTTCAGCAGTGGACTTTTATTGACTGTAATGGAATGTAATGAAATTGAATATTTATAAATAAATAACAGTTTGGATTTTAAAGAAGCGAAAATTAAACGACTTAAGAAGCCGCATAAGTCCCGGTCTCAAGGCTAAGTATAATCACAGTTTTAATTTTTAACTTCGCCAAGGGCTGGAAAGTTAATTGACGTATAAAAACTTGGCCTCTAAACTTTTACGAGGAAATAAATCTGTTTTAGTTTGGTTATCTTTTCAAGAATATTGCCTAAGAAGATACACGACAATCATTATCGTTTTAACAATTGAAAATTTTGTATCACTGAACGAATGCACGCATATTTTTTTATTTTTTTTTTCATAAAACTGAAGTTGCAAACTATCTTACAGTCTATACTTATGTAACTTCAAAAAAAGATAGCTTTGGATGAGCTTTCATCTCAGAGGACTAAGACGGAATGCCTCAAAGCCTGTTATTATACTGGCTCTCTATACCTTTCAGACCGGAACACAGCATACCTTGCTGTGAGCATTCTATTATTTGGCAGCAGAAATAGGTGGGAGGTTGGTACCTACTCAGACGGACTCCTAGACAGTAAAGAAGTCCTAGCACCTAGTATTTACACGTGGTAGAGCCACGCTGCTAAATTATGGTTGTAGCACGATTGGGTCGGCTCGACTAGGAAATTTCCACGCTCTCAGAGAATACCAGCGTAAAATAGCAGCTTAATTCTGCTTTGTTACATATGGTGAGTGTAGAGAACCGGAGATCCTTTTTACTGGAAACGAGGCATTCCATTTAAGTCCTCAGGGGTGACAACGCATCTGCATTTTGATTCTTATTCGAAGATAAATGTAAATGTCTATGGGCCGTACATTTGTCTTGTCACCCGTAATCCCTTTATCCTCCCCGATTTATTCTTGATGACAACTGCGGTTTGACAATCGCAGTTGTCATCAGGAATATGCTGCTGCGAAATATTTTTTTTTCTTATTTCTCAGACATGCAGGTGTCCTCCAGTAGTTTTTTTCACCGCCAAGCACGTGGTAAATCAGAGCTTAAAATTGCTATTAACAATTTGATTCGTGTCGGCCGGGATCGAGCCCGCGTACTGCGAAATTTACAGCGAGCGCTTAGCCCCTGAGCGGACATAGCTCTTAAATGAAATATTGTGCAAATCTTATATTATTTTTTACGTGGCAGAGCCATGCTGCAGCTATATTACTGGTATAGATGTAGCACGAATGGGTCGGCTCAACCGGGGAAGCTACACGCTCTCACAGAATACCAACGTAAAATAGCAGCTTAACGCTGCTGTTTCGTATGGTGAGTGTAAAGAACCGGAGACCCTTTTTACTGGAATCGAGGCATTCCATCTTAGTCCTCAGGGATGACAACGCATCTGCATTTAGATTCGTAATCGAGTAGAGATGTAGATGTCTATGGGCCACAGCAACCGCTTACCATCAAGTGTACTGTGTGCTCGTTTTTCACCCTTATCCTATAAAAAAAATATTGAGCTGTATAAAAAATATGGTTTGAAAGTATGGAAAAGGTGTGAGAAAATTGATAATAATTATCAAATCAATTTAAAAAAAAACAGTTATTAATTTAATTTCGTACGTCCATAATTGTCGTGCGTCCATATTTGAAAGATTCAAATTATGGACGCACGGGTGAATTTTGATCTTGTTACGTACTTTTTGTAGACTTCTTCCAGATCTCGTAATTATGCTTTTCATCTTTCAACTCAGTAGCGCACCATGAGTAGCTCTACTACCTACCCTACATTTTCGATGTATCCTAAAAAATAATAGTTAATGTTTTTTATAGCCTTTTTATGTCATTTGTTGTTATTTAGTCTTACCGATTGTAATTAAACTTGATGAACAGAAAGAGATCATTGCCAGGAGTGATCTTGGCTTTATTTTGTTCGAAAAACTTGAAGACTATTTAAATCTTAATAATACCAGATTTAATAGATCCTATCCATGTGAAGTTTATGATAAAAATATTGACTGATGCTTTCATAGAAATCAAAATCATACTTATACGAAATAGTTTTATATTTTTATTCTTCTTCTTTAGCTCGTAGAAGTCCACTGCTGGACATAGGTCTCTCTCTTTTTGAGAGACCTATGTCCAGCAGTTCACTTCATCACCACGCTTGGCAGGTGAATTAACGATCGCAATAGTCTGGTTCTTTTACGATTGGCGTAAACAATGTAGTTAGATAGGTAAACGTCATTAATCGGAAGTAATAAGATCTTTCTAGCATTTTCCACAGATTCACTAACGTCCACTCACTTAAGAAAATTTTATATAAGATTTGTAAAAAGATTACCCTGGTTACCTACCAGTTTTGCTTAAGAACACATGCAATCAAAACAATTTTAATGAATCGTATAATGAGTATAAATAATGTCAAATTAACAGTAAGCATCTATAAAGATGCAGGCATATCTTTCTCGCAGGTTTTAATGTCGGGAAATAAAAGCTGTCACGGACAAGCTATCATGAATAATATGTACCTATTTAATATATTATGAAAATTGTAAAGTATGATTAAAATAACAACAGACAAAACATTAAAGTGAATTTAATTATCATCATCATCATCCCAATCATACTGCTCGACATGGAAATGAATGCCACAATACACGTTCCTGAGCCACCTGCATACATCGACTTCCTGCACGTCTTACCAGGTCTTCATTCCATTTTGTACTGGCCACTTGTTTTTTATGGAATAAGAGTTATAAACAAGCGCATCCAGCTGATGGTAAGTGAATGCTGCAGCCCACAGGCACCTACATCTATCCTCGATTAAGTATTAAAATGTAGATGGGTTGTCACCTCTGAGTACTTATAAAAATAATTATATAAAGAGCCAAATAAATGCGTCTTACATGCGGGATACGGACCCAAGGCCTTGCAGTACCGCAACCAGCACGCAACACGCGTTGTCAATGCGCTATTGATTAGTAACTTACATTATCTTGGGTAGGGAAAATTAATCACTATGCAGGGCAAGGGATTCCTTGATTGAATTGGTGATAGTGGTGGTGGTTGATGGTGTGTATGAGAAAATCTACATATTATGGCAATAGCCCTGACTGGACACTGTTGTCTAAAAAGCACATGACCATCTTGGGATTAAGTAACTCAAGAATGTGAAGCGTTTCATTGAAGATATAGGGAGTAGCAGCGAACTATAGCAATAGCAGCGACCACAATAGATAACAATAGATTCGCAGTGATACTGGTCTTTTTAGACCTGCATAGCTACTTTCACAAATAAAAAAATGTGAAAATCTACCAAGTAATGGACGTCAGCAAAAGTATTCTTGGAAAGGCCAGCAGAACTTTTAAATAAAGTTGTAAATGTGATGTAATCAATAATATGACTTTAGTTTTTATGATTTGTGGTCAAAATTCGACTGTTACTTATCTCTTTTTATAGGATACCTGATGGTAAGTGGACGCTGTGAAACATAGACATCAACATCTATATCCACATCTCTAAAACTATCCTTGATTAAGAATTAGAATTATCAACGAAAAAGTTGTAAAACAGGCCTTTTAGGCATTAAAATAAGAAATAAAATTATACTGTATAAATGCAGGTCGCGTATTACATCTTCTTTAAAAAAAAACTCAAATTAAAATGAAATCTGTGGTTGCCAATTCGTCTATCCATCGCGGCTATTATTGCAAATATCCGCGGACCTTCCCCTTGAGGAAATCAATGGAGCTTATGTTCAGCAGTGAACCTTAATAGGCTGTAGTGATGACAGTAATAATGAAAATAGTGAAAAAATATCTGCGCGTAGCATATTTTTATTTTATTAACAACAAAAATTGTAATAGTGAAAACGTTTTCACTCGGGGCAGTGCGGGCTCGCCGCTAGTATTTTAAAAATTTGGTCATCTGGCAGTTCTGGAAATGAAAATTAATTAAGTTCATTATGAGGGTGAGCCCTGAATAACTCGGAGCGTTCATTAGTAATAAATAAATTAACACCGGCGTCCTACGCAGCACATATAATGAAGTTTTAAATTGAAAACGTAATGAGCGAAATTTTTAACACGAATTGGTGTGTATACCTGTAATGGGTTAGGGACAAGCCAGTATACATTAGAGTTGTGCTTCACTGCCATGTGGCTTTTTAATGTTTTTGAAGAACATCCTCATCATTACAGCCCTTTACAAATCCACTGCTAAACATAGGCCTCGAAAAAGGAACGCCACAAAGGACGGTCCTAACTCACATGCATTCATCGACTTCCTGCATATCTTACCATGCCGTCACGTCATCTAGTGTAATGTAAATATAATTGTACCACATAGTACAAGATATAAATCCGCATTCAAAATTATAATTAACAATTTAGTTGGTAATGGCGGGGATTGAATTCGGGTTGCTCGCTCACTGTAAAATTTACGGTGTGCGTTAAGACTTAGCCCCTGAGATATCACGGCTTGTTCATATCTACTAAAACAACAATAACGATTCAGTATGTGACTATTGCATAATATTTTCCTTAATTAATTAAATAATTGATTTATACGTTTTTTGTTTTTATATTTTGATATTATTTTGCTTTTAATATTTGGCTTTTTAACAATCTATGTAATGTGTAATGTTTTCAGTTGTTCAAGCAAAGATAGTTGTTTAATAATTAATTTGTTCTGTTTCTGTTAGTGTTAGGCTAAGGCATGCGGTGTGGCGGCGCGTTTCCGGTTCCGGTTTCTTGATGTCACACGGGACATTGTCCAATACAATTCGGAACACTGTAATATAATGCTCATTACTGAAGATTTAGGGGCCTTAGGTTTTGTGTAGCAATTTGCACAGCATTCTGCGGAGCGTACGGCTTAACGTCGTATTCTATATATTATATATTTTGAGCGGGAACCAATCAAAAATTAAATAAAAAAATTTTGTGTTTCTCAAGCACGCAGAACAGTACAACCGAACCAAAATTCCGCTCAAGAAAATAACTGCTCAGGGCAAGCTGAGAAACAAGACCAAGGCGACCCCTGCCACGCTACGCGTGAATTTCTGCAATATAAAGGGACTTCACTCGAACCTAAACGACGTCCACTACCATCTCGAAATCTCGGCCCTGCTCTTTCTGACCGAGACACAGGTGTCCTCTTCAGCTGATACTTCGTATCTCACCTACCCGGGGTATAAATTGGAACACTCCTTTGTTGTCTTTGGGCTGGAGTTTGCGTATATGTCAGAGAGGACATCTGTTTTCGACGCCTGGCAGTGAGGTTCAAACCTGTCCATCCTTTGGCTACGCGTAGACAACAACGACCATCCGTGCGTCTACGGGTGCCTCTTTAGGTCCCATAGCTGTAATGCAGAAACCGACTGACTCATCGACCACTTCCAAATGGCTAAGGATTCTTTGCTACGGCAGATCCCATCCGCAGAGATCGTGATCCTCGGCGATTTTAACGCCCACCATGCTGAATGGCTCGGTTCACGTTAAACCGATCATGCGGGGAGATCTGTTCATGATTTTGCCTTGGCATATGGTCTGACACAACTGGTTACTTCGCCTACGCGGATTCCAGATGTGGAGAATCATGCATCTTCCCTGTTGGACCTGCTGCTGATCTCTCATCTCCGTCTCCGTCGACGCCCCTCTCGGCTCCTCGGACCATTGTCTAATTCGGAGTGTGGTGCCACTCACGCTGAAATCGCGGTTGCATTCTATTTCAGGCACTATAGGTCGACCGATTGGAATAGGATGCGGTCTTTCTTTGCACCCTAACCTTGGGGGCGGGTTTGCCCATCGGAGGCAGATCTCAGCCATGGTTTAATCGCTCCTTTAAAATAGCATCACGCTATAAGCAGGAGTGCTACCGGGCCTGGGTTGATGCATCAACGTCCCGGTATTTAAACACCAGCGCCCTTAAAAAGAAGTATAATTCCGCCTCCAGGTCATTTAAAAGAGTCATTGCCAAGGCATAGTCAGAGAACATAGGCAGAATTGGCGAGAAACTAGTTCGCCTTCCTTCGGGAGCCCGTGCATTCTGGTCTCTCGCCAAAGCTGTCCAAGGGAACTTCTGTCAGCCATCTCTTCCATGTCAGCAGGAGTACGACTCACTGGCCCATGCCGCAAAGAAGGAAGCCGATTTGCTAGGCTCTTTCTTTGCGTCCAACTCGACTCTCAATGACGGGGGGAGCACACCGCAGACCATTAAGACGCTTAATGCCAGATATGCGGTTCACACAGCGCTCGGTTCGCAAAGCACTCCTCTCCCTGGACATCCACAAGTCGAGCGGGCCTGACGGAATCCCCCCAATTGTGCTGAGGACGTGTGCTTCAGAGTTGGCACCGGTTCTAACGCGTCTTTTCCGGTACTCCTACTCCCTACGCGTAGTCACGAAATCATGGAAGACGGCTTTCGTCCACCCGATCCCTAAAAAAGGCGACCGCTTAGATCCGTCTATCTACAGGTCTATCGCCCCCATCACCTCCTTGTTCTCCAAAATAATGGAATCCATTATAAACTGCCAGCTCATGCGGTACCTTGAGGATCACCAGCTGATTATTTACCGCCAATACGGTTTTCGTCGAGTTCGATCCGCTGGTGATCTTCTGGTCTACCTGACTCATAGATAGGCGGAGGTAGTAGAGTACAAGTAGGACGCATTGGCTTATTAAATATTAGTTTCCAGTAAAAAGGGTTTTCGATTCTCTTTTTTGATATAGCTGCAGTATGACTCTACCACGTTATAAATTATCTATATAAATAAAAAGCAATTGCCGCATGTATGAAAGATCATCACTTTAGAACGACTCGACCGATAAGGCTGTTTTTATTTGTGTTGGTAATTCTCAGGATAGAAAATTTTCTCTCTATGTAAGAAATCATTTTTGAAAATCCACCTGAAAAATCGAAAATTCGGAGAATATTTTTGAATAAAAATCTCAATGAAAAATTGTGATGTTCAGTGTGACAGTTTTGCTGTCACATGTTCACACAAATTCTACAATGAATATTGATATTTTGACAAAAAAGAATTAAATTGAAAGTGATAGCGTATTTTAGAGGTGATCATATCTTTAGTGAATAAAAAACCTTAAAATTAATCAGTTTTACTACTGGTGACATCTGGAGAAATTAAACTCCAGATGTCACCAGTAGTAAATTATTACATATTAATTCTCGTTATCTTTTCGTTCACGGCAAACCGTATAGGGTATACGGTTTGCCGTGAACGAAAAGATAACGAGTTGTAATTCGACGCTAGCGACATCTCTTGACATTTTTTAGTACTAAATACTAAGGTTAGAGTAGAACTATTAGAACTTAAATTAAATGTTTTTAAACATCCCGCCCACCAAAGGCCTCCGTCCTTTCACAAAATAAATTTATACAAACCAGAAATAAGGTCTATAAAGGAACACAACAATAGAAACTCTTAATAGAAACTATAGAAAATAATTAGGCTCTGGGCACATACAGCACCCACCATGAGATCACACTCAAAGTAAAGAATAAATTAAAATACTTAAAAATACACATAAATTTGTACACAACTTTAAGAGAAAACCCAAAACTAACATCAAACTAACCCTGTAGTTACAACTTAAACAAAATTTTAAACTTAGTCTACAGATTTAGGTAGAAAATATAATTTGTAACATGGCGTTTACAGTATCCGTTCTTAGTTTTAAGCGTTACAACACGTGTAATCTGATCTTTACCGACTTGTTTTTCAACCACTCTACCTAACAACCATTTTGCAGGGGTAAGTTATGATCTTTAATTATAACAACATCATTAATCTCTGGCTCAGTTTTTCATTGTCCATTTATAACGTTGATTTAAAGTTACTAGATATTCTTTAGACCTTTTTTCCAAAAATCGTTAACCATTTTTGAGTATATTTCCATCTCTGAAGACCAGTTACATTTTACTAGTACAATATTCATCGGGTATTACAATAAGTGGCTCCCCAACTAAAAATGACCAGGCGTTAATGGTAAGGATCATCAGGATTATCACTGAGATAAGAAAGTGGACGAGAATTGAGACATGCCTCAATTTGAGTTAAGACAGTCGAAAGCTCTTCATATGTGAGCGTAGAATCTCCTATCACTCGCTTTAAATGCGTTTTAGTGGATCAAACTCTGGCCTCCCACAAGCCTCCGAAGTTGGGGGCATGTGGAGGTATGAAATTCCATGTCGTACCTTCGCTAGCAAGTAAGTGGCTAATTTCGTCCGGCAGCTGCGATACAGCGCGATTAAAACTCTCTCTCAACTCTTTATCGGCGCCGACGAAATTAGTACCGTTGTCGCTGAACAAGGTCTTACAATGTCCTCTCCTTGAAACAAATCTGCGGAAGGCTGCGATAAAGCCTTTAGCAGTCATATCGGTCACTGCTTCTAAATGTACCGCCTTTGAAAATATGCAGATAAAAACGCAGATATAGCCTTTGTAAGACTTTGCTCCTCATCCAGGTGAAAAACGAATATTAATATGACCCGTAAAATCAACTCCTGAGATCTTGAAGGGTCTCGTTGGTTTTAAACGATCCTCGGGAATTTGGCCCATCAGCTGATTGTTGTTTTGTTTCGAATACCTTATGCACTTCACACAGGTTCTATACTGCTTCTTCACCAGGTCACGCGCTCGAATGATCCAGTATTTTGATCTTAAGAAATTAAGCATCAACTGTGGCCCGCCATGAAGCGTTGTAAGGTGAGCATCCGCAACTATGAGCCTTGTAAGATGACACTCACTAGGCATAATTATTGGATGACGAGTGTCATAGCCAACCTTGGCTTCATTAATGCGTCCACCTACTCGTAACACACCATTCTCATCGAGAATCGGGTTCAGATTATGTAAACGGCTCCTCTTTGCGACCCAGTTGTGGGCTTTTAAGTGCTTGATCTCTTCCTCAAAATATAAACTCTGTGTCTCCTTTATACAATGTCTCGTCACCGTGCTCATTTCGTCGGCTGTTACCTTCTTCGATAAAGTGAGTCTTTGTTTCTTTGGTAGTTTTAAATTCAAAAATCTTTTGCAGTAGGACATCACGCGTAACAACCTTGGTAACGAAGAAAATCTCGTCCAAAGGAAAACGTCTTTTGGTTGTATCGTAGTCACCAAAGACTTGACAGGCTTTTCTTCTTCTGCAGTCTCAGATTCTTGACAGCCTTGACTCTCATACATTTTGTTGCCCCTTAGCCATGTGGGTCCGTGCCACCACAACTCGTGATCAACCAACTCATCACTGCTTATGCCTCGGCATGCACAATCCGCCGGATTATGCTTTGTGTTTACATGTCTCCATTGACTTCTATCCAGTATCGTAGTATCTCTGATACTCTGTTGCTCTAAAAGTCACCCAACGATGAGGTTCTCCTGCAATCCATGCCAGCACCACGGTGCTATCCGACCAGGCGTATAATTTTTCCTTTGGTATTTTCATAACTTGGGAAACTTCATGTATTAACTTTGCGGCAAGAAGTGCAGCACACAACTCTAAGCGAGGTATGGATATCTCTTTTTGAACTGGCGCCACCTTAGTTTTGGAGGTAACCAGATTAACAGCAACTTTACCGTCCTTGTCTTCAGTTTTCAGATAAACAACTGCAGCATATCCAGCTTGGGAAGCATCTGCAAAGGTGTGTAGCTCAACATGATCCTCTCTTTTTGTTTGCAGCCATCTTGGAACAATAAGCCTAGGAACATTTACCAGATCATCTCTAAATTTACCCCATTCGCGAAGGAGTTCCGACGGCAAGTTTTCATCCCAATCAAGACCAGACTTCAAAGTTTTTGGATGAAGACTTTACCCACAAATATCACAGGCGCGATCCACCCGATTGGATCGTAAAGTCTTGCAATTTCAGATAACACAGATCTCTTAGTCACTGTCTCATTCTTCATAGGAAGTTGTAAATTGTATTCGAAGTTGTCAGTGCTTTTGTTCCAAGATATACCCAATACTTTGACCACGTGATTAAATTTGAAACCAATAGTTCTATCTGTACGCAAATTCTCAGTCTTAATGTGCTCAAGTAACTGATCATTGTTGCTACACCACTTTTGTAGTTCGAAACCTCCGGCTCTCATCAGGTTCGTCATCTGCTTATAAATCTCTATGGATTCCTCATAAGTCTCGCATCCCGATAGCAAATCGTCCATGTAATAGTCCTCAAGTGTGATCTGAGATGCTACAGGATACTTTGCAAACTCATCCATTGCCAGCGTTTGCAAAGACTTAACCGCTAAATACGGCGCTGACGCCGTACCGAACGCCAGTCGCTTCATTCGAAAATGCTGTATTGGCTCTTTGGGATCTGATCTCCATAAAATGCGCTGTAAGTCAGTATCTGGCTCCTGGACTATTACCTGGCGATACATCTGCTTAATATCCGCCACAATGCAGACCGGATGTCGTCTCCATCTCATTAAGATATGGCGTAATTCCTGCTGTATCTTGGGACCGACGAGCAGTTCTTCATTTAAGGAAACATTGTTCTTCCCTTTGCATGAAAAATCAAAGACCAATCTCGTTTTGGTCGTCTCTTTATCTTCTCGCACAACTGCGTGGTGAGGAGCATACACTACTGTCGGATCTTTCACTTGCTCTTCCTCTACGATAGGAGCCATATGGTACTGAATCAAATAGTCATCGATAGCTTTTGTATACTCTTCACGTAAAGATGGATTTCTTAAAAGCTTCTTCTCTAAGTATGTAAACCTCTTCAGCGCTATCTCTCTCGTATTGCCATGTAAACACTCTGGGGTTGCACCTTTGAAGGGTAGTCTCACCATGTAACGTCCTTTCATATCTCTCATTGTGGTCCTTTTATAAATTTCTTCGCACCTCATTTCTTCTTCTGTCATCTTTTTCTTGATTTTGTCTGGCTCTCTCTCTCTATCTCCCAGAACTTTTTCAGAAGCTCATCTTCATTAACTCGGATATGAAGACTGATGGGAAAAGAACATGCTCCTGGGAACTCGTTGTCGACTTTACCGGACAAAATCCAACCAAGTTCAGTATTTTGAGCAAGTGGACCACCTGGCTCTGCAGAAGGATGTTTAATAAGACCCTCTTTAATTATCCCACTATGAACATCGACTCCTAAAATGACATCTATTTTACCAGGAGATCTATATTGTGGATCAGCTAGTGAAAGATCATCAAGCTCAGGCCAATATAGATTTGCAGGTTTGCGCGAAAGCAGTAATGAAGTCAAACTCTTCAACACATAGGCGTCTCTAACTGGAAATGAAAACTCAGGATTAAGCAAAGACTCAATATTAAAAGATACCATGCTCCTGGTTCTTGTTTCACCTTCACCTACACCGGAAACTATACCATTAACAGGAGTTCGATCAAGACCTAATGACTGAACGGTTGCCTCAGTGATCAAAGACACCTCAGAACCCTGATCAATTAACGCTCGGGCTAATTGGGAGTAGCCATTTGACGAAACAATTTTTACAAAATGAGCTACTACTCTCGACTCGGTATGATTATTAGGTTGTTGACTCAAAGTTTGTGGATTCTTCTTCTCAGACGGTTGCTGATTCTCTGACAGAACCGTAGGCGAAGTAGCTAGCGGTAAGATCGGAACCGCAGCAGCCACTTGTTGATCTCTCTCGTAATGTAGTGTAGTGTGATGACGTCGTCCACAACGACGACAACTCATAGACTGATGACATCCTCTCACAGAATGACTCGATGATAAGCAGTTGAAGCACAAGCGGTTTGCTTGCACATACTCAGTCCTCTTCTCTGGGGACAGCCTCTCATATTGCTTACATTGGTATAGTGAGTGTCCTCCTGAACACATCACGCAAGTATTGATTGACACTTTCTTCTCGTTGTTGTTAACAGTGGAGTGAAATGCCTTGTGTTTAATGATTTGTTTCAAGTATTGTTGTGTAGCCTTTGGTGTATTTTTGGCATTCCAGCATCTCTAATGTTCAAATCTAGTCTCCAAAAACTCATAAGTTGATTCCAAGATGGTAAGGTGTTAGCTGAACATTCTGAGTCACATACATTTCCCATTGCTTGCGTGATTCGGTATCAAGCTTAGATACTACCAGATAGTTCATGATAGGATCCCAAATGTCAGTGTTGATATCAAGATTCTGTAGTGACTTGAGACACGCAGATGTATTATCTAGAAGTTGCTTCGTAGGGTCGCTGACTCAGCAGCAATAGCCCTTTGGGAAAACAGACGCTTCATTACCTCGTTGCAATTGTATCTCTTGTTTGTGTAACGTTGGGTCAGTTTTGTACAAGCATCTTGATAATTTACATCAGTCACTGCTAGGTTTCTCAGAAGCAGCTCAGGTTCTCCAACAGGCTACTTTTTAGGTAGTGGAGCTTTTGAACATCTTTTAAACTGGAATTGTTGTGGACGATCGAGTGAACATATCGTAGAAGCTCTGCCATTCGTCGTAGTTCCCGGTAAACTTTAGTAACTTCACGTCAGGTTGCGGCTTTCCAGTGTTTCCTGAACTTGTCTCCGAATTATTACCAGAGTGGCTCGATTTAGTAGCTGGGCTGGTTGGAACAAGCTTCTCTAACTGCTCTAGCAGCATAGTCTTGAATGTCAAATATGTATCTTCACAACAGTCATACTCATCCTCGAGGAAGTACGCCAACAGCTTCTGATCGTCTGGTGAGGTGGCAGCAACAATTTCATAATGGTTGGTGTTGAATAGGTCCCAATTTGCCTTTAAGGTCTCTTCTCTAATTCGGATGTAGGGCACCGTAATTGTATCCTTCGGGGATTTTTTAAAGTTCTTAAATGCCTTTGAAATACGCTGACTAATCTCAGTTTGTTTTAGAATCATTGAGTTTATCTCCTCCATGTTGACGCAAAACAAATGTCCAAATAACTTTAAAATTCACTGATACATATTCTACTAATGTTCACCAAACGCTCCAGCGACTATGTCCAAAACACTTTAAAAAATTCGCAAATATTCTAGAGACTATGTCCAAACACTTGTAAAATACTAAAGAAAGTTCCACTGATCGAAAATTTTCTAAGTCCTATAATCAGTAAAAAGTTAAAGTCCCATAATCAGTAAATTTTCTAAGTTCCAACACGAGTTAAATTTTTCTAAGTCTTTGGGACTCAGACAATTTTTCACTGCACACGAAATATTCTAAGTTCTAAACACTTTGCCAATTTTACAGTTCACTCACAATTATTCTAAGTCTTTAACACTTGTAATTTTTTCGTCACTTTACTCACTGTTACACTTATGTCCTTCTTCTCCCGGGTTTCGGCACCACTTTATGTCTAAACTTGCGGATGTTGAAATTAAACTCCAGATGTCATCAGTAGTAAAACAATTTATTTGCATAATAATTCTCAGACCCTATACGGTTTGCCGTGAACGAAAAGATAACGAGTTGTAATTCGACGCTAGCGACATCTCTTGACATTTTTCAGTACTAAATACTAAGGTTAGAGTAGAACTATTAGAACTGAAATTAAATGTTTTTAAACAAGGTGTGTTGCAGGAAGTAGAATTGATTTCAGTTAGTGATAACTTGGTGTGTTGTAAACATACAGTAATCTGTTAATCGGTAAACCATCGACTATATTCGTTTTCTGTTCGGAGAAGTGTTGTGATGAACGCATTAAAAAGACCAACAAATATTTGCCAAAACAATGAACTACGATTTATTTCATTTCAATAAATTCATGATTGTACTGAAATAGTTTTGTTTCAATACACACAAATTCATGTTATATTTAATATATATAGATAGTATTTAATATATTTGGTATAATTTCTATCACTTTTCTGCCTCGTTGATCTAGTGGTTGTATGTCAGAAATTTTTACTACTCAATTTATTAAATTTATTATATGACTTAATTTTTTCTTTCACGCTTGCATCGTAGAACCAAACGCTCCATCTTCACTCCTTTTTGTAGACCTACCACTCATTCGGTCCACGCCAACAGTTTGCTTGGTCAGTCGTCATGCGTACAGAAAGGGAGTGTTTGGCGGCAACGTCGTCGCATCTATCATATAAATAATAGCTCTGTACTACCACACGGAACGTTGGTCACTAACCGGACTGATTACCTTGCCTGGCGGCAGATCTCCTCTTTTTCTTCTACGGCCAAATGTCTTTGACGCCATTTGTCTTCCTATCCAATTATAATGTAGGTGTTTTCAAGGCAAGGGTAAAAAGGATTTAGTTAAGCTAAGTCTTTTCGGCTACAATCACCTGGCTTAAATAGGGTTTATTGTAATGATTTCTTATATTTACGCGAACACTACACATTGAATAAAACTATTTTTACGGATTTTATCGCGTTTAATTTTACTAATTTTGATTCCCGACGTTTCGGGTGCTTTACAGCACCCATGGTCACGGGGGGGACTGAGGTGTTTGACGTCCTAATGTCATAGTTAGCCCGGATACCTTCAGTTTTTTGAATATTAATTTTTGGTCCGATCTACGCAGAATGAGCTCCTTCTCCCAGTAGTGTAATAAATATATGTAATAAATACATGTGAGGAGTAATAAAGAGATATTGTAACGAGACAGTCGTTTCTATTGGTCCGATCACCACATGGCGACCCTGCAGGCGGTGCGCTGCTAAACGCACGCGCACCGCCGGGGCCTATTAAAATTAAAAGTAAATATAAATACTATTATATTAAATAATGAAATGAAACGATTGACAAAAAATATTATAACGGAATGGACGCAATACCAGATGTGACGAAATAAATAAATATAGAAGCTGACTGAAAATTAAAAGTATTATGTACTCGTTGATGAAGTAAAATAATGTATATGTATAAAAGTACTATGAAGGCAACTAAGAAGGAATGAGGAAAATAAAATATGGATTTTTTTTATAATGACTAAAGCCAAGCATTCAAGAAACGGCAGATTAATTTAAAAGGAAGAAGCCGTTGCACTCTTGCAAGCTTCATCCATAAGAATATTAAAATTAAGCCAAGAGAACAAAGAAAAGATTAAGAGGTAACTTGCACCTGTGTAAATTTTAATTCCATTTAAAATTTTAATAATTTGAGATTTTTTAATGTTGATTTTGCTATTTAGTTGTCTATTAAATGTTCTATATTTAACATATTATGATTAAGTTGAAATTATTTATCAGATAATTCACAATACAATTGATTTTTAATATTTTATCTCTATTTTAAAAATGCAATCATAATACAATATCAAAATTAAGCACATTACATTTTAAGCACTGATGGCATTTGTATTTAGGTACAAGACAATTTTATATTCACTTTTATTCGGTTATTGTTTTATATTATTTTTATTACTATGTCGTGAAAAAATAAATAATATGATAGTTTACATTAAATTTTCATATTTTGTAGTTGTAACACATCAGTAATAGATTCCGTTGCTTTTTTTGTAGCAAATTTCAATTAAATGTATACAATTTTGACAGAGGTTGTAAATAATTCGCTATTATTATAAGTTTTTTTTCTTTTCTAATGACAATAAATCTTAAAGTTTTATATTAACCTACTTAAAATTAAATTTGTTTTTTTTAATGTACAAATAAATTAATGTTTTGTTTATAAACTTGGTAGCTGTTATAGTGATTACAATTTATTTTATGTATACGATTTATTAATGATTATATTTCTAGCAATCCTAAATAAAGAAAAAGCTAATGCATTTTTCGATATAAGTAAAAGTAATATAACTATTAACGACGTAACCATTTAACCTTCTGTGTCAATTACAAAATATTTAAAACTATTATTTTAAGATACTAAGGAATAAAATAATTATGAAAGGTTTTAATAATAATTACAATTACAAAGTTAAACACAGACAGAAAATTGAGTGACAAAAATGTTTCCCCATTTTTGTACAAAATTAGAAAGTATGTATTTGAAACTTGTGAGGAATAAAAGAAAGGAATGTTCAAAAGTGTGAATACGAATGTTTGAGTTGCTAAGTTTCGTCAATATTGGACTGATTACCCAAATATTGATGAATGCTTAAACTCCTGATATGGAATTCATTATGAATGAGAATAATGCAAGTTAGTATTGTAAGTGGAGCATGCAAGTGTATAAAAGTAATCGATAGAGTCAAATAGATAATAACATGTTAATAAAGAACACAGTAATGTATAAATAAAGAATGAAACATGAGTTATGAAGAGAATAAAAATAAAACAAATGTTGATCTTGATATGATATCAATGGAGAGATACGGGAACGTCCATCATTGGTATAGCATATAGTCCTCGAGCAGGGTATTTTTCCATGATTGGATGATAAAATCGGAGGTAACGGTTACTAGGGAACAATACCTTCAGTACAAGTGATGTGATCGAGTTTACTCATATTAGTACTGTTGGGGACCATTCACACCTTCATTTGATCATACTGCGAACTTAGTTTTCCTCTGTGACAATTGTTGGAGTCCTTTTAAAATGACATAAACGTAGACCTCAAGGTTGTGCGCACAACCCAAGGTACACTTTTACCTTGATATAGTATGAAAAAAACAGTTTATGTACCAATAAAATGAATTTAATGTAATGAAAATGTAATATAATACCCAAGTAAATGGGGAGCCCATATGTATAAAGTACCCGCGTGATAAATATCATGAAGTAAAATATAAATGAAGGGAATTAAAACTCCGATTCCCGATATCTAATAAATAAATAAATCTATAAGTGAATAGAAATAAAGCTAGCTAAGATTAAAAAATATTAAGAAAGAAAAGAAAGTACGCACAATAATTATAAAAAAAAGACATGATGATCGAAAAGGAATGTAATGAGATGTGTTAGTATGAAAATAATAAACATGCAGGGATATGAGAACAATTAAAATGAGGTAATAAGGAGATCCCCGGCCAAATCTAAAAAGTGAGATATTATGTAGTTATTTTGCATTTCTGTATTAGGGTGCTACCTACAATGCTATCCAAAATGCTACTTAAAAGTTACACATGTAGTAACTATAGGATCGATCCACACAACCACACGTAAAAAAAAGAAAAATTAAACATGATAAATACATTTTCACGCAGATCTAGTTTTTCATAATATATACAATAACTCTTAATTTAACATTAAAGGAGTCAATCGTTTTTGGGCCCACTAGAAATTTTAAGGACCCTTAATGGTATTACACACGAAAAAAAAGATACCAATTTATTATAGTAAATGGCCTATAGATTTTATGAAAACCTAAACAGAATCAAGAAATCTGAAAAAAAAAATGAATGGTTTTGATTTTCCGTGTTCTGGTTAATATATTATGGGAAAAAAATGCGTGTAATGAATAATTTTTGCAGTTTCTATAAAAAGAAAAATGTTTTTTTTTACAAAGATAACTTATTATATGCATATTATACTTATTTGTATATTATATATTTATTACTAAAAAGAGATACCACTGAAGAGATTTTCATCATATTTCTAAAGGTGTTAGCTTATATATCATATAACATGGTTCAAAGTCACCGTGGAACGAAACGCTATTTTGTCATTGACTTCCGTGCTGCGTAAATGCGGAAACGATAACTACTAATTTTCGTTTTATTCCACGTTATGTATTTAATTCGCCATTGACATTCGAAAATGAAAACTGACGAGTTTAATTAAAAGTCAATGTGAGTGTATAATACAAGTTTACTTTTCCTCCTAGAATTTTGGAAAATCTATTTATGTTGAATAACTTAAAAAAAATAACAAACGCAGGTCTTATTAGTAAGTTAAAAGGTTAAAAGTGTCTAAGTGTTGAAGTTTTATGTTATTGGTGAAATCTAATTTAACTAAAATAAAATCACACAAAATATACACACATCTATGTTAAAAGAGTATCAATAACCTATTGTCAAGGGATTTAAGTTATGTGTATGTAATAAATCTGGTGTCTGTTAATCAGAAATCAAAGTCAAAAAGGAATATAAATGTATTAATATTTATATCAGGGATAAAATATTATGTAATTAGAAAAAAACTCCTTGTGTAAATATTTTGTGTGTTTTTATTCGTACTAATAATATTAAACTGTAAAATTACCAATCAATTTTGGTGATGGTGTTTAAAAATGTGACGTCTTTTGTTGTAGATTGTGAACCCACTCATGAAATTGAGAACGCCTAATGTAATAAATATTTACTTGTCACTCCCATGACTGACTTGACACTGGCAGAATTCTATCAAGAGAAGCCATAATTTAAAAGAAGAAGAACTGCCTAAAAATATTGCAAGAAAGTATTGAAATTGCTCATTCCATTAGAAGGTTTGGGTATAGGAATATTTGTATTCAATGTGGATCTTCAATTTTAAGAGCACGCCACACATGGGCTGTGCAAATTAACTCAGCAGAAAGAGGTATTATTTTGCAGTGGATACCATCACACCAGGTATTTACTTTACTTTAACAGTCTGTAAATGATCCCCTGCCTGAAATAGGCTTGCCCGGAGGAGTTGGCATAATTGCTTTGGCACACATATTGATGTTTGTAGTATCATCACTTCGCACTACAAACAATTTGGCTATACACCACCAGGTTATCTTTAGCTTTAAAGCCTATCAAAAGTCTACTGCTGAACATAGACCTCCCCCACAGATTGCCTCATAGGGGAGATATTTGATAACCACAGTTTTTTTATCTTTAGTAGTTAATAGATAGATGCTACTTCTTTCTTACCTTACACTCATATTTGTATGTCTTTGTACATAATATACAAGTGATATTTTTTACCTTAAATGACATTAGTGTAAATAAAATGTTATAATTCTAAAATAACTACTTAACTTGTTTACCTTTCTGATTTGATGTATTTTTATTTATTTTTACCTTAGTGGAATCTGGTTTACTACAAAAGTATTATGAAGGGAAACGAGTAAATGCTATTTATATATAACTTAAGAGGCATTAAGACTGTTTATTAGTAATAAAGATTGAAATAAATAAAATATTAATAAATATTATTATTTAGGGGGTAGACACTGTAAAACTATAGTCTGTTCGGTTAGTTGATGAAAAAAAAAACACTTTTCAGGTGGATCATTTAGAATGAGTCTGCAATCTTGTTGGCCGAGAGCTTATACAACTGTATGAAGACACAAATGACAACAGGGATATGGAATTACAATCCATGAATATTGAAGACATCGGTAACATCCCACAACCACCCCTTATGCCTGTAACTGTAACTCCTGCCATTTCTAGAGCGGCATCAACAATTACTATAATAATATGCAGACCTTTTCTATCAAAAGGTTTGAATTATTTCTTAAGCAAAAATTGTCTAGTAAGGGTTATTATACTACTTGAGTACATGACTGATAATAACCCCTGGGAATGAGGTGATCGCTACCATGCTGTTTCTAAATGTTTTCAAAAACAATTGTATAAAATATTATATTGTAAAATGTGCTTTTTTTTTAAAAAAAAGTCTCGCTGGGTTTCTTGCTGGTTCTTCCCAGGACAGAGGTTTTTTTGCGAACCAGTGGTAAAAGTAAAAAATGACTTAATAAGTATTATGTATTACAAGATACAAGATAAAAGATATTTATTTGTGGAAACATGAGTATACATACAAAGCATGCAGGTTGTTCAGTATTGTAATCTACATTGAATAAAAATGATTCTATTCTATTCTGTGGCTAGTTATAAGCGTGCTGCTTCTACTTCCCGTCACTGTATTTTTAAGTTATGTAATCATTTATCTAGATTCTTTATACCTACACTACTAAAAGAGATTGCTGATTGATAACTCATTTTATGTGCCACTGTGCGCTCGTATTTGTGAATACCACTTAAATGAACCTCACAATGATTGGAATAATTTATATGCAGTAGTAATGATGCATATTTATATAGTAATATAAATATGCATCATTACTATATGGTAGTTTTTGCCACAGTTGCTACGCTTGTGGTAACCAAAGTTTTTGTGGTATTCTATAGGAAGATGTTGCTGCTCATCTCCTGGTATCTTTATTTTACTCTGTTACGACCATACGGGACGAAACGCGATGGCAGTTCACGGAAGGCTATACAATATTTTTACATTATATATTTAGGGAAGACCTATGTTCAGCAGTGAATTGTTATAATGATGACGAATAATGATCAATAAAACTTGTAATTATTGTTGCTTACTTGACCTGTTTCTAATATGTGCCTTATTATAAATAAAGTGCCTAATTTATAAATAAACGCGGAGCAAGTTGAATAGATGCTCTGGTACCTTTTCGTATCTCTTTTAATTGGCAATCTCCTTTTGTTTTTTTATAGAATAAGTGTGACAAACGAGCGCACGGTCCACCTGATGGTAAGTAGATGCTGTGGCTCATAGACATCTACATTTACCTCGTTTAAGAATCAAAATGCAGATGCATTGTTACCCCTGAGGACTAAGATGGAGTGCTTCGTTTCCAGTAAAAGGACTCCAGTTCTCTACACTCACCATACGAAACACAGGAGCAATGTTTAATATTTTACGCTGGTAGTGTTTTCCATGAGAGCGCGTCGAGCCGTATCCGTACACAACTATTTTAAAACTTCTTCATCATTACAGCCCAACACAAGTCCACTGCTGAACATAGGCCTCCCCCAAGGAATTCTACAAAGCACGGTCCTGAGCCACCTGCATCCATCGACTTTTTGAATGTCTTACCAGGTCGTCACTCCATCTAGAGGGTAGCCGCCCCACACTGAACTTATCGGTACAGACTGCTACTCGAGAATTTTACATTTTAGCTTCAATTGTGGTTGAATTTCAATTCAACACATATTAAAAGAATGTCCTCCACTGCACCTCGCGGCCTGTGATACTTATAACAGACTGCTTTAAGAATGTGATGATTTTACAATAATAAATAATAAAATGCAGTGACTATACAGTGTTTCTTTTTATTCTAACACAAATAGTTCAAAACACCTTACATGTTATTTATTTTTCGTGGTTAATATCGTAAAATCGGATATGTTACTATCCAGTCATTTTGGTTTTAATGGTGCTTGGAATGTAAACATGTTATTCAATTAATACATATTAATAACAATGTCCTGACACTGCACCTGGTACCATGTGTCACTTTTAATACTGCTTTAAGAATGTGATGATTTTACAATCACAAATACAGTGACAATACAGAGTTTTTTTATCCTAACACGACCAGTTCAAAACATCTTACGTGTTTTTTATTTTCTCAATCGCCGTAGAGGTAAAACTCATAAAACACCCTTAAAGTTCACTATTGGACGCACACATGCACCCAAAACCGTGTTACTGCTTGCAAATGATGATAGAAAAATAAGTACATGTGTGCTTGTTTTTAGAATTAGTTGAGCATAGTTTTGGCTTACTTTTTGCTTCACTTGAATACATTTGTAATGTATTCTGTGCTTAGTATTCAATACACCACAATAAATAATAAATACAGTTAAGAATCAATACATCACCGCGTCTGTTTATCGTACTGTTTACTCCGGTACTACTAAAAAAAATTCCATCCACCAAGTAGTACTTAAGATTTCGAAGAACCTACAACTTTTTTATACTTTTTATTATTCACAGTGCACTATTATAACATAGGATATCAATAAAAACTATTAGACAGTCGCCCGTATGGGATTTTAGGTTATAGTGAGATTGCCGTTTGATTGTTATTTTCTCAGTATTCCCTTTATATATGGTACAACTAATATTACTATAGTAATCTAGAGATTATAAGGAATAAATCTACATACATTTCATTACGAGTCACGATGACACGAGACGATGTTTCAAATAAGATAACACTTAGAAGTCATGAAATCTAAAAAATAGGTGATAATGCGTTTCGACTATTAATGATATATAAGATATACCTATAATAAATACTTGATAATGTAGGTAAAAGAATTATAGCAATGCAATGCAACGATCTTAACTACGTACATGAAAAAGTGTTTAATACTATAATTTTCAAATATTTTTAAGAGTACTCATAATAAAACATTTTATAAGTTTTGTTGAAATTAGGTATCATCAATCACAAACGTTCCCATAAACGTACTTTGAATTTAATACAAAAGTGTCACAAATCGCTTACGCGGCTGGGATTATAATTTGTATTTTGATCTTCCTGTTGCTATGTTAATGATAATGATTACGTTGCTTAACATGAACCTATTTGTCCTGTCGATGTTATGAAATGTAATACATCTTTTTCGGTTTTATATTGATTGTACTTTGAAATCATATCAGCTTTAAATTTTATAATTCATTATTTTACAGGAAAATAGTTTTAATATCTAATTTATTTATGTAGTACCCGAAAATAATTCCTTTGTAACGATTTTGAAACTCCTATTATGTATACAAGTAATTTACTTAAATTTTATTGTGATCATTGTGAGCCTAATTCTCTGACAGCAAATGATGTGTACCTATAAGAGACTACATGATATAAGTTTGTAAAGACATGGCAAAATATTCAATATATTTTACTCATATTAAATATTTTAGTATATTAAGTAGAACGTTTACACAGTTATTTATAAAATAATACAAGTATTTGCCATAAAGCAAGTGAAAAAAATTTATCTTGAATCATTCTATTAAAATACTTTCAAATAGTTCTTAATAACAGATTGTTTTGTTAAAATTAATACAGATATCTCATATAACAAAAGATTCCAAAAGCGTATATGGAAACGGCATTCATAATAAACATGAATCGCTCGTGCTGTATGCGACCCTTACTCAGGTGTCGATCACACGCGCTGTACGAATCTGATTCACAATTGAACACAAGCGATCTAATTATTGAGCACAAGTTTTATGTTTTAATTCGTTATCAATTATGGCGAATGGTATCATCGGTCGAGATCTTTTGAGAAAATATAGATCAGTTTTGCATTTTGATCGAATATTTTAATATTATATGATCATCTAGATAGAATATAGCCTATTTCAAACACTTGTAACAATTCCTTGGCAAGTTTTTCTTTTTTCATTAATGTGATAAGACGGGTTAAGATACTTGAAGTTGTGTGTGAGATTTGACTGATAAAACTAAATTCAGTGAGTGTTTTATACATTGGTTAGAGTAAATTGAATTAATCTTATTTCAGCAATGAAAAAATGTTGGAATGTTAATAGGTAAAGCACAAGATCTGGTAGATAATTAGCTATTTCAGTGATAGTCAGGTGCGCAACCGGGTATTATGGAAATGCTAAAAGTCAATGAGAACTTGAATGATCGTTTTCGTAGACATCAAGGTTTTGGAAGAGATAAAAGTACATATAATATGATGTCAAGTTAAATGCAAAACGCATTATTATTGTCGCCTACCTAATATACAGTATACTTGATTATGCTGTACATGAGTCGTCTGCGTGAAGGTTATAGTGTAAGGCCAATAAATAATGATAGATAATAACAATAATAAAAGGATTAATCAAGAATTAGAAAAAATTATTAAAATGTTGTAGTGGTGCGGGCTCTCCATATATAAAATAAATAAATAAATAAATAAAAATAATTACGGCTGTAATTATTTTTATTAAATAATTACCCGTGAAAACATAAAACTGGGGATTCTAGAAAAAAAAGAGAAGTATAGATTAAACGAGGAACTATAGTTTATGTAATAAATCTTGAGAGAATATACAATATTTTATTATATACAATATTAAAACTATAATAAAAAAAAAAAACTAGTAACTTTTAGTAACCTACTCCCCGCGGTATCGTGCCAAGAACGCGCTTAGCCATTGAGCGAGAAAAGAACCAACCCTCTTATCACCTGCAGCAACGACCAGTCGCGGATGGAGTTTCTTTAGGAACTTCACCGCACGCGGACACTACGGAACGATAGTCTCAACAGCAAATGGCACAAATATGTAATCATCTCTCAGAGATTCATATTTGCGCCACTTACTCAGTTCAGCTGCCTCTGATGCCGCCCCGGCTCTAAACGAGGTACCCTGAGATGAGAGACCACCAAAGTGTCTAGGCAAGTAGCATCCCACACTAGGGCTTTACCTCTCTCCCAAGGGACCAATGTCATACCGTCGGGTCTCTAAATATTCCACAAGGCTCTAAAACCGAGGGAACATTTATAGAGACAAGAGCCCTTCGGATGACATCGTTCAAAGAACCGTGCCGTGAAACCTACCTGCACTTTTCTTACATGAAATTCCGTGGAGCCCAAACTTGTCGACACTGCTACCACAGTGGCACTGATGGGGTTGACAAATCGCCGCTCCTAGTCAGTTCCTACGGCGATGCGCAAGCTTTCCCAATCAAGTAATGTGCCGAGATTATTTGATGGTAAAGCGTGTAACGAATGACAAAATTCCTTAGTCGAAACAGCTAGAAGGCGTGCCTGATCTTGGACACTATGGATATTGTGAAACAAATCCTTCTGCACGTTTTGTACCAACGGAATGTCCCACTGTTTTTGTTGGTTAACTTTTAGTGAAACATTTTCGCTGGGACAGAGCGTTCGCCATGTCTGCCCTGCCTCTGACGCAAAGCACAGGTCTACTTTATTATTTAAAATTATATTACATAAGTCACTGACACTATGCACCGAAGCAAGGAAAGCAGGCAATGCAACGCTAGAAAGGTTTCTCATACTAATACCACCAAATTTTATAGGTAAAGTAGCTTGAATCCAGGCTGTTGTATTTAAAGTTAAATTTAGAATTTTTCTATAGCTATTTTAAGATTATTATCAATATGTTTTAAAATATCCGAACATTTCCAGACTGGACTCGAGCGGAGTAAGTATGTAAATCATATATAAATATTACAAAATATTAATATATGGTAATAAAATCGCATGCGTATCCTGGATTGACTTAATAATATTATGTATAACCTCATCATGATCATGATTTTATCTCTTTCTCATATAAAATTAATTTTATAATTTTAACTACTTTATCTTACCACTTACACATTGTATTTTATTTTAATCTTCAATATTAAATGTATTATTATGTTATAAGATTCAGGGTTAATATAATATTATATTTAAATATTTCATTTTGTAATGTCCATATTATTGATAATAGCATTAGATGACAAGTATTTAGTACAATGTAATGTGAATGTAATCAGAAAAATAAAATGTAAAAAAGTAAATACAAAACACTTATTTTTTTAAGTATCGGGGAGGTGTAGTGTTATGTGCCTCCCTCCTCCCAGTAGTGTAATAAATACATATACCTAGGTTAAGTGAGGAGTAATAAAGAGATATTGTAATGAGACAATCGTTTCTATTGGTCCGATCACCACAACACCTTCAGGTCATTGAATAAAACTATTTTTACGGATTTTATCGCGTTAATAGTAAAATATTTTGATTCTCGACGTTTCGGGTGCTTTACAGCACCCATGGTCACGGGAGGGACTGAGGTGTTTGACAGTTATTGAATATTAATTTTGTCCGATCTACGCAGAATGAGCCCACAGTATCTTGAAGTCTTGCAGTGGTATGCTTGGGTTTGGATTTAATTTTGTTAATTATAGGATCCCAAGCAGATGGCAGCACCATCCATCTTCTCTATTGAAATTAGGATGTTTTTAATTTCAATAGCCTCGCGTATCATCCTTGGTAGGAATCGGTGTTCTTTGCGAGGATTTGTCATCTATCAAATCTGATGTAATGGCGGGACGATCTTGAACATGTTCATAGACTGCAGACTTCCAGAGCGTCGGTGCCTCACGTCAGCTATATGTTCTTTCACGCGGGTTTTAATGGATCTTTTGTTTGTCCTATGTAAGAGAGACCACATTTACAATCAAGCTTGTACACTCCTGCATCTTGTAGAGGATATTACACTTGACGGATGGTAAAATTGACTAATCTTCTTCGGCCAAAATGTAGCCAACCTTGTCTGTGACTCCTCTGACATAGGGTAGTACAGCAGGCACGCTCGACTGTGGCCAGCTTCACTCGGTCACTGTGACGTAGGTGCAGGACCAAGCTTGTTGTCTTGCAATACTTGCTCGACGTGCTGAAGCTCGGCGGCCAGATGTTTTCTATCACAGATCCCTCGTGCTCTCTGAATCAAGAAGGAGATTAATCAATTTAATCAATTTTAGCAGCTCAACATTTCTGGTAGGGAAGACCATCATCAAGGGAGGGCCGTGACGAACGCCTTGGCGATGTCGTCTCCGAGCGGGATCTGTCCTCTCCCGATACCGCTCAGCAGCCTCCTTCTGGACTATAACGGATTCACAGAAGGCGCCTACGGCCCTCCACGTGGAGTCCCTGCACAGCATCGCCGACACGACTGCTGGCAGGGAAGGTCTGACCCATCCGGCTTACCAGGACTGTCCGCTTCCGTTCCCACGCATGTTGCCAGCGTATGGGATGTGGAGTCCTGTTCCTGCCCACCGCAGTGGAAACAGTTCGCCGTCGCTTCGCGTCAATCTTACACAATAATCACCGAAGCACCCGTGCCCGATCATTATCTGTGTTAGTCTGTAGCGAGTCTTCCTGTTCTTCGATGCATCCAGGCTTCTAAGTGCGGCAGGATTGCTCCAACAACGCGTTTGCGCGCAAAACGCTCGTCAGTGAAGCAGGCGCGCCACGTTACGAATGCGTTAAGTCGTTCCTGCCGCTTGACCCTTCGAACACCTCATCTGGCTCACTCCCGACGCTCTGGCGGAGAACACGCGTCTGGTCGTACACTCGCATCCATGTCCGCCAGTATGTCCAGAGGTGGAAAACGAGCCAGGACTGTCGCCGCCTCAAGGATATCGTGCGGTATCCTCGCACGATCTGTATGCCATCCTCCGCTGCACCCTGTAGATTTTAGCTTTACAGCGTTGGATGGTCAGCCTTTTCGCCCAAACAGGCGCCCCGTACAAGGCTTCGGACCGCATCACTCCTGCATAGAGGCAACGCACTTCTTCCTTGGTCCCCTAGATTGGGCAGCAGTCTATGCATAGCACCGCTACCCTTTCAATCCGGAGACAAGGCGCTCGAAGTGTTCTTCAAAGCCCCATCGACTGTCCAGGTGGAGGCCTAGGTACTTCATGTACCGCCCCACTCGGACTTCAGACCCACCTACGCGGACACACGAGTCGGGTGGTTCTCTGCCGCGTCTTAATTTGTGGAACCATAGGGCCTCGGACTTGTGAGGCGCTATTTCTAATTCCAACTCGTGGATTTTGGCGACGACGACTTCCGCCCCAAGCTCGGCAAGCTGTTTGGACCTCTCGAAGGTGACCCCGCTGGCAACCACCAGCGGGAAGTTCAACCCGCAGAACCGCATCATAGGCGAGGTTCCACAGTAGCGGCCTGCACCGAGCCTTGTGGAACCCCGTCTGATCTCTCCGGATCTTTTACCATTTTGCATGTACAAGATGTAGCTGTCACGCAAATATTCCCCGATAACAACTTTAAGGTAGGGGTAACTGATGGTGTGCCAGTGCGCTCCTGATTAGAGAATTAAAGGCGTTGACGATATCGAGACTTATCGCCAACGCCACTCCACCTGGGATACTGCTTGTGCCGACAGGAGCGGACGCGCATGATGGCATCTACTGTAGAACGCTTCCGTCGGAATCAAACTGACTATCAGCCAAATCGGGACCAACGCGCGACAGATGCCCGTTGAGCCGAGTGGCAACTATTCTTTCGAACAATTTGTTTATCTCGCCCAAGAGGCATATAGGACGGTACGCTGAGAATCGGCGACCCTGCCTTCCTTCTTCAAGAGGACCAACCTTGCGTCTTCCCATGTGGTGGGGAACTTGGCACTCCAGACAGTCGGTAAACAGCTGCTAAGCCCGTCCCTAGGGCAGCCAGACTAAGCACTAGGGCTCGACCAGGGATACCGTGGGGTCCCGGTGTAGTGTTCTGGGTTCTTAAGCGGCTAACAGCTCGGTCCAGCTCCTCCACGGTCACCGCAATCTTATCTTGCCACTCCCATGATTATGGCGGGTGGCTTGAGAGACCTGACCGGTCTTCTAGGAAGAGTGTGCTGATCACCCTTCCCAGCAAATCCGGATCGAGAGTCTCCGTCAAGGGGCGACCAGGGCCGTAGTTTACCCCGCACCATTCTGTATGGGTGCTAAGGGATCTTCGTTGAGTCCTCCAGGAGCTCATTCCAGGACCGAGACCTGGCATTGGCAATGGCGAATTGCAACGGCTCTGGTGTACTGGCGCCGACTCCGCAGTCAGATCGCACGGAGTCGTGCGATTTCTGCCGACTACCAGTATACCACCCTGCGCCTGGGGCGACTGTTTCTGGCATCGACAAGTCGCATATTTGCGCCATATTACCTCGAAACCAGTTTGCTTCCCTTCCGGATAGAACTGAAGCTCTTCAACTTTTTCTGGCTATGCCGCGATGATGGCGGCGGCTTCGAGCTTATCTTGGTCTAGCCGCTTGAGACACCAACGCCGCGGTGGGCTGCCCTCGGCGGTTGGATCTACTGGCGGTGAAGTGTGACATCGAAAACGATGTGTCGATGGTCGGATAATGTTACCGCCTCCTTCGCCACTCGCCACCCTGACAGTATTTGCATTGCAGGAGGAGTTGCCCACGTTAGATCCACAATGGACTCTCCCTGCCACACACATGGACCCCATTCACTAGTCGGAGGTCCAGTCCAGCCGCCACTCCATTACGGTCTCTCTCTTCAGAATCGTCTTTGGTGTTTTGGGTCCTAGAATGGGCGTTAAAATCTCCCAGGACGATCAACGGATGGGGTTGGCAACTGCGAACGCAGTTCGCCACTTCACCAGGTACTCCTTGTGGTCGGCAAGGACCTGTTGGAAGAGACGTAGCAGCCGATTATGGCCAGGGGCCCCATTGCACTGCAACAAAGCCCTGCCCCTTCAGCCAGTTCCTGGAGCACCTCTCCGCCCCCAGAAGATGGCAACGAAGCCCGATTCATCACCAAACCAGCGATGTTGATCGGGGAGGACATAAGGCTCCGCTAATACTGCAAGGCAACCCGCCACTCCACAATAGTCTGCATAAGCAGCTGTTGTGCATTGCGACCGTGGTTTAGGTTGCCCTGGAGGACCTTAAAGGGGTGAATTTTAAGGATTTGTTACTCCATATCCGAGCTGGGGCTCGATGCCGCGCTAGGTTGTGATGCGGCCATCTCCTGATAGAAGTAGGAGATGGATTATTCTTTCTCCCGATCCTTTTAGGAGGCTGGGCACTTCTTACCCAGTCTATGGCTAGAAGGATGCCCGAGGTCCGAACATAATGAACACCTTAGGACTGACGATGGGCACTGCTAGGCCCTGTGTCCAGGCTCACCACAGGTGTAGCAGCGTGTACTATGGTCCACCTTATTTGGGCATCCACTGCCGACGTGTCCTTCTCGAGGCATCTGAAGCAATGCATAGGTCGAGGTTAGAGAAAACTACGCGCGCAGATCCCTAGCCCACGCGTACTCGACCTTGGGCCAGGATCTTGCGGACGGCTGTGACTGGGCAACGCACCCGGCATGACCCCATACTGGTGGGAGTTAGGTGAATTTCCCGACTTTAACAGCGTCCACCGTGCATCCTTCCACTACACCAACCACTGCCGCCACTTGGGGCTTACCGCGTCGTCTAAGTATTTTAACCGAACATCGCCTGTTTTCATTGGGCGACCACTGCGAATGTTCAGATCTTAAAGGATCTCCCTCATTGTCACAGCCAGTTTATTCGCCTTCTGGCCGCAGCCTGGGCCGCGGCCAGAAGAGCCGCAGTGGTGTTTAGCAGAGACCTCCGATCACAGCTCGCTTTTGGCGGAGACTCTCTATCCCAAGATCCGCCAACCGGATTTTCGACTTAGCTACCTGCATCACTTCGACATATGTGGTGTTAGATCCCTCAGTTACCGTAACTGTTACTGCTGCGGACGACGGTGCACGAGTAATATTTTATTCTTGCCCTGTGAGAGAGGCGAGGGCTGAGATTATTCGGCTGAAGGGTGTTTTTGTGTTCTTTCGGCTTTTTAAACCTTTTAGTCACCTCTGCCCACGTTGTCTCCTTAGGCATTGGTGCTATTCTCATCTCCGTGCTGTCACTGGTCGCAACTCCGCAAAGGGCTGGCAGGAAGTCCCTATTACGCTTCCTTGTCTTCCTCGTTTTATTGAACTGCGGCTGCAGCGGCTGCGATCTATTCAACTCTACCAGCTGTACTTGCGATGGGGGTGACGACTGCTGTGAAATCAGTGGCATATTTACACTAGTACCGGGCTTTTTGCCTAAAGGAGGTCGAAGTATTTTAGGTGGAAAGATTTTAGTTTCGAAAGTAGCCAGTTTCCTCTCAATAAGAGCCCCTATCCGCTCCATTAGTTCATCCTCGCCCCTGTCATGTTTTGAAGAAACAAGAACACTCCGAGCAGGTGAGAAGATCTTGCTCGTATTTGCCAAAGCTGGAACCCGTCCTTGATTATGGAGGATTTTCAGATCCTCTGTTATTTTCTGCAGCCGCATTTCGAGATTGGAAATTTGAGAACATAGACATAGAACATTTTTTTCTCATCCCAGTGTGGGACCCGTCAGTGACCGATGCTGGGAAAATGAGTTTTAGATTTTTTCTTTATTAATTTTTATCCAACGAGTGTGGTGGAAATAAAAGTCCATCCAGGCAGCGCCTCCAGTACCTGGATAAACCTAGCGTAACCTATCTAAGGTGTCGGCCGGTACCTCGACGGTTTGAAGTCCGGAGGTTAGATCTCATCATAACTAACAAAACGAGGCCAAACTCGGCACACCTACTACTACCGGTCGAGGAGTTCCAGTAGCATTCACCAAAGTACAGCTTCAGGTCACTTCATCAAGTCCGAAGGTAAAGTCTCACCATAACTAACAAAAAGAAGCCAAACTCGGCACACGTAGTTCTACTCTTCGAGGAGTTCCAGTAGCATTCACCAAAGTGCGCCTCTAGGCACGTGCCTAGTTTGCCTTAAGGATAATCCGCCACTACCTGGAGGTAAGGTCTCATTATAACTAACAAAACGAGGCCAAACTTGGCACACCTAGTTCTACTCGTCGAGGAGTTACCGTAGCATTCACTGAAGTGCGCCTCTAGGCACGTGCCTAGTTTGCCTTAAGGATAATCCGCCACTGTCCGGAGGTAAGGTCTCATCATAACTAACAAAACGAGGCTTAACTCGGCACACCTAGTACTGCTGGTCGAGGAGTTCCAGTAGCATTCACCGAAGTACACCTTCAGGTCCCTCTATCAAGTCCGGAGTTAAGGTTTCATCATAACTAACAAAATGAGGCCAAACTCGGCACACCTAGTTCTATTCTTCGAGTAGTTCCAAAAGCATTCACCGAAGTACACCTTCAGGTCGCTCCGTCAAGTCCATTTATATTTATATCCTACGTACTTTTAGCGAAACAAAATATTGTAATAAAAATCTGTGATTATAAAAATAATAAGCTTGGTCAAGTATGTATCAAATTTTTTGGAATATTTTGTATTTCTACAGCGATCGATATTGTTGCTGCCTATTACCGCTGCTGTAAGCAAACGATACAGTAATTAACTCACGACGGCGGCCGAGCCCGAAGTGCAATTGAGCTGTGAGGCAAAGTGTATTTAGTAAAATAAATTATTACAAGGCTGCTCAAAACACCGAAAATTTCGGCATTTCTCAGCCGAAAACAATTAATTATAACTAAACAAAACAAAATTAAACTGCTATTTACATTCCGTGGGTTCCAACATGACAGATGAAGATATTAAAAAATAAATTGAGGTAAACAATTAATATTTTGAAAAGTTATCGTATTTACCCCTCCAACCACTTATTTTATGTAAAAATAGCAATTAATCAATAAAAAAAAATAAGTTCAATAATCATTTATCTTTCTGACAATGTGCTTTTTATATCATTTATATGTTCAATATTATTGTTAGATACGATTTCATACGACAAAACGTTGGAATCTTGATTTTGAGGCGCTAGTAGAACATACCTACGCGCTTGCGCTTAATACATGCAATTAGTCTTAGACTTGTAGTGTTTGGTAAGATTACATATAAAATAGTTATACATAGCATATACTTGGCATTCTCCATTTATTATTAATTTTTTATCGGAACTTGTGTGGGAACATCTCGAATTTAACAAGACATTCAGGCACATTGATACCAAAATTGTAAAACTTTTTTCTGTTTTGTTAAATCCGATAAATTCTATGCTAGTTAGAATCCGAGTTTTCAGATAATTTATACAGATTTACACACTAGGATGCTACTGTATTATGGGAGCGTTTTATATAATACACTAGCTGGTACCAGGCGCGTCGCTGCCACAAATAAAATATTTTATCTAAATATCTTTTTAAATTTGGAAGAGTTATATTATTTAATTAGGAATGATAATACATTCATTGAAGTTGAGTGATGTATAACTTTCAAATAAAGTTTTCGGTACGATACGCGCGTCACAAGTGCAAGCAATAATTTGACAAAGTTTTGATGAACGGTATGGCAGCGCGTAAAATACGAACAAACAAAAATTTATTTTATTTAAAGATTATTTGTAGGTTTACTAAATGTTAAGATGATTTTCTGCCCAGATGTCCGTCTGAATGGGAACCAGCCTTTTACCTATATCTGTCGCCAAGCATTGTGTGTATGTCTGAAGGGTATAGGGCCAGTTCAATTACAGGCGGTGAGGGATTCCATCTTAGTTTTCAGAGATGGCAATATATCTGTAGCCACTTTTTTTATTTGAATTTGGTTGCAGGTGGCCATGGACTGCATTATCCGCTTACTATCAGGATGGACTGTCAACACGTTAGTCACTTCAGTTTTGTAATTAAAAAAATTGCAGGTCATACAAAATTCTGTGCGAGATTTGAATCTGCAACTCATAGTACCACTTAGCCACTGCGCTAACGAGCCACAATTCCTTCCTCATCGATTATTATATATGTATAAAACATTTTAATGTTGCCACTTTTGGGATTTAACTTATTGCTTGGACGTAAGTAGAGTGCCCTTAGAATTTTTAAACCCCTATCATCCAGGTGCCTAAAATGTCTTCCCATTCATGTACGGGAACATATTATTATCCAACATAACAACACATTTACGAGCTACCATTGCATATTGAGAGGACTATCGTGAGCAATAACATTTAATGTGTTGTAAGAATTACGGCAATGAAACGTGGAATGGTTTAAATTGACATAATATCAAAATAATACCCACTTACATATACCATTTTTTACGTGGTACAGCCACGCTGCAGCTATATTATGGTTATAGCACGAATGGGTCGGCTCGACCGGGGTAGGACCACGCTCTCACAGAATACCAGCGTAAAATAGCAGCTTAATGCTGCTGGTTTCGTATAGTGAGTGTAGAGAACCGGAGACCCTTTTTACTGGAAACAAGGCATTCCATTTCAGTCCTCAGGGGTGACAACGCATTTTGATTCTTAATTGAGGATAAATATAGATGTCTATGGGCCACAGCATCTACTTAACATCAGGTGGACTGTGTGCTCGTTTGTCACCCTTATTCTATTTAAAAAATAAAACATTTTATATCGCTGTAATTCTATGCATTGTTTTATAGTAGAATTGCCACAAATTTTGGCTGACGTTTTCTTATATAAGTAAGAGTGACAGATACTTTATCACCCCGAATACAAAGATGGAAGGTCTCGTTATCAGGAAAAAGGATTTCCGCTTCTTGTCAGTAACTATACATAACACAATATTACTTGGCATTAAACGGTACTCATTCTGTAAACAGTTTCTGTTAATATAAATAAAGTATCAATATTATGAGTTATGTATTTAAGAATTACTTCAAATTCCGTCTTTTATTTTAGTAGTTCGTCTGGGTAGGTGCCACTCTTTTACTTATTTCCGTAAACAGATTTTTTTTTATATAAGAGGGGGCAAACTAGCATATACCATAGCAGTGCTTGCACTCCTGTGTTCCTGTATTCACCGATCCCGATCATTCAAATGGATCATTTCGAGTTTGAGTTGTCTGTGATCTTTGAGACCCGCTCGATAATGACGGTCGTCGCATAATACTTCACTCTTTGGTCGTAGGTCCTGTCAATCGTTTGATCCGGAACGTTCAAAAATGTAATTGCAATCATCAGTACTTTGGTGCGACCTGGGTCAAATTAGTGAATCGTTCACGATTGAGACATGTAGTTCCTGGCATTTCCCATAGTCACTTCATACAACATCTACGAAACAAAATGGAATCATGAATTCTTTTACGCAGTCAACAAACTCCACAATCTTTTACTTCATTAATATACAGGATCTTTGTTACCAATATTAAACGCATTCGAAACAAACGGTTTGCTTCGTCTTTCGTAATGCGTACAGCAAAGGAGCGGAATAATTTGCCGGCTTCTGGCTTTCTTTCAAATTACAATATGGGTGTCTTAAGGCAAGAGTGAATAGGATGTTATTACGCTAAGGCAGGGCGATTTACCGTCTAGGGCTTCTTACCATTTAACACTAGGTGGGATTGTGGTCAATCACTGGCTTATAATAAATAAATAATACAGTATAAGGCAGTTGTTGCCAATAACAATATCCGTGTAATGGTATGTAAGAATATCCTCTACCTCATATTGTCCCGTGGGTGTCGTAGAATATCCACTACCCCATATTGTCCCGTGGGTGTAGTAGGAGGTAAAAGGGGAACAAACTAGGAGATGGGCAGCAGCCTCTTGCTAATAACAACTAAATAATAAAAACTGATGTTGTCATCCCGCCTGCCAAACGAAGCAAATATGAGGCAATTTATGGAGGAAGTCTATGATCAAGAGTGGACTTTTGATAGGTTGAAATGAATGAATGTAATGAAAAAAAAATGAGCTGTGCTGAAAAGAAAATGTAGGCATCCACTTACCATCAGGTAAGTGGATGCAGTGTACCGTAGTCACCTTTATCTGTCAAAGAATAAGAATTAAAATGTAGATGCGTTGTCTCCCCTGAATACCTAGACAGAATGCCTCGTTACTATAAAAAAAGTATCCGGTTCTTTACGTTTACTTTCCATTCACTCATTTTACGAAACACAGTTTCGAAGCAGTGTTTCGCCGATTAAGCCCAGGTTAAGCCGATCCATTCGTCCTACAACCATAATGCAGCGTGGGTCTGTAACGTTAAATGCATTGTTATGTCAGTTACTTTTGTTTGTCTGTGGATATCTTCGTTATGGATTTTATTACGCAGAAAAATTCTGATCATAGCTTTCTCCATCACTCGGGGACTAATTAAATGATAATCATAATAACTAATTACCTCTTTCCACAGTAATAGGTAATTTTTGAAAGATATTCTTCATCGACAATACTTTTATTACATTCAAGAAAGGTGTCCTTACGTGAATAAGTATCAATGATTTACTAGTAGGATTTTCAACTTTATTTGCATACTGCATAAGTAAATTCAAATGATATTATAGCTGCATCATACGAAGTCTGACTTCGACCATAACCGTTTATCTTTCACTTTTATTAGTTTTATTTCGAAGAAGAGTATTATCATCATCATCATCATTACAGCCCTTCACAAGTCCACTGCTAAACATAGGCCTCCCCCAAGGAATGCCACAAAGCATGGTCCCGAGCCACCTGCATCCATTGAATTCCTGCATGTCTTACCAGGTCGTCACTCCATCTAGTGGGAGGACGCCTACACTTCGCTTGCCGGTACGAGGCTGCCACTCGAGAACCTTTCTTCCCCGTCGGTTGTCGGTCCTTCGAGCTATATGGCCGGCCCATTGCCACTTCAGCATACTTATTCTTTTGGCTATGTCGGTTATTGTGGTTCTACTGCGGATATCCTTGTTTTTAAGTCTATCACGCAGAGAGAGACACCGAGCATAGCCCTCTCCATAGGTCGCTGAGCGACTTTGAGCTTCCTCATACGGCCAGATGTGAAGGACCACGTCTCAGATCCATAGGTCATCACTGGCAATACACACTGGTTGTAAAATTTAGTTTTAAGGTTTTGAGGTATGTCTGACGAGAAGATGTGTCGTAATCTCCCGAATGCTGCCCAGCCGAGTTGAATCCGTCGATTGACCTCTCGGTCAAAGTTGGACTTACCTAGTCGGACTAGTTGTCCCAGGTAAACAAATTCGTCAACAACTTCGAGCTAAGTGCTCCCAACAACTACCGGTATAGGTGTGATATGCACGTTAAACATGATTTATGTTTCGTCCATGTTCATCTTAAGACGTATCCGTTGGGTGACACTATTGAGGTCATTTAGCATATTGCTTAGGTCCTCCAGCGATTCTGCCATAAGGACTATATCGTCGGCAAATCGAAGGTGAGTTATGTACTCGCCTTTGACGTTAATACCGTATCCTTTCCAGTCCAGTAGCTTAAAAACGTCTTCCAATACAGCGATGAAGAGTTTCGGGGATATTACGTCACCCTATCTTACACCTCTCTGCAGTTGGATAGGTTTCCCAGTTGGATAGGTTTCCTACTCTGGTTCTGTACTCGCATAGCCACCGTAGCCTTACTGTACAAACACTTCAGCACTTCAATATACTGACAGTCCACTTGGCAGCGCTGAAGGGACTGCAGCACCGCTCAAATTTCGACGGAATCAAAGGCTATTTTACTGTCCACATACGCAATACAAAGTGGCAGATTGTACTCTTCGATCTTCTGTATAATTTGCCGAAGGTTATATATGTGGTCTATGGTGCTAAAGCCTTTTCGGAAACCGGCTTATTCGGGAGGCTGGAAGTCGTCGAGTCTGCGTGCGAGACGATTCGTAATGACTCTAGAAAACTGCACGTAAACGCGGCTCAGAAGGGAAATCGGTCTGTAGTTCGGTAAAAGAGCGTTGTCGCCTTTCTTGAAAAACAAGATCACCGCACTTCTGCTCCATGCCTCCGGAGTAGTGCTATCATGGAGGACAGAATTAAAGAGCTTCTGAAGGACTTCAAGTACCGGTTTTCCACCCGCTTTCAGAAGATCCGCTGTAATTCCATCCCCGCCCGGGGACTTGCCGTTTTTAAAGTGCTGGATAGCCATTCTCATTTCGCTCAGACTGACGTCCGGGATATCATCGGAATAGTGTCGGATAAGACTTGCTCTTGGATCGTTACTCACACTTGCGTGTGGCTCCAACGATGACGTGTACAGCTGCCCATAGAACCTCTAAATCTCACTCAAACCTCAGGTGTCCCAGAAACGATACTGCAACGTTCGGTCTTCAGCTTTGACATTTGGCTCTTTCTGGCAGACAGATCTCTGGCAAATACTATGGAGCCCTGGTTTCGCTCGATTACTTCTTAAATATGAGCAGTATTAAAGTTGCGTAAGTCCCGCCGCATGCATTTGGTGATATGTCTGTTCAGTTGCCTGTATGCTATCAAATCTACTGAAGACTGCAGCTTCATATCCCGTCTAACAGCCATGAGATTAAGAATGTGATCGTAGAGTTTTTGTGTTCTTCTGCGGCGGGTCTTGCAAAACTTAGCTCCGACCACATGGACAGTTTCCACGAGCTTGTCATTCATTTCGTCGACTACATTGCAATCTAGGCACTGAAAACGATTTTGTAACTCAAGCTGAAAAGTTTCGGGACTTTGGATTAGAACAGGAGGGGGACGGAGCGTTGACTACATTAGACGACACCTCTCCAACTTAACATTTAGGTTCAGTGTGCCTGTAACCATTTGGTGATTGCTACCAGTTTTCACCCTCGCGATCACTGCGACTTCACTGAACAGTTGCCGTCTAGTCGTCATAATGAAGTCAATCTCAATTTTTGTCGAACCGTTGGGGCTCGACCAGGTCCATTTCCTTTGGGGTCGCTTCTGGAAGAAAGAGTTCATCATAAAGAGTCCCTCTTTCTCCATGAAGTCGGCCAGCTGCTGGCCCCTTGGGTTCCGTTGCCCTAATCCGAATTTCCCTACTTTCAGCTCACCGTTCTCTTTTGTGCCTAGTTTTGCGTTGAAGTCTCCCATTAACATCGTTTAATAGGTTTTGTTTTGTTTGTGGCTTTGGAGATATCCTCATACATTTCCTCCACCTCCTCATCGGGATGTGCCGAGGTTGGTGCGTAAACCTTTATGACCTTCAACGAATATCGTTTGGTGATTCTGAGTATAAGGTACGCAACCCACGTCAACACACTCCCAATCTTTACAACGTTGTTAACGAGAGACTTGTGGACGATAAATCCGACACCTCGGTGTCGGATTGATCAATGATAGAACAAGTTGCCGGATTCGAGGATTACCGTGTCCTCCCCCTCTCTTCCACCCCCCGCCACGCCGTTACCATGGCCGCCGGGGACTGGGGGCCGTTTTTTAGTATGGTTGCTCATGGGGGGGTATATTGCCATAGTTGCCACGCTTGACGAGCGGGTGGGCAACCGCAGTTTTTAATTGGTTTTTGGTTTTATCAGAAAGATGCTGCTGCCCATCTTCGGCCTCATTTTCCCTCTGTCGCCTCTTACGACACCCACGGGAAGATATGGGGTAGTGGGTATTCTTACCCGCCACTACACGGGGTATAATAATGGGAATAAGAAAAGTATAATAATGGGAACATTATACATACACAAACATTCACGCCTGTCACCCAGACGGGTAGGCAGAGACTACGGACCTCAATTTGGCACGACCCTGGTACACCTCTCTCGCCTCCTTTACATCCATATATCTACGCATACACGCTCGTCGGTTAAGGGTACTCCTAATCTGGCCCATTTTCAATATATCGCCAATTTGGTCAATAAACCTTCGTCTAGGGCGTCCCTTTCCGACTCTGCCGTTCACTTCTGCGGCATAAATTTGCTTTGTCACCCTTTCTTCGTTCATTTTTTCTACATGATCAAACCACCGAAGCATTCCTTTCTTAATCCTAGTCACAACGTCATCTAGCAAACCACACTTTTCTCTTATCACACTATTTCTCACCCTGTCATTTAGATTCAGCCCTAGCATACTCCTTAATGACCGCATTTCTACAGCATTTATTCTACTCTAATGCTTCTTGTGCCAGACATAACTTTCACTACCGTACATTAAATAGGGACTAACACAGCATTATGAATTTCCAAACGTGCCGTTTTTGACACATTCTGACTCTTCATAATAGCGTGTAGAGCCCCATTCACTCTATTTCCTGCGTTCACTCGTCGTTCTTTATCCTTATCATATCTACCATCCCTGCTAAATAAACATCCCAAATATACAAACTCATCTACTTGCTCAATCAACTCCCCTTCTATTCTTATTTCACATAACGTTTTACTTTCTTTCACTTTCATACTCCTTTCTTTTAATGACCAGTTCATTAATGTAGCCATCATTTGGCAACTCGGCCGCCGACGATGCATATATGAATTAATCATCGGCGTACAAAAGGCATTTGACGATTAACTCACCCATTCTCAACCCTCATTCTTCAACTTTCAAAGTTTGCAAACAACTGTCCATAAATAGGTTAAACAGATACGGGGAAGCTACACAGCCCTGTCTGACACCTTTTTGGATTCCAAACCAATGCGAGTAGACCCCGTTGATCCTGACACAAGCATTAGAGTCCCTATAAAGAGACCTTAATGCCTGCATCAAACCAGCGCTCAAACCAAATGTGTTAAGTGTTTGCCATAACACATTCCTGTCCACTCTGTCATAAGCGTTTTCCAAGTCCATGAACGCACAAAAAACTTTCTGGTTTTGGCAAAAACTTCTCCGCAATCATGCGCATGGAAAGGACTTGATCCGTACACCCCATTCCTTTCTAAATCCAGCTTGCATCAAAATTTTTCCATCAATTTCTTCCATAACTCTTTCAATTAACACCTTAGCATACAGTTTACCCACAATGCTAAGCAAGCTGATACCACGGTAGATTTTACAGTCCTGCTGTGACCCTTTTCCTTTATGTATTGGGACTATAACGGCTTTGCACAGTCTTCCGGTACCCTCTTCAGTTCCCAACATAAATTAAACAAGGTGTACAGCAGGCCTGCCACCTCCATCTCCAGCCTCAGCATTTCGATACTCTATCATATCCGGCTGCCTTACCTGCTCTCATGCTTTTCATTGCTTTCATTATTTCATATACACTTATCTCCCTACCTCTCTCCACTTCTTTCGGAATTTCTATTTCACTTAATTCAGACGACTCTTCCCTCATAAACACGCTTTCAAAGTATTCCTTCCATCTCTTTAAATTCAAACTTCATCATTCAGCATACAGCCATTCTCGTCTCGTATAGCATTAATTCTAGGCTGTTTTGAATTTCACTAGCAGTTCTTACGAGTTTCCAGAACATTTTAATATTTTCCTGGAAGTTATCAGATATCCTTCTATCATTCTTATCCGTTCTTTCTTGCTTTTCCTTTCAACAACTTCTTTTACTCTCTTATTTATAAGTCTAAAGTCTGCCTTTTTCTTTCAATCTCATCATCCATACCCCAGAATTACCAGCTTTGAGTGCCAGTAAATCTAGCAATGCTCTCTTTTTGTTTCAACTTCTATCCGCACCTCATCATCCCACCATATACTTCGGTGGCTGCATCCACCAAAACTTTCTTAACATTATTCCATACAGTCTTCAGGTCTAAATCATTCATACATATTTCATTCAAACCACTTATATTCTCCCTCAGTCTACATTTATACTTCTCTTTCACACCTTCATCTTGTAACCTCTCTATTCTTATACGCTGTAACGCAGTGGTAGACACAGATGTCCGATGCCGCCAACGCCTGAATAGACCATTAATTCGGCATAAGACCAAGTAATGATCCGTCCCTACGTTGGACCCCCGGTAAACCCTTGTATCTACCACTGCGCTCCTCATTCTTTCATCCACAATTATGAAATCTATCATGCTTCTATCATCACCTCTTTCCCATGTATACATGTGAATCCTCTTATGACGAAAGAATGTGTTCGTCACAAAAATATTCTTTTCCACACATACGGCGAGGAGGTCACCATTCTCAATTTACACTTTCATCGCCAAACGTTTCTAATATCCTTTCATAACCAGACCTCTTCACCCCAACCCTTCCATTAAAATCTCCTAACATAATAATATCTTCATTTCCCTTACATTTCATCAACACCATCCTTACCATGTCCCAAAACTGCTCTCGGATATAAGTGGGCTTAGACATGTCTGGGGCGTACACCCCTAGCACAAACAACTTCTTTAAGCCCACTTTCATTCGTATCCATAGCAGGCTTGGGCCACATTCATACTCTTTCACATTGACCCATTTTTCTGAAAGGATGACACTAACTCCTGGCATGCCCGCTTGGTCTCGTCTATACACCAGACCAGTAAGCGGTATACATGCCATGTGTAGTGGCATCTTTTCCCTTCATTCGTCTCATTAACCCATAACACATCTATTCCTCTATCATTCATCATTTCGCAGACTTCATCCATCTTATCATTCATTGCTCCACATACATTCAGCGTAGCCAGACGGGCCTCCGCAATTCACTTTTCGCCCCTCCGGGAGACAAAACGTGACGGGTGACGAAGCCGGTTTTTCTCCCGGAGATTCTATATGTTTTTTAATATTAAAAAACTGAATGTAGCTGGGCTAACTATGACATCGGGACGTCAAACATCTCAGTCCGCCCCATGACCATGGGTTGCTGTAAAGCACCCGAAACGTCGGGAATCAAAATAGTAAAATTAAACGCGATAAAATCCGTAAAAATAGTTTTATTCAAAATTAAGAAGTTAACGAGTAAAAGTCGACCGTCTTATAAAATGCACTTGGATTAGTAAAAATTTCGTTACAACACCATAGAAAATGACCTAAAATTAGTTGCATTATAAATTTGTAACATTATTGTAAGCTTTTAAAAATAAATATTTTATGAAGAAAACGACTTACTCGTATATGCATTACTACTATAGCTTTACTTTATCATTTGCGGGATAGGCAGGGGGGAGTTTTCTTAATTACTTACTTCTTTCACTTATTTTTTAGTTGGTAGTTATTGTAGGCCTCTTTTTTATACGTTAAGGGTGACAAGCGAGCACACAGTCCACCTGATGGTAAGTGCTTGCTGTGGCCCATAGACATCTACATCTATCCTCGTTTGCGAATCAAAATGCAGATGCGTTGTCATCCGTGAGGACTAAGATGGAATGCCTCTTTTCCAGTAAAAAGGGTCGCCGGTTCTCTACACTCACCGTACAAAACACAGTAGCATTGAGCCGCTATTTTACGCTGGTATTCTGTAAGAGCGTGGTCCTTCCCCGGTCGAGCCGACTCATTCTTTCAATGTATTCATACAATCATAAAGTTCATACAGTTTCGTTCGTCACACTCTTGGTTTACGCGGGCGACCTCAAGATAATTTAGGGCAGTGGTGGTTTACATGAAGATTCGGTACGGTCATATAATATGTATATCTTAGGGTTGCACTGCCGGGAATATATAGATAGATAGTCAACTATGATCGTCTTTGTACCTTGGCATGTGAATGATTTAATAAATTGTATTATTTTCAAAATTGAAAAGCTTTTTTAGTCTTTTTGAATACCACTCCCTATAATTTTGATTTGAAAATAAGTCCTTCAGTTACGCTCTTCCTATTTGGGCCCAATTTTAGTCATTATAGCGGTTAAACCGCGAACTCACTTATAATGCTCATTATCAAGAAAGCCCACATATTGTAACGGGCAACTACGGAACGTTCCCTCTACATTGTGCGTGGTTATAAAGATGACGGTACGTACGTATTTATGTGTGTACGTAGGTACGCATTCGTATATAGGTATGAATTGTCTGGTAGAGTATGAGTTCTGGAGTGTCATAGGCTTCATTTTATTATCATGATGTTCTCGACAACTTTTCAATTTCCTTTTCTCAGTTCTTCTCCATTTTATACTTGATTTAGCATTGGTATTTGATATTGTTACTAAATATTTTAGGGCCGAGAATTGGACCCTGAGGAACATCTATTAATACAGGTGACCCGGAACGATTTTTACCATTGATAATACTTTCTGCGTTCTATTACTTAAGTATGAAATAATACTTATTGCCCTGTTGATCTACTGGTCGTAAATGCGATTTCTGACAGTTATTGAGTTTTTCTGTCGAGAAATTCTTAGAAGTAGAAGTCAGGAAGTTGGCGACCACTGCGCCTGGGAAAGCACGTAAAGCGATTGGTCTTGTGCCTGATCTCTCTCCGTTCGAAGTTCATCGCCGTCACATTGGACTATGAGAGTGAGGGAATAGCTAGTGCATCTGAGCTTGCGCATACTCGGGTACTATAACCCTGTCCTGCGCAGATGGCTAGTCTCCGTTGAGACAAGACGCCGTGACCTTAACTCTGTATGAAAATATAATATATTTATAAAGGATAAAACATTTTTAAATATCGGTAAGTATAATATATACCGAAAGTATAATAAATTTTAGAATTATTCCAGGTACTGGTGTTGGATTTTTTGTTTTAATCATCTCTTTCCTCGCTATTTTTGTTTTATGGATTACAAAAACTATACTAACATAGGATACTCGGAATGGTTAATCCGATTTTGCCATAGACTACGTTTTTGTGATATAATGATATGATATCCTTTTACCGTCTTTCTTTCCATCCAATTACAACCTAGACATCTACAAGGCAAGAGTGAATAGGCTTTTGTTACGCTTAGACAGTGCGATTTCGCATCCACGGCTTCATCACCACTAACCACCAGCTGGGATTGTAGTCAAGCATTGGCTAATAAGTAAGAAAAGGCAACAAGAACGGGTATAATAAATTTTCAAAACAATTATTTTCAGGCTAGAATTTGTATCAATTAATGTATTTATTTACTTAAAACGTTAAATGTTTTCAACATAAATTAAAGGTTATTAAGATGAACTTAGTATAATGTATCATTCTCTTTCAGTTAACCTTGAAAGACAAAGAAAAAATTCGGGAAGTGTCTCTATAATAATAAGGTTATGGTATATTGTATTTAAGAATAGGCTGGTTTTGATGAAAGCAGCTAAGTAAGAGAAGAATGCGTGGATTATACCACGCGTTCTTCTAGCTGACTTTATTAACTTTCTTTTATACGGAAATCTAAAGGTGAATAAAGTAAGACGGAATATCTAAATTTACGAGCAACAGACTGAATAGGATCTGTCCCTGTAAAGCTGTGAGATATAAGAACGTAAATGTGACAACGTAAGTCCTTTTTGACACAATGTAATATTGTTATTCTATGCGTGCCGAAAATGAAAATAAGTTTCTAACATTTAATATAGTATATGTTCAATAAAATTAAGATTTTTAGCTTTATAACCTATATTGGCAAACACATAATGTCGTTGCTTACTTTTGTATAATCTACATATATCCAAAAATCCTTTTGCCAATATACATCAGTAACTTTATATGTAATTTTACCATAGCACCAAACTGATGAATTATGCAAGAATTTTTCCTTGATCCCGCTCAATTGTCAATACGAGCTGTATTAAAGTTGCGTAAGTTTCACCGCATGCATTTGGAGATGTCTATTCAGTAGCCTGTAAGCTGTCATATCTGATGGAGACTTACAAAACTTAGACTTGCAAAAATTGTTCTAAGTAAAGTCTCATTAACAAGCTGCATCACAGAATTTCATCACGTCATACGATTTCTAGTTTAAGTTACATTTAAGTTGAAACTGTTTTATTATACAATACTGGTAAGTTTGTTTAAACTCCATTTTCTTAATCTTACGAAAGTAACTTCAGAGAAAACGAAACAAAGATCTTCGATAGGATTAGTCAGAGAAATTTTTATTTTTGGTCTCTAAAGCTCGTCTTATTTCAATATGCAAATTTCGAGTTCGTGTTAGCAGCTGCCGAAAATTGCTGCATTGCATTCAGCGCGACATTCAACAAGAAAGCAATTTTGGGGTCAATGATTATGATAAAGTTATGGTTCAGTAGATTTAATTGGAATGTTATTTACTGGTATTACATTTGCCGTGTGGCGAAGGTCATGTGGTCGTGAAACAAGTGTATAATAAACCAGAACAAATTATGCTACAACTTTTTTATTTTTTGGAACGAAGTTCCTTATCGTACGGTATGAATTGGGATGCGGATGGGGGCTAGGCAAGAAAAAGTGTAAGATTTTTTCTATAGTGCGAGTGAGATGGAATAATATCCATCTCCCTCACACTTTTTCTTAACTTGCTTCATTATTAGCGGGCGGATTTTTATCTTTATTAGCGGACACTTCAAGAAAGAGGAAACTATCCCTTGAACTTCGAGAAGCAAAAAAAACATAAAAAATATTATTTAGATAGTGCAACTAAAGAAGATTTTTTTAAATTAAGTGATAAGTTTCCATTAGATTTAGAATTTTCCATTAAATTAAAAGGCACAACAAATTGTTAAAGAAAAAAATTTATAAAAGTGAAATATTTGGAATAAGTAGTCTGTTTGTAAAAAAATCTATCTTAAGTATATAATAAAAAGCTGATAAACGTTTTGTCTATTTAATTTTATCCTCCTGTGCCAACCTTACCAAAATAGGTAAACATTTTGACAGCTACTTAAAAGCTTTGTCTCTGTACGGTTTCTTTACTCATGTGGTAACATGTAGGTCATGATATACCCCGTGACGTAATTAAACGGAGTCGAGGTTTAAATCACTGTAATATTCAGAGATTAATTCGTGACAATCAAGAGCGCACTGAGAATGACATCTGAAACACATCACACACTATGTCACAGAAATTTAGACAATATGATTTAAATCCGTGATTGTGATATCTCTTATGATTTGAAACTTGTCGGTTGTTAAGAGTTGTTGGTTAAGTCCGTCTTGCATTACAGTGCGTAGATATGAAACGTTACTATTTTTTAATAAGTTTTACACACTTTTATTAAGGAATCTGTAAAGTACACGATAAAATACATACATAAATACATAATACATAAACACTCACGCCTGTCACCCAGAGGGGTAGGCAGAGACTATGGACTTTCATTTGGCACGATCCTGACACACCTCTCTCGCCTCCTCCACATCCATATACCTACGCATACACGCTCGTACTCTTAATTTGGCCCATTTTCCATATATCGCCAATTTGGTCAATAAATTTTCGCCTAGGGCATCCCTCCCGACTCTGCCGTTCACCTCTGCCACATAAATTTACCCTCTTACCCTCTCTCTGGCTTCAGTTTGATACGCAACGATCGAATTGATAGGAGAGGGGGTGGGGTCGCTATATATCTTCGTTGTGACTTTTCTTATAAAATTCTAGCTACTTCTTCCCTCTATTATACTGCATCTGCAGAATTTATTTTCCATGAAGTTTGCGTAAAAGGAGCCAAATTAGTACTTGGCGTTGTCTACTGTCTTCCTTCTGACGATTACTTCTCCAGTCTTGAAACAATTCTGGAATCCTTGGGGTCAGAATACTCACATCACATCATCATGGGCGATTTTAATACAGATCTCCTCACTCCGCGCTGAACCCGTTCCTCTAAGCTCCTTCAAATTGTCGAGTCGGTTGGCCTCCACATTTTACCTTTACAAGCCACTCATCACAATATTGATGTGGAGGATACCTGGCTTGACTTAATCCTTACCTCTGCTCCTTCTCTTGTCTTCTGCCACGGTCAACACTTTGCACCTGCTTTCTCCTATCATGACCTCATTTTCCTTTCTTACGTCCTTAAACCTCCTAAACCTCCAGCTAAAACTCTACATATGCGTTGTTTTGGTCGCTTGGATATACAAATATGGATGCATCCAAAATAAACTGGAACAGCGTGGTTTCTGCACCCACTGTGGACGAAAAAGTTGAAGCTTTGAATGAAGCTATCCTTAGATTATATGACGTACATGCTCCCATTAAAAAAGTGAAGCTCAAGCGTCCGCCTGCGCCATGGATGACGATTGGGGTTCGAATTGCGATGAGACGTAGGTATCGCGCTTTCGGCAAATTTAGAAAAGATCGATGTGATCAAAACTGGACGCTTTATAAAGTTGCAAGGAATCGGTGCAATGAGATGATACGCAACGCCAAACGCCGATTTATTCTTAGTAATATCTCATCTTCTTCCCCTGCTAATATCTAGAAGTTCCTTGGAACCATAGGTATCGGTAAACGACACCGTTGTGAGCTTCAGAGAACGATTGGTCTGGATGATATCAATTTTCATTTTGTCTCCAACAGTCCTCTTGATCACCAGACCAAGCGTCTTACTGTTGAACACTTAATGGGTTTACCTCGTCCTGACATTAATCTGTTTCAATTTTCTCCAGTAGCTGTGAATGAGATCAAGAATAATAATCCTTTCCATTAAATCTAATGCTGTAGGTTGCGACAACATCAGCCGACGGATGATTATTTATATACTTGACCATATCCTCCCAGTTATCTAGCACATCATTAACTTCTCCTTGAATTCTGGTTATTTTCCCTCACTGTGGCGTAAGGCTTACGTTATTCCTTACAAAGATCCCAAATCCCACTTTACCTAATCATTTCCGACCCATATTCATCCTTCCTTCTTATCCAAGGTCCTTGAGGCCTGTGTCCACAAGCAACTTTCGCAGTTTATCTCTTGTAATAACTTATTAAGTCCCTTGCAGTCTGGCTTTAGGCCCGGTCATAGTACCGTTTCCGCGCTCCTGAAAGTAACTCCTGAAAGTGTTGGTTTTAGTTGACTTCTCGAACGCCTTTAATACCATCAGTTATGACATTCTAATTTCCATCCTTTCCTTTCTATGATCTCACCCGAAGCACTGGATTGGTTTCATCATATCTTCGAGGGCGCCAGCAGTCGGTTCGCATCGATGAGCTATCATCTAGCTGGCTTGACATACATGCTGGTGTCCCTCAAGGCGGCATATTATCTCCTTTGTTGTTTTATATATTTTTTAATCTCATTACTCAAAACCTTCAGTCTGCGTATCATCTGTATGCCAATGACTTGCAATTGTACACACAAGTGAGTATTGACGATATTTCTACAGCGGTGGACATACTTAACAAGAACCTTGAGTACATTAAGAACTGGTCTGACAGGTTTGGCCTAATGGTCAACCCTTCAAATTGTCAGGCCATAATAATTGGTAGCCGTCGGATGATCGAGAGATTGAAAACAGTAGCTCTACCTCCTATATTTTTTAATAGTACTGAGATTCAATTGTGTTCTACTGTGAAGGATCTAGGTTTATTAATTGATTCTACTTTGAGTTGGAAAGCCCAAGCAACGACCGTTAGCCAGAAAGTCACCGGTACCCTGCGTTCTCTCTATCGCCTAAAATTTTTTCTATCAACTGAAATTAAGACAATGCTTGTGCAGAGTTTAAGTTTTCTCCTAATCGACTATGGCGATGTGTGTTATTTCGACCTGAATGCAGATCTTCTCAACAAATATGACCGTCTTCTGAATAACTGCATTCGATTCATTTTCAATCTTCGAAAGTATGACGATGTATAGATCTCAATTAAAATGGTTACCTATTCATCAACGCCGCAGTTTGCGTGCACTCACCACCCTTTATTCTATCCTGATGTCTCCAACTTCCCCTTCCTACTTATCTCCTTACTTTCAGTTGCTTAGTGCTAGTCATGAGGGAACCTCCGCTATACGAACAACCTTCTTCTCCTATGTCCCTCCCATAGCTCTGGACTTGTTCATTCTTCTTTCCACATTCAATCTATTCTCCTTTGGAACACACTCCCTCTCGAAATCAGGACGGCTAGCAATCGGTACGCGTTCAAGGTGAAGGTTCGGTAACACTTATTTATTAAATTGGAAGAATCATCATAGTAACAGTTTATTTATATATATAATTATATATACATACACACACACACACACACACACACACATATATATATATTATATATTTATTATTGTTATTATGTATTATTTATTTTTATTATCTTAGTTATTTTATATTTCATTTTATTATAATTAATTTTATCTATTTTTTGTGATGTACCCTTTATATTTTATGTATTTTATTTCCATGTATTACATTTTTTTGTTGTTATTTTAGTTTAGTATTCGCCTATTAACTTTTTATTACACCTACTTCATTCTATCTCTGCATCATCCCAAGGTAGACTGGAAGAGAATGCCTTAGGCATTAAATCCGCCTATATACCACTTGTGTATATGAAGTTTAAATAAATAAATAAATAAAAATAAATTTGCTTTGTCACTCTTTCCTCATTCATTCTTTCTACATGACCAAACCACCTAAGCATTCCTTTATTAATCCTGGTCACAACATCATCATGAAAACCACACTCTTCTGTTATCACACAATTTCTCACTCTGTCTTTCAGATTCAGCCCTAACATACTCCTTAATGACCGCATTTCTACAGTATTTCTTCTACTCTCGTGTTTCTTCTGCCACACCCAAATTTCACTACCATACATTAAAGTAGGGACTAACACAGCATTGTGAATTGCCATACGTGTCTTTTTGGACACATTCTGACTTTCCACAACAGAGTGCCCCATTTACTTTATTTCCTGCGTTCACTCGTCGTTCTATATCCATATCACATCTACCATCCCTGCTAAATACACATCCCAAATACACAAACTCATCTACTTGCTCGACCAATTCCCCTTCTATTCTTATTTCACATATCGTTTCACATTCTTCTCTTTCAAAAACCATAACTATCGCTTGCCTGCGTTCACATTCATTCCCTTTCTTTTAATGAACTTTTCATTAATGTAACCATCATTGCAACTCGGCCGCCGACGACGCAGTATGACTTGATCATCGGCGTACAAAGGCATTTGACGGTTAACTCACCCATTCTTAACCCGCATTCTTCAACTTTCAAATTTTCCAAACAACTGTCCATAAATAGGTTGAACAGCCACGGGGAAGCCACACAACCCTGTCTGATCCCTTTATGGATGCCAAACCAGTCCGAGTAGGCCCCGTTGATCCTGACATATGCACTGGAGTCCCTATACAGAGACTTCAATGCCTGTATCAACCCAGCGCTCAACCTAAATGAGTTCAGTGTTTGCCATCACACATCCCTGTCCACTCTGTCATAAGCCTTTTCTAAGTCCACGAACGCACAAAAAACCTTTTGGTTTTTGCCCAAAAACTTCTCCGCGATCATGCGCATGTAAAAGACCTGATCCATACATCCCTTTCCCTTCCTAAATCCCGCTTGCACATCCCAAATTTTTTCATCAGTATCTTTCATAACTCTTTCAATTAGTACCTTAGAATACAGTTTTCCCACAATGCTAAGAAGGCTGATACCACGGTAGTTTTTACAGTGCTGCTGCGATTGTTTTCCTTTATATAGTGGGACTATCACGGCTTTGCACCAGTCTCCCGGTACCCGCTTAAGTTCCCAACACGAATAAAGCAAGGTGTACAGCAGATCTGCCACCACTCCCTCTCCAGCCCTTAGCATTTCGAGTGATACTCTATCATATCCGGCTGCCTTACCTGTTTTCATACGTTTCATTGCTTTCATTATTTCATATATACTTGTCTCTCTATCTCTTTCCTCTTCTTCCGGAATTTCTTATTCATTTAATTCAAACGTCTCCTCCCTCATAAATACGCTTTCAAAGTATTCCTTCCATCTCCTTAAACTCGACACTTCGTTATTCAAAATACAGCCATTCTGGTCTCGTATAGCATTCATTCTAGGCTGGTTTGAATGTACCCTGGCAGTTCTTACGAGTTTTCAGAACATTTTAATATTTGCCTGGAAGTTATCCGATATTCTTCTATCATTCTTATCCATTCTTTCTTGTTTTTTCCTTTCAACTACTTCTTTTACTCTCTTATTTAGATGTCTAAAGACTGCCTTTTTTCTTTCAATATCATCATTTATACCGCTAGAATAACTAGCCTTGGTTGCTAGTAAATCCAGCCATGCTCTCTTACGATAAAATAGCGATGTAAAAAAATGTTTTTTTTTTCGCGCTTATTTGATTTTTCCTATGTTAAATTTTCACTAAGTAATTTTGGTTTGCACAATAATTACATTTAATTAGATTTTCAAAGATCCAAAAAATTTAAAAGTACTGCAACGACGCCTTAAGAGACAAGTAGTTCATTACTGATAGTTTAAGACTAAGAACTCAATGCATCTTTCTATAATTTTGTTTGTTCACTTCAGTATTTTAAATGATATAAATTATAATTATACATTTATATAAATTCATATATATTTAATATATTAGTTAAGAAAAGAACCCCTTTGTCGTATCTCCTCAGTTTCAAGGCACTCCCCTTGTTACCTCAGCCAATATCGGAATCCTCGGTGTCGACATATCGAGTGATGTGCAGTTTCGTGGTCACTTGGAAGAGAAGGCCAATTTGGCCTCTAAAAAGCTTGACATGCTCAGCAGAGCGGGACTATATTTCATGCCGGCACACCGCTTGCAACTTTACAAGGCGCAGGTTCGGCCACACATAGAATACTGTTTCCATCTCTGGTCAGGGGCTCTTCAGTTCCAGCTCCTTCCACTTAACCGTATCCAGCGCAGGTTCGAATCGTCGACAACCGAGTTCTTTCCGATCGGCTTGACTCACTGGCACTACGTAGAGATGTTGCATCTATTTGCGTATTTTATCGCATCTACCACGGGGAGTGCTCTGAGGAATTGTTCGGACTAATTCCAGCCGCTCAATTTCACCATCGCACATCGCGACAAAACTCGCGATACCATCCATACCATCTGGATGATGAGCGGTCCACCACTGTGCGATTTAGAAGAAGTTTTCTTCCTCGCACAACTTCCTTGTGGGATCGATTACCACCAGCGATTTTTCCGGACCGATACGATTTAGGGACCTTCAAGAAAAGAGCCTACTCCTTTTTAAAAGGCCGGCAACGCATCTGCAATTCCCCTGTTGTCGCGGTTGTTCTTGGGTGGCGGTAGTCACTTACCATCAGGTGAGCCTCATGCTCGTTTGCCCCTCTCCTATAAAAAAAACACATTATCTCACCACGCCCAGTGAGACCAGACCAAACCAGACAAGAACGACCATAAAAAAATTAAAGGTAACAAATAGTTGTGTGTTAGGGTATGGTATGTGTGTGCAGGGGCAAAATACGAGATGATAACTGTACAAAAATATTCTAAATTGTGTTCTATATCTATAAAATAAATAAGTACGTTCACGTCAAGGTCTCGCGGTTTAATTGCGCACACGTCTACTTAGACAATGTTGCCATGAAATCATGTTAATGTTGCCAAAGTTATTATAATGATTTAAAAAATTATACCAAGAACGTGGCTTGCAACAGACTATATAATCGACATTACTGCAGTACATATAATAAAAACTAGGTTCTTAGTACATATATCTGCCACTCAGCTGAGTGGCGCCAGTTATTATTTTGTTACGAAATGACAATACGTAGGTGTAAGTTAATAAGACAGATTACTTAATCTGAACATTATGATGAACGATCTACTGTAAAGTTATTAAATTACGAACACAACTTCAACCATTGGGAAATTCCGAATGTGAAGTTTCGTAATCAAAGATACTATTCTATGGTGTTGCGATTATAGTTTCTACATGGGTGCTAATAAAATGACTTACAAAGTCCTGGAGTTTTCCTGGAAATTTGTGACATAGATGGCCTTATTTTTTGATTGCATTGACTTAGAACTTTGAATATATATAATAGCTTGCTTATTTTATATATTACTACTATACTCAAAGAATTAAAAGTTTGAAAATTTAATAAAAAAACGATCACATATTAATATCGATTGTGAATTCGCTCTTACCAAAGATGACGATTAAGGCAAATCTCTAAAATGAGGAGAGGCCCATGTTCATAAGTAAACCCTTATGGGCTAATATAGAAAAAGTTCCATCACAGGATATAACAGTCATACATCCTCATTAATTAAAACTAAAGCTATAAATGCTCTTTAATGGAGAAATTCAAGAAATCCTGTAGGTGGTGATTTCTAATGAATATTTCTATTAAATGCCAAGTCAGTCATGGTGTATTTAAAATGTGTTTCAAAAGATTTTTAACGTAAGTATGCCTGTACTTATCAGTGTATATTTGACGTAAGTTAACGGAGCCTTAAAAATCAAGTAACAAAACTTAACTAAACAGCTCTTAATCCCTTTGATTTATCTATCTATTTCAAACCGTCGACGGCTTAATCCCAAAATACCAGTTTGCAATGTCAAGTAACAGGTTAGAGTTTGTGGTCTACAGCCGTTGATCTGCTAACGGCTCGATAACACCAAGGTTAAATCGATGTCAAAGGAGTAAGCCAATGCTCTCTGCTCTTAACTTCGCTCATTTTTTATTTGCGAAAGAAGACTCCTTGAATAAGTTATTATTTTTAAGTATTTCCCTTCCTCAGATCACTCAGAACAATGGAGCGCTACGTATATTTCAAATGATGCAAAATCCAAGCCAAAACCTTGCTCAACTTATTTTTAGTACACGCACTCACGTATACATATGTTTTACTCAACTTTTTAAAGGACCTTGGAAGGAGAAATAGTCCAAAATTACATCCACCAACTGAAACTGAAGCAAGCCCGTGCCTCCCTTATCTGGCCGAGCAGGGTTTTCCACGTGATAGACGCCGAAAGTCTACTCTACGATTTTTCCGCTCAAGACATGATGGACTACATATATTTACGTCGTTTTGGGTCTACCAACTCTCCTTGAATTTCCTAATCCTCCTGTGAAACTATTTGAAAATTTGCCTGCACACATAATTGTTATGGTACATCCACTTTACAACAGGTGTTTACCATTAGACTCTATGTCCAGTTTCCACTGTTACGACTTGATATGACAAAAACTTAAGTTTTAATAAAACTTTAAGGACGTAAAGGTCACTTAACTTAACACTTTAATTTTTTTTATTTAATTTTTTCAACTTAGAAGTCGGCTTTTACTTCTTGTTAAAAGTTATCTTTTACCCTTTAGAGTGAACTAAGGAATATCGCAATCTCAATGACGTGTAAATAGTTACATTAATAGCTTTATCCGCATAGGGGTGGGACCACTCCTGAAGTACCAGTGAGTTTACGACCCACAGTTACAAAAAATATATATAAAACTTACGCATTTATCAAATTACTGATTTAAGAATAGTTCCCAGCAACATAGTTTTAGGTGTATATGTGTGCGTCCAGCAGTGAACTTTTCCCGGCTATTATAGAAAGGATGAAGAAATATGTGTGCGTGAGTACGTTTTAAGAAGTAGAGCATGGTTTTTGCGTCACTTGAAATGTACACAGCGCTTCGTTTATCTTTCTTTTTGGTCCGAGTTCCTTACTTAGTGGGAGAAAAATAAAAGTGTGAAAGGTTTAATACCTAATTTTCGATTTTTGGTTGATGTAACTTAAATATAAAGGTTATGTAAAATTACAAATATATACTAGTCCCTGTGACACAGGCCTCCTCTCATTTCTGAAAGGGTTACGTAACAATATGGCCGGGTCATTACCTCTTCAGCTTACTGATCTGCTGGGCAATGTTAGTTAATTTCATTCTTCTGCGGATATCTTCGTTGTGGATTTTATCCCGCAGACAAATTCCAAGCATAGACCTTTCCAGTACCAGTTACTCGACTCCACCAAGTCAGTAATTCATTCTTGAGGCGATGTATACGCTTTTACAACAAAATACTAGAACGTTTTCACGTGGTACGTTTGTACGTGGTAGAGCCATGCTGCAGCTATATTAATTGTATAGTTGTAGCACGAATAAGTTGGCTCGACCGGGGAAGGACCACGCTCTCACAGAAACCAGTGTAAAATAGCGGCTTAATGCTGTTGTGTTTCGTATGGTGAGTGTAGAGAACCGGCAATCCTTTTTACTGGAAAAGAGGCATTCCATCTTAGCCCTCACGGCTGGCAACGCATCTGTATTTTGATTCGCAAACGAGGATAGATGTTGATGTCTATGTGCCACAGCAGCCACTTACCATCAGGTGGACTGTGTGCTCGCTTGTCACCCCTATCCTATAAAAAAAAATACAAAATATGACCTACTCAAAGTTCAAAAACTTTACTAAACAAAGTTTGTTTAAAAAGGGTTATTATTATATTGAGGCGATAACCATATATATTTCCACATTAAGGCATGTTATTAAATTAGATTCTTAATCAGCTACATTTTTATATAGATCCTTTATTTCTTATAATCAGCAAATATGTTTCAAATAAATTAACGTTTTGTCCAAGGAATATTGCACGCTTAATCCATGCTGGACAAATATGTATGAAGCGGAAAAGGGAATGCTAAAAGCTTTATAACGACGGAAATTCTCGCCATATTAAACGATAAATAAGTACAAAGACAACCAAATTTTATATTCCTAGCGATTTCAAGACTAATATGGTTTTGGATAATGGGTTTGACTTAAACATCTTATTTTTAAATATACTGAAAATGCTCTAACTTCGGGAAACACAAGTTGAGATTAGTTCAAGTTTCGTGCTTAACTACAGTGGTTAAAGCAGTTGACATAGTCAATGTTGAAACTTTGCATTTGTTGGAATAAATACATATTAAATAAATACTAGGGTTAAGAGTGACATATTTGTCAAGTTAAAAAATATAGTTTCAATAACGCTTTAATTTTTGAACACCAGTACAGGTGATATACATAACACAGGAAACTGGCTATTTCTACCTTCGATAAAAATCAAAATCACGTCTTTATTACTATGCTGCTATTTTATGCCGATAGTTCATTCCCCAGTTGAGCCATTTTTGCTATAGCTATAACAAAGATCAGACCAATAATGTTGGACGGGGCACTGGGTACATTTCAAGTGACGCCGTAACCAAGTCAAAATCATGCTTAACTGATTGTAAGAACTCGCATTCATGCACAAATATTCATCTAAAATCCTTTCAACCACCACCATGGTTTTAAGTGCACGTGTACGTCCAACAGTGGACTATTGCGGCCTGTTAAAGAAAGATAGAAATAAGAAGTGTGAGTGAGTGCGTGTTAATGAGTTGAGCATGGCTCAACAAATATAGCATCTTAATGCTGTTGTGTTTCGTATGGTGATTGTAGAGAACCGATTGTAGAGTCCTCAGCGGTGAAAACGAATCAGCATTTTGATTTTTAATAGAGGATGAATGTAGATGTCTTTGCTGATCGATGCCACAGCATCCACTTACCATCAAGTGGACTGCGTACTCGTTTGTCACCCTTATTCTATAAAAAATGTCTTTGCCTTCACTTTAAATTTGCGCAGCGCTCCATCTATATTCTTTATTAATCTGAGTTAGAAAGCTTCAGCGTGGCTCTACCACGAACCTATACATTTGTCCAAATGTCACTTCACTGTACCCGGTCCATCATCGCAATATTAGGCTTATTCACAAGAATAGTCCTGTCTGTGATGATTGCCCGGTTTATTTTTGGGCATGAGCCTGGCGCGGTCATTTTCGAGCAAGAGCCTGGTACTGTCAGTTTCGTGTATTATCATTATTACTAATTAAAGAATATTTATAATTTACTTAAATAATAACGTGATCATACAAACACGTACTATTTATAATACATGATAATGAAACTTAAACATTTTGAGGATGATACATGATTAATATGAACTGCAAAAATATTGGTTATAACGTCTGATTTTAATCAATGTTTGTTGACTTTTAATTTGTACGAGATGATGTAAATATTTTACTTTGAACAACATGCACGGAGTTACGTATATTTGTTTAATTTCTTTAATCCCATAAAGCACGCTATTTCAACAGAGACATTCGAGCTTCAAAATGTTTTATTACTTCTTTTAAGACCACTTCAAAATGCTTCTTCTAACGTAAAGCATAACTTTTTATTTAGCCATAAAATTTAGTGCCCACTTTTATAAGACAATTAAAATTTTGTGGGCTTGGCACCGTTAAAAATACAATTATATCTTCTTGTTTTTAAACAATGACGAATGTGAATTGTTCAGTCGTAAGGACTTAGTATTTTACGAGTATGTCTACATCTCAAGTTAAGATTGTACAATAGGCTCATTAATTTGTTTTAATGTAATCAATAACCTTATCAGTGAATGCCTAAATTTGATATTTCTGTAACTAACTTCCCTCATAAAGTGCATGCTATTGCATCACTTGTACGTATTTCTTTTATAAAACATGGATGACAAACGAGCTCACGGTACACCTGATGGTAAATGGATGCTGTGACCCATAGACATTAGACCATGACCCACAGACTACATTTATCCTCAATTAAGAATCATAATGCAGATGCGTTGTCACCTCTGAGGACTAAGATGGAATGCCTCGTTTCCAGTAAAAAGGGTCTCCAGATCTCTACACTCACCATACGAAACACATTAGAACTAAGCTGATATTTTACGCTGGTATTATGTGAGAGCTTGGTCCTCCCTCTTTCGAGCCGATCCATTCGTGCCAAATAAATATAAATAAAATTGAAGTGTCTGTCTGTAATATTGAAATAACTAGCTTCTATTAAGCTTATTTGCATGTTATTAAGACACATATATAAACATTTAATAAATTTTGTCTGTCCAGGTTAATCTTCGGAATAGCTGAACTGATTGTGATGAAACATTACGACCGAGCAATGCCAAGAGGGATTTAGACTATACTTTATGTGAAATATTTGAAGGGTTTAAAAAAAACAACAACAAAAATTGATAAAATAAATGAGCTTTGATTATCTTATATTTAAATAACGCCACAATACGGAATATTTTTACCTGGTAGAGCCACGCTGCAGCTATATTATGGTTGTAATACGAATGGGTCAGCTCGACCGGGGTAGGACCACGCTCTCACAGAATACCAGCGTAAAATAGCAGCTTAATGCTGCTGTGTTTCAAATGGTGAGTGTAGAGAACCGGAGACCCTTTTTACTGGAAACGAGGCTCTCCATCTTGGTACCTCAGGGGTTACAACGCATCTCGTCATCATCTCGCATCTCGTCTCATCGCAACGCATAGTGATTTTTAATCGAGGATAGGTGTAGATATCTTTGGGCCACAGCATCCACTTACCATCAATGATTCAGTCTTTGTGCGCCATTGCGCCATCTTGCGCATGATTTTTCTTTATTAAGTACGCGTGAACTCGTGACCAAGGGTAGGGTAACTTGGCACGAGTGTCGTTTTGTTTGCCAGTGGCACTGGCTTATCTATTTTAGGCAGTGTGGTGCCATCAAATGCTCAAAACGAGGAGACGGATCAACCGGAGCTGCTGTACGATGTGCGTGCCAACTTCACGCTGCGCTGCGAGCTGCCCAATGATGACAGTTTGGCCTACGTGTGACGAAGAACGATACCAATATTGTGGACATATGGGATTTGAAGGACCGTTATAAGTTGGAGCACGGTGGTGCGGAGTTCATTATTCCGCGAAGTGTAGAAGATGATTTCGGTAACTACACGTGCGGGCTCAGTGGCACCGAGGCTGTTCAGCGTTGGGCAGTCCGCGGTCGTGCCTTCACCAAGCTGCCGGCGAACACCAACGTTGTGGAAGGACAGAAGCTCAAGTTTCAGTGCAAGGTGGTGGGCAAGCCGTACCCGCGCGTGGTGTGGACGTTCAGCAACGCGTCGGAGGGCGAGAACGCGAGCGACGTGCGCGCCGCGCTGGGCGGGCGCGCCACGCTGCGGCGCAGCGCGCAGGGCGTGGAGGACGGCGAGCTGCTGCTGGACGCCGTGCTGCGCTCGGACGCCGGCCTGTACTCGTGCGCCGCGCCCGGGGGCGCCAACGTGGCCAGCACCACGCTGCGCGTCAAGGACATGTACGCGGCGCTGTGGCCGTTCCTCGGCATCTGCGCCGAGGTGTTCGTGCTGTGCGCCATCATCCTCGTGTACGAGAAGCGCCGCACCAAGCCCGACCTCGACGACTCCGACACCGACAACCACGACCAGAAGAAGTCGTAAGCACGCTTAAAGCCGCGCTGGATTGGTGTCGCTAGTCTGCGCCATTTTCAAGATTTTTATTTTCGGACACTAACCAAAAAGTTATTTGTTATTTAATTAGAAGGATTTAGTATCATGTGATGACCATAAGACCGGTGGTCTCGTATACTGCGAATGTTCTCACATTTTGTGATAATACATACATACATAAACACTCACGCCTCTCACCCAGAGGGGTAGGCAGAGACTACGGACTTTCACTTGGCACGATCCTGGCACACCTCTCTCGCCTCCTTTACATCCATATATCTACGCATACACGCTCGTCGGTTAAGGGTACTCCTAATCTGGCCCATTTCCAATATATCGCCAATTTGGTCGATAAACCTTCGTCTAGGGCGTCCCTTTCCGACTCTGCCGTTCACTTCTGCAGCATAAATTTGCTTTGTCACTCTTTCTTCGTTCATTCTTTCTACATGACCAAACCACCGAAGCATTCCTTTCTTAATCCTGGTCACAACGTCATCTTGCAAACCACACTTTTCTCTTATCACACTATTTCTCACCCTGTCATTCAGATTCAGCCCCAGCATACTCCTCAATGACCGCATTTCTACAGCATTTATTCTACTCTCATGCTTCTTCTGCCAGACCCAACTTTCAGTACCATACATTAAAGTAGGGACTAACACAGCATTGTGAATTGACAAACGTGCCTTTTTGACACATTCTGACTCTTCACAATAGCGTGTAGAGCCCCATTCACTCTATTTCCTGCGTTCACTCGTCGTTCTATATCCTTATCATATCTACCATCCCTACTAAATAAACATCCCAAATATACAAACTCATCCACTTGCTCAATCAACCTTCTATTCTTATTTCACATAACGTTTTACTTTCTTCTTTCAAAACCATCACTTTCGTCTTACTTGCGTTCACTTTCATACCTCTTTCTTTTAATGATCGGTTCATTAAAGTAACCATCATTGCAACTCGGCCGCCGACGATGCAAATATGACTTGATCATCGGCGTACAAAAGGCATTTGACGGTTAACTCACCCATTCTCAACCCACATTCTTCAACTTTCAAAGTTTGCAAACAACTGTCCATAAATAGGTTAAACAGCCAGGGGGAAGCTACACAGCCCTGTCTGACACCTTTTGAAGCCAAACCAGTCCGAGTAGACCCCGTTGATCCTGACACAAGCACTAGAGTCCCTATAAAGAGACTTCAATGCCTGTATCAAACCAGCGCTCAAACCAAATGAGTTTATTGTTTGCCATAACACATCCCTGTCCACTCTGTCATAAACCTTTTCCAAGTCCTTAAAAGCACAAAAACTTTCTGGTTTTTGGCCAAAAACTTCTCCGCAATCATGCGCATGGAAAATACTTGATCCGTACACCCCATTCCTTTCTAAATCCAGCTTGCATCCCAAATTTTTCCATCAGTTTCTTCCATAACTCTTTCAATTAACACCTTAGCATACAGTTTACCCACAATGCTAAGCAAGCTGATACTACGGTAGTTTTACAGTCCTGCTGTGACCCTTTTCCTTTATATATTGGGACTATAATGGCTTTGCACTAGTCTTCCGGTACCCTTCAGTTCCCAACGTAAATTAAACAAGGTGTACAGCAGGCCTGCCACCACTCCCTCTCCAGCCCTTAGCATTTCGGTGATACTCTATCATATCCGGCTGCCTTACCTGCTTTCATGCTTTTCATTGCTTTCATTATTTCATCTACACTTATCTCCCTACCTCTCTTCACTTCTTTCGAATTTCTTTTCACTTAATTCAGACGACCCTTCACTCATAAACACGCTTTCAAAGTATTCCTTCCATCTCTTTAAATTCGAAACTTCATCATTCAGCATACAGCATTTCTCGTCTCGTATAGCATTCATTCTAGGCTGTTTTGAATTTCCCTAGCAGTTCTTACGAGTTTCAGAACATTTGAATATTTACCTGGAAGTTATCAGATATCCTTCTATCATTCTTATCCGTACTTTCTTGCTTTTCCTTTCAACAACTTCTTTTACTCTCTTATTTATAAGTCTAAAGTCTGCCTTTTTCTTTCAATCTCATCATTCATACCGCCAGAATTACCAGCTTTGGTTGCCAGTAAATCTAGCCATGCTCTCGTCTTTGCTTCAACTTCCATCCGAATCTCATCATCCCACCACAACGTATTATTTTTCCTTTCATTCGTTCTCTTACTTACACCACATACTTCGGTGGCTGCATCCACCAAAACTTTCTTAACATTATTCCATACAGTCTTCAGGTCTAAATCATTCATACATATTTCATTCAAACCATTTATATTCTCCTCAGTCTACATTTATACTTCTCTTTCACACCTTCATCTTGTAACCTCTCTGTTCTTATACGCTGTAACGCAGTGGTAGACACAGATGTCCGATGCCGCCAACGCCTGAATAGACCATTAATTCGGCATAAGACCAGGTAATGATCCGTCCCTACGTTGGATTCCTGGTAAACTCTTGTATCTACCACTGCGCTCCGCATTCTTTCATCCACAATTATGAAATCTATCATGCTTCTATCATTACCTCTTTCCCATGTATACATGTGAATCCTCTTATGGCGAAAGAAAGTATTCGTCACAAAAGATCCTTTTCCTCACATACGGCGAGGAGGTTTTCACCATTCTCATTTACACTTTCATCGCCAAACATTCCTAATATCCTTTCATAACCAGACCTCTTCACCCCAACCCTTCCATTAAAATCTCCTAACATAATGATATTTTCATTTTCCTTACATTTCATCAACACCATCCTTATCATGTCCCAAAACTGCTCTCGGATATAAGTGGGCTTAGACATGTCTGGGGCGTACACCCCTAGCACAAACAACTTCTTTAAGCTCACTTTTATTCGTATCCACAGCAGCCTTGGGCTTACACATTCATACTCTTTCACACATTGACCCATTCTTTCTGAAAGGATGACACCGACTCCCTGGCATGCCCGCTCGGTCTCGTCTACACCAGACCAGTAAGCGGTATACATGCCATGTGCAATGGCATCCTTTCCCTTTCGTTTCGTCTTATTTACACATAATACACCTATTCCTCTATCATTCATCATTTCGCATATTTCATCCATCTTATCATTCATTGCTCCACATACATTCAGCGTAGCTAGACGGGCCTCCGCAATCCACTTTCGCCCCTCCGGGAACAGAACGTGACGGGTGGCGAACCTCGTCGCCGGTTTTACTCCGGAGATTCTTCGCACCCTGCCCCATTAAAGGGGCGCCGGGAACTCAGGGCCATTCCTTTAATGTGTTGGCTCATGGTGCGATCTAAAGAATGGTAGATTTTACGCCGCTACCATACGGCGAGGAGCCGATTCTATCCTTTCGGCTTTGTCGCTCGTTTAGCACCACCCGGGGGACACGTGTAGGGTGGGCCTAGGGTTAGGTGGTCAATATAGTATTGTTATATTTATTTTATACTTATCGAATTGATTATTCTTGATTTGTATTTTGTTAGAAGCTTTAAGACCGTAGTGAAGTTAAGTCGTGTAATCCGTGACGAGTGATGAGTTCATAGTAACCTGGCAGCGTCGCGTCTTGTTCATATTACTACATACCTACGAATACATCGGGTGGACTGTGCGCTCATTTTTCGCCCTTATTCTTATAAAAGAAAACAATAATAGATCCTATCCAGGCGAAGCCGGAGCGAGTAGCTAGTTAAAAATTATTTAAAATCTGTTAAAATAAACTTCTATGAATAAAATTATTTTTATGAATTTTATCGCATTTAATTTTACTTGTTTTTTACTACAAAGCATTAGAAACTTCGGGAGTGGAAAGAGGTAAAACTAAAAGCGATTAAATCCGTAATAATATTTTCATTTCATGTGTAGTGTTTGCGTTAATATAAAAGATTTTAAAGAAATCATCTATAAAAAAATCTTATGGCTATTTTTGTATAGTATAAGGGTGACAAACGAGCACACAGTCTACTTGATGGTAATTGGATGCTGAAATCGGCTAGATTTTGATGAAACGGAAACTAGCCTTTATTCGAAGTAGCACTTTAAACGTTTAACTGCAAAATGGAAATAGGTTCAGTTGTTTTGAACGTGCCGCGTGGCTAAAATAGACGAAAAATCCTAAAATATTATAATGTATTTAATCCTAACAACTATGTATTACTTTCAGAAATAAAATCAATGTACAAACGATGATGAATGAGCTAACATTACATGTTTTGAAAAATTACTACGAACGCTATAAGGTTAGAGGCTGATGCTACTGAACACTAACGACCGTACTCATAAAAATTAACGTCAATTTGTCAATTTAAGAAATGTTTAAAGTTGCTCTCTCTTTCTTTCTCTCTCCCTCTCTTCACTAAATGACAATAGAAAGAGACATATTATCTCAGAGTAATTGTATACATAATATTATATAGGATAATTATCTGAGCTAATTTAAGTAAGCAATAGTCAACAATTAAAAGTAAGTCAAATTTAAAGTACGTGTAACGTAGACATTAATTCACTCCTTAAGACTAGTTTACTTTAGATGTAAGATCGCACCGATTTCCCTGGTTGATTTTCTTCATGGCTATCCGTCTCAGTGTCAAGCAAAGAGCTTTAATTTTCTTTTATTGCACTCATATGAAACTCAACGATACACTTGGCGACATTTCTTTTCTTTTTATCTCCAAAGTTAGCAAAAGCAAATGTCTAGGATGATATTGAGATAAACAAGAAGAATTATAGCAAAACAAGTGCATTTCCGTCTAAATATAGAAAATAAAGAAAATGTTATTCATAATTCTTGCTATATATCGTTTTCATACCTACTTAAAAGTTATTATTTCAATTGTCTACGTAACTTCACTATATTATTCATTTAAGTGCACTATGCTGCTATCACTTTAAATACTTATTGCTAAATTGTTCATAATATCAATTAAATTCTGGCTAAAGAGTGATTTTTTTATGATTTTTTTAAATTTTTGTTGTGTATTTTATTACAAAATATATTTTTCACTATTTTGTTCTTCATTCAACGATTCTTTAGTTGTGTATTTTTATTATGTATGTGTATATTTATTTTTATGGTAACTTAGAGTAGAGTAAAATTCAGTAATTAATTGTATTTCTTGAGTGGAAGACGGTCGTATGAATTATAGTTCTTATTAGTTTTTGATCGAATGTCCCTCTAATTTTTAGAAAACATAATGGTACCCAATTGCCAAAATTAATACAAATAATTTTATGACTGACTCAAAAAAAATTAAGCAAGTTATTAATTAAAATAATTTTAGTAATTACAGAGATTGAAAAACTATCCGTTTACAACCAGCACGGTGGTGCAAATGTATTGCCGGGTAAATCACAGAAACTGTGGCATGATTAATTGAATTACTTATAGTAAGTGGGGAAAACATTTTTTTACCCATTGGCTTTTAAAAGTAATGGCAGCAAATTAAATCAATATAATTTAGATGTCCGACAGCTGGTAAATATGAGACATCGACAGCATAACAGCGCTCTGACTCATCGTTACCATCGTTACAGCCTTGATAGGAGAGACCTATATTCTGCAGTGGACATTTGATTATGTCCACTTCAGAACATTGAAGATTGAATGAATGAATTAATGAAAGCTGGCACGCTTGGTAAGTGGGTTTTCAACGCTGTTTCTTCTGCATATCAATGATATGTTGCAAACCGGTAGCATTCATTGCTATGCGGATGACAACACTGGTGATGCTCTATACACCGGCCGTGCCAATATTTCTCGGGAAAACGTCGCTGAATACCGAAACAAACTTGTGTCTGAAGTCAAGTCTTTGCTGAACAAAGTCTCGGATTGGGGGCGACTAAATCTAGTCCAGTTTAATCCTCAGAAGACACAAGTTTGCGCGTTTACCGCTAAAAAGAACCCCTTTGTCGTATCTCCTCAGTTTCAAGGCACTCCCCTTGTTGCCTCAGCCAGTATCGGAATCCTCGGCGTCGGCATATCGAGGGACGTGCAGTTTCGTGGTCACTTGGAAGAGAAGGCCAATTGGCCTCTAAAAAGCAGCGTGCTCAGCAGAGCGGGACAGTATTTCATGCCGGCACAACGCCTGCAACTTTACAAGGCGCAGGTTCGGCCTCACATGGAATACTGTTCCCATCTCTGGGCTGGGGCTCTCCAGTGCCAGCTCCTTCCACTTGACCGCATCCAGTGCAGAGCGGCTCGAATCGTCGACGACCGAGTCCTTTCCGATCGGCTCGATTCATTGGCGTTGCGAAGAGATGTTGCATCTCTTTGTATTTTCTTTCGCATTTACCACGGGGAGTGCTCTGAGGAATTGTTCGGATTAATCCCAGCCGCTAAATTTCACGAACGCACATCGCGGCAGAACTCCCGATACCATCCACACCATCTGGGTGATTGGCGGTCCACCACTGTGTGATTTAGAAGATGTTTTCTTCCTCGCACAACTTCCATGTAGAATAGTTTACCACCAGCGATTTTTCCGGACCGATACGAGTTAGGGATCTTCAAGAAAAGAGCCTCCTCCTTTTTAAAAGGCCGGCAACGCATTTGCAATTCATCTGGTTCTCCTGGTGTTGCAGTTGTTCATGGGCGGCGGTAGTCACTTACCATCAGGTGAGCCGCATGCTCGTTTGCCCCCTCTCCTATAAAAAAAATCCCAACCCAAGCATACAACTGCAAGACTTCAAGATACTGTAAGTTCATACTGCGTAGATCGGAACAACAATTAATAATTTTTAATCTGGAGGTAACCGTGGTTTACTATGACATTGGGACGTCAAATATCTCAGTGCCCCCGTTACCATGGGTGCTGTAAAGTACTCAAAACGTCGGGAATATAAAATAAGTTGATATACGCGATAAAATCTGTAAAACTAGTTTCATTTAAATAGCAATACGTATTCTATGAGTCTTGTGGAGCAACACAATGACACAAAACAACGCAGAAATACGTGGTACAGATATCATGTTCTTAAATTTGTATATATTGAAATAATGGAGATCAATGTTTGTTCGTATTTAAAAAAAAAACAGTATCACAAAACTTTTAAAAACAACAGCGCTAGGTGGCAGGGTGTAAGACTTGCCATAAATTTTTATTACAACTACATAATCGTTTTCTTGCGAGCGCTGGTTCTAATTAATTTCCGACCCCAGGCATTTAATAGAAATTATGAGGTCGTTTATATCGGGTGTCATACTATGGAGTGTTCTCATATAGTGACACTAATTTTATAAGATTGTGGTGATTAGAAAATACATAGGAAATTATAAAAATATATTCTTCGATACAGCTACGAATAATAAGCGTGAGAACGCCATTTAGAAAATTTAAGTACATGATAATAATTTTTGTGAATTGGATATACACTTGTACAAGTTTCACAATATTTAATATCATCGATATATATGTACTACGTACTAGATTTGGCATTCCGAACATTCACTATGTTCAAATGAACTGTACTGCAATCCGTACACCTTTAGTGTCATTTAGTGTGGCTTCAATATTCATAGTGTGGAGCTGCGCTAATAATACGAGATTTCAAATTAAAGTTTAAACCTGAACGTAATTAATAATACAGTAGTCAAATAAGTAAAATTATTTGTTGTTCAAGTGAATAAATAGGTAATAATATTACAATAGAAAAAATAAATTTCTTCATTTATATGCCACGCTATCTACAATCATAGACTAAAATCTACTATCTCCCGCGCATGCGCGAATAGCTTCTCTAGTACGTAGTACATAGAACTCAATGTTTAATATAAAATAGCTGTTCCCCGCGACTTCTTCCGCGTGAATTTATTACGATTGGATTTCATAGATTTTAATTTTTTTGTGCGGAACCCTAATACTTTTTCTAAAATAAAAGTAGCCTAATTTACTCCTTATAACATCAGCTATCTTCCAGTGAAAGTCCCACCAAAATCAGTCAAGCCATTTTGGATATTAGCCGGAACAAACAGACAGACAGACTGAAAGACAGACAGAGAGGCAAAAATTTCATATACTTTCATATGCATTAAGTAAAAAGCTGTTATTTTGACATTACTAACAGACACTTCAACTTTATTTTTATTTGTATAGATTATTAATATACTAACTATAAAAACTGACCAGTTTCGCCTCATGCCATCATCAGGGTATATTAAGAATAACGAAATTATGCAAACATACCTGCAAAAAATGATGAGAAGAAGATGACCAAATCACAAAAATGAAGATGTAGTTGCACCAAGTGACAACAATCGCAAGTATAAATAATACATGATATCCATTATTATAAAAATTTTATAGGCGCAGAATTCAGTTTAAATCTTAAACTACATCCAAATATGAATATAATGAATAATTTAATGCATATTTAACTTAGTCTTCCAAAAACAGACGATTTTGCAATTCTTTTTAGGTCTGCCTGACTATGGTTGTAAAATAAAGTAAAGTTACAGCCTTCTTCGTCTTCTCTCATTTCTGAGAGGGTTACTAAGCAGGTTCTAAGACATACAGGTTTCCACATGTAGTAAATGAGAGAAAAACTAATGAATGTCTTAAAGCTTTAAGTCGTAAGATGTGTGATGTGTGAAATTATGGAGGTTGGTAAACGACATCATTATGAAAAATCACATACAATGTATACATAACTGTCATATTTGACAGCATAAAGAGATCATTTTAGAATTACGCTCCAAATTTATCATACAGGAACTGCGAATATTCTCTAGATAAAGTATCCTGTGTCACTCTCTGGCCTATAAACTATTTCCGTACAAAAAATCATGTCGATCAGTTACTTCCACACTGCGGGAAAGGAAAAAAAATCAACACACACATTTGCATTAACTATGCAATGAACTCACTGATAAGATTTAATAATGATCTGTAACTAATATTCAGAGGACTATTTGGAATCAGTTGTTTACATTTGAAAACTGAAATCCATTGTTAACAATCAATTTAATCTTCATTGTATACAACAAATAGTTCTAATATAATATAAAGATAAGGATAATTATTTTGCGACATTTGATGATAACGACGAAAAAATATTTAATTTTCTTATAGAATCACACAGTCCACCTGATGGGAAGTGGACGTTGTGGCCCATAGAAATCTACATCTACCTCAATTAAGAATCAAAATACAGAAACAGAAACAGAAACTGTTTTATTCAATATATATTATAAATAATACTTATTGAAAGTCACTCTTATGTTTAATTACCACTGGTTCGGAAAAAAACCTTTGTCCTGGGAAGAACTAGCAAGAAACCCAGCGGGACTTTTTTTTAAATAACAGCTTACAAGCTCATGTATGTTACACAATTAACCACACAAAACAAATTAGGTTATTATCATCCATAAATTCCTTAATATTATTATAACCCTTTTTATATAAACTTTGTTTAATAAAGTTTTTGAACTTTGAGCAGATCAAGTGTATATTTTCTGGGATTTTGTTGTAAAATCCTATACATCCCCCCAAGAATGAATTACTGACTTGGTGGTGTCGAGTAACTGGTACTACTAGCTTGTGTCTGTTCCTAGTATTTACAGAATAATCTTGTTTTTGTATAACTACTTTTATTTTTGCGTACGTACATTACATTTTCGTGTAGTGGCGGGTAAAAATACTCACTACCCCATATATTCCCGTGGGTGTCGTAAGAGGCGACAGAGGGAAACTGAGGCAGAGGATGGGCAGCAGCATCTTTCTGATAACAGCAAAACAACAATAAAAAACTGCGGTTGCCAACCCGCTCGCAAAGCGTAGTAACTATGGCAATATACCCCCCATGATAGTAACGAAGAGACGGCCCCCAGTCCCCGGCGGCCCCGCTATTCCTGGCTTCGGTGGCAACCATGGTAACGGCAGGGCAGGGGGTGCTAAGAATCTCCAGTGGAAGTTCGGTTGCCACCTACGACGACTCGACCTGGCAACATATAACGCACGCACCCTGAGGACTGACGAGAAGATCCTGGAGCTGGAATAAGAGATAGACAAGTTGCGCTGGAATATCCGAGGTCCGAAGAGAGGGGGAGGACACGGTAAACGAAAATCTCATGGCTGTTAGACGGGATATGAAGCTGCAGTCTTCAGTAGATTTGACAGCATACAGGCAACTGAACAGACAGATCTCCAAATGCATGCGGCGGGACTTACGCAACTTTAATACTGCTCGTATTGAAGAAGCAATCGAGCGTAACCAAGGCTCCAAAGTCTTTGCTAGAGATCTGTCTGCCAGAAAGAGCCAACTGTCGAAGCTGAAGACCGAGTGTGGCAGCGTCGTTTCCGGGACACCTGAGATTTTGAGTGAGATTGAGAGGTTCTATGGGCAGCTGTACACGTCATCGTTGGAGCCACACGCAAGTATGAGTAACGATCCAAGAGCAAGTCTTATCCGACACTATTCCGATGATATTCCGGACGTCAGTCTGAGCGAGATTAGAATGGCTCTCCAGCACCTTAAAAACGGCAAGGCCCCATGTGAGGATGGAATTACAGCGGAGCTTCTGAAAGCGGGTGGAAAACCGGTACTTGAAGTCCTTTAGGAGCTCTTTAATTCCGTCCTACATGGTGGCATTACACCGGAGGCGTGGAGCAGAAGTGCGGTGGTCTTGTTCTTCAAGAAAGGCGACAACGCTCTCTTGAAGAACTACAGACCGATTTCCCTTCTGAGCCGCGTCTACGTGCTGTTTTCGAGAGTCATTACAAATCGTCTCGCACGCAGACCCGACGACTTCCAGCCTCCCGAACAAGTCGGTTTCCGAAAAGGTTTTAGCACCATAGACCACATACATACCCTTCGGCAAATTGTACAAAAGTCCGAGGAGTACAATTTGCTTTATGTCTGGCGTATGAGAAAGCCTTTGATTCCGTCGAAATTTGGGCGGTGCTGCAGTCCCTTCAGCGGTGCCAAGTTGACTTTCGGTATATCGAAGTGCTGAAGTACTTGTACAGTAGGGCTACGATGAAAGAACCAGAGTACGAAACCTATCCAACTGCAGAGAGGTGTAAGACAGGGTGATGTTATATCCCCGAAACTCTTCACCGCTACATTGGAAGACGTTTTCAAGCTTCTGGACTGGAAAGGATACGGTATTAACATCAATGGCGTGTACATCACTCACCTTCGATTTGCCGACTATATAGTTCTTATGGCAGAACCGCTGGAGGACCTAAGCACTATGCTCAATGACCTCAATAGTGTCTCCCAACGGATAGGTCTTAAGATGAACATGGATAAAACAAAGATCATGTTTAATGTCCATGTCACACCTATGCCGGTAGTTGTTGGGAGCACTAAGCTCGAAGTTGTTGACGAGTATGTTTACCTGGGACAAATAGTCCGACTAGATAAGTCCAACTTCGAACGAGAGGTCAATCGACGGATTCAACTCGGTTGGGCAGCGTTCGGGAAATTACGGCACATCTTCTCGTCAGGTATACCTCAAAACTTAAAATCGAGACTGTACAACCAGTGCGTGTTGCCAGTGATGACCTACGGAACTGAGACGTGGTCCTTCCCTGCTGGCCGGATGAGGATGCTCAAGGTCGCTCAGCGAGCTATGGAGAGGGCTATTCTCGGAGTTTCTTTGCGTGATAAACTTAGAAATGAGGATATCCGCAGTAGAACCAGATTGACCGACATAGCCCAACAGATTAGTAATCTGAAGTGGAAATGGGCCGGCCATATAGCTCGAAGAACCGACAACCGATGGGGAAAAAAGGTTCTCGAGTGGCGGCCTCGTACCGGTGGACGCAGTGTAGGGCGTCCCCCCACTATAATACTAAAATTTAATTCCTCATTTCTAGTAAAAAGTGATCTCCGGTTCTCTACACACACCATACGAAAGAAAGCAGCATTAAGCTGATATTTTGCACTGGTATTCTGTGAGAGCGTGGTCCTTCCCCGGTCGAGCCGACCCCACCAATAATAAGCTGCAGCATGGCTTCAAAATTACTGTATGTAAAATATTGTAAAGTACTATATTGCATGAAAAATGCAACGTTCCTTGATAAGAGTATTCGGACTGTAAATACATTCTTTAATAATAGATAATTACGAGCGATCCAGCTTGTCTTTAATAGACGATTACGAATCAACTTTTTGAAAGCATACTTATTGGATTCTTTTCTGATGTCAACGGGCGAGGAGTTCCAAAGGCGTGTAACCTGAACTGTGAAGGTTCTATGCTTCGCGGTAAAAAAAATATAATTCTTTTTCCTTTTATGAAGGTCGTAAAATAGAATAAAAAGATAAGAGCTGTGGTGGCTCAGGAGCTAAGCGCGAGTCGTAAATTTCACAGTTCGCGAGCAACTCGATCCCCGCCGGCAATCAAATTGCTATGTTGCAACTAACAATTTCTAAATACTGATTAACCAGGTTTCTGGAGTTGAAAAAAACATCTTAAGGAAATACGAGTATGCATGAGGTCTAAGGCAATGAGCAGCGCGGCGGAAATGTGAGAAGGCCACCGCCCAGCAATGGGACGTGCAACATAGGCTGTCACATTACTTTTATCTATACATCTATACATATAAGTAAAAAAGAAGTCTGTCTGTAATTTTGAAATAAATGGTTTAAAAGCCTTAATAAATTAAATTTAGGGTTTTTTTTTTTTAATGCTATTAAGGCGTAAATAACCATTTTTGAAATGTTTGTCTGTCTGTCTATCCGAGCTAATCTTCGTAATGGCTAAGCCGATTGTGATGATACTTTACAAACAGTTATTGAGCAATGCCAGATGGGAAATAGGCAATATTTTATCTGAAAAAGTTGAAGTTTTGGAACGAAGTTCTTTATCGGACGGTACGAATTCGGCGGATGGTGGCTAGGCGACAAGAAGTCTAAGATTTTTCCGTCAGAACGCATCTGACGTAGTGTAGACGGCCTTGGTGGCTATTAGGAAGTGAGATGGAATAATATCGATCTCCCTCGCACTTTTCTCACATTTCTTACCTTGCCATGAAAGAAATATAATTTTATTTTAAATGAGGCTTCATTTTAATAGACGCTAGTAATTCATTTATTTGTATTTGTCAATCAATAATATAATACGTTTATCAATAATAATATACTACGAAAGGAACTTCGTTCCAATCGAGTGTTCCACGACACTCACGCATGTTTTTTTTTTAATATCAATGAATTGGAAAATTTTTTGGTCTTTGACTATTTTAAATCAAAATGGATCTTATCCCGACGAAGCCGGTATTGCTAGTTTTAAATAAGATTTTTAATATTTTTAAAGTTTTAAATATTTTTTTTATATGTTTGAAATATTATAAGTACTAGAAATTCTTAAAACAAACACTTTATACCGCATACTTTGATTTGCACACACTGTAACATTCGGCGTTTTGCACGTATTATTTAGTTTTTTTGTAGCGAAGTGTTAGTTTTAGGTTTCTATATGTAAATATACATGAAGTTTTTTTTTAAATTAGCTAAGATAACACCACATAATAACTTATCCGCAATAGCTGTAACAATTAATTCAAACTTTGCTATGGATCTTAATTTTATAATGACAAGACTCACTAAGAAGAGAAATAGAGAGAAGTTTTTACAAAATCAAGCGCTCGAAATTTATAAAGAGATACAGTATAAAACAGTTTCTATTGTTTCCTATACAATCTATTACCGGTTCCGGTACCGGCGATCGCAGTGTCGGAGACGCTAATTTGTCAAAAAATCTTAGTAAAGTTTTAAAACGGAATAAAAAGTATTTCGAAAAATTACCTTCGAAGGGAATGTTGGTAGACGAGCAAAAAAAATTAAACAAAAAACGAACAAATGTGCTCACGCGAAGAAAATATTTTTCTGTTATTTTCTTGCAAAAATCTCGATAAACTCGATCTTTGTGATGAAAATAATACTATCATAGATATAAATTGCTTAGGAGCTCCCAATTTAAATACTCTTTGTAAACTTTATTGTAAAGAAACTTTACTGTATAACTGTTGTACTCATAAGAAAATCTGTGCGTCAAAAAATGTTTTATGTATTAAGAAATGGTGTTTTGAAAACAAAGTGATTGTTTGATTTTCAATAAAATATATGTAAATAAAAACTTCATCCTTTAATTTAAACTATCCTTGTGTTCGAGGAGGAGAAAAATACAATAGTTTCAGACCAGCAACGATTAGTATTATTAAAGTAACTTTTGTTTTATGTAACACATTGCATTTTAACGATGAATTGGAACCTCTACTGGAGAGAATTGGGGCCTTCAGCGGCACGTAGCTCGAACGAAGCGAGAGCAAGTGACGCAGAAGCCATAATTCTATCCTACTTATGGGTATTTGGGATTGCTATATCAATTAGGTATAATATTTTATTTTATTTGTCGTTTAAGTTATATCCGGTCTATTGTAATGAATGGTTTTATCGGTAAGAATAGCTCTATCAAAGTACATTCTGTGATTGTCGCTCTCCAAAACAGGTTTAGGGGTGTGCTGATAGTACGGCAGTAGTAGTTGGTTCGGGGTTAAATTGTATTTATTTGCAAGCTTTTGATGGATGTAATCAGTAGGCTGGTACAAGCACTGGTGGTATGTCGTATAATTTCGGGTTGGCGGTGGCGTTTTCTACAGTTATCGTTCTGCATATCATTGATATGCAGAAGAAACAGCGTTGGTGATAGCACGCAGCCTTGTGGAACACCAGCGTTAATAGGCTTGTAGTCGTAACATGCACCGTCTACAACGACCTTGATGCTCCGATCTAAGAGTTTTTGATTTGCCCTTCCCATAACCTTTTAAGATCGATCAGACTCCTACCTCCTACGGTTCTTTTTATCGTTAGTCGTTGAATTGCCGATTTAGGATGCAAATATTTGTGTTTAGTTATGGTAGTCCTAGTTTTGATTTCAAGATTTCGTATATCTGTGGCTGACCATTTAATAATTCCGATAGAATAGGTAAGTATTGAGATGGCAAAAGTGTTAATAGCTTTGAATAAATTTCTAGATTTAAGTTGCTTTTTACAAATTAGATTCATTCTACGGAAATATTCATTACTAAGGTCCTTCCCAATCAAATCAAAAATATTTATTGCATGATTACAGGTAAAATTAAATAAGATCTTAAGATTATGTTATGTACATTTGTGCTCCATAGTCTACCTATTTCAGGTGTACAATATTAGGTCTTAATTATATTTATCAAATAATCGATATCTTTATCAAATATAATATAAAGATTAATTCATTAATGTATATTTTTTTTAATTGTTACTACAATATATAATGTCAGTTTTCTATACTAAAATTTTTATACATACCCACACTTTTTAATAGCAGTATGGTCTTTACATTTTCCTTCACGCAAACCTAGATATTTATATGTATCATTTTCGTCCATCAATTTAAACTTATCGTATTGACTTTCTGTATTACCATTGACTCTACCTTTATGAAATTTAAGCGTTTTGCATTTATCTAAACCTGTTTTGTTTATATCTTTACTAAATTCAGCTGTAATTTTTATGAGGGCGTCTGAACATAGGCCTTCCCCATAGATTTCCAGATACAGAGATTATGCCATAGTTGCCACGCTCGGCAGGCGGGTTGGTAACCGCAGTTTTTGAAATTTTGAGTTCTTATAAGGAAGATGCTGCCTATTATACATATCCACCCTTTTTACTGGAAACTATGTATTCTATCTTAGTCCTCAAGGGTGTCAACGCATCTGCATTTTGATTCTTAATTGAGGATTACCATCAGGTGGACTGTGTGTTCGTTTGTCACCGTTATTCTATATAAAGAATATTATACATAAACGTTTGAGTATAGCCACATGAACATTTTGATATAAAACTTGTGCGTGGTTTAATAACAAGTGATTAATGATCGGATATTGTGTTCACGGCTGTATTTTACTTTTTTCAGCTTGTCAGCAACAACACTTATTGTGCTGACGGCGAAGGATAATTAAAAATTCCAGAGACCATTTTCATATTTCTCTTAAATGTCAAACATTTTGATGTCGTAACAATTTATGATCGCACTGGATTGCTAGAAATATAGGATAATATATCCTACTGGACATGTTAGGCTAGAGAAAAAAAAGAATAAGTGTGATAAATGAGCACACAGTCCACCTGATGATAACTGGATTCTGTGGCCCATAGATATCTACTTCTATACTCGATTATAGAATCAAAATGCAAATGCGTTGTCATCGCTGAGGACTAAGACGAAATGTGTCGTTTCCGTGAAGTGTTTATTATTTTGCATAAACATTACAACCATCATTGTTGCAGACAATCACAAAGTCAGTGCTTATCAAAGCCATTCTAAAGGCTCCCAAAGAGCACTGCCCTGAGTGAACTTTATTCGTCGTCTCTGTACACGGCTAAAATCTATTTTTATTCCTGTATATTTTTTTATAAGGATGACAAACGAGCACTATTCCTTGATCCTATCCTTGATCCTTAAAAAAAACACATGTTAGTGTTTTTTATGTTCACATTAACACTACTTATTGAATAAAATTAATTTTACATATTTTATTGATGAATTTTATTTTATTCAATGAATTGATGTTTTGCCACATCATAAGTCGATGTTGTATTATAATAAAGAATAATTATTATAATAGTAATAATGTCCTCCAGACCGAATTTCGGCCACGGCGGCCAGCCTCAACGGAGACTAGCCATCGGCGCAGGACAGGATTATAGTGCCTAAGTGTATGCGCATGCACAGGTGCACTCTCTATTCCCTCACTCTCATAGTCCGATGGGACGGTAAAACGACACGACTGGAGAGAGATCAGGCGCAGGACCAATGGCTTTACGTGCTTTCGAGGCACGGGGGTGAGACACCGCCAACTTCCTGACTCCAGGCAGCTACTGAGAATTTCTTGATGAAAAACTCAATAACTGATATTTTTTTTGGTCCGACCCGGGAATCGAACCCGGGACCTCATGATCAGCAATCGCACTACTACAACTACTAGATCAACGAGTCAGAATAATTATTACTATTATTTTGAAATAAATTCGATACAAATACATAAGAAATATTCCAGCAGAAAATATTATAAAATACTTCTTCGCTCCTATTCCTAAAAATAGAGCGAAATATATTCAATACAAATACCCTTTTCCGCATGAAACTGTATTCTTTTTATTGACATTTTGCTTCGGGCTTGCAGACTGAATGTAAAGTTTAAATATTCTGCTATTTCTATAACACTCTTAAAATATTTCTCAATTTAAGGAACGTTTAAAGCTTTGTTGAACCGATTTACCGCCATAAGCCGGTGAGTTTGTGTCCTGAACCATACTTAGCACAAGTAAGTAGATAGTCAAGAGCGCACTCCTAAAATAAACTCAAAAAAACATCATATCTCAGCACTATCATCCCATCCCCGATCTGATCCAATTTGAGCATTCAAGAATGTGCCAGTTTACTTTGAAAACCAGTGTTGCGTGTGCATTTTCGTATTTTACGTGCACCACATGGCAGTGTGTCATCCAAGTTCGGAAAAAAAAGTTCAGATCTCTACTCTTTTTTTGGGGAAACTTATAACTCTAAACGTCGTTTTGTACCAAATTGGGCCCCATTATCCTATTTTTAATGATAAACGAGTACACAATCAATGTGATATTTTGTGGATGCTGTGGCCCGTAGAAATAGAAATATCTCTACATATTTTATAGAAGTAAGGGTGACACACGAGCGCGAAATTCATCTTATGGTAAGCGAGTTGTGACACCTACATCTATACTCGAATAAGAATCAAAATATAGATGCATCGTCACCTCTGAGAACTAATATGCAATGCCCCGTTTCCAGTAAAAAGGGTCTCCTGTTTTTTATATGAAACACCTCAGCAATAACCTGACAACATTTATGTTTTGGTGGTATCTTATTCTTTCTTTATTCAATATTTTCGTCGCCTACCACGAAATCGCTTACCTACGTAATACGTTTACTGTTTATGATTATTTATGTGATACGGCCTTTTCAATAACCCCTACATTAATCTTACGCAACCTTACAGATTCCGTTGCTCGAGCTTTTAATGTTTGTGGAGGAAATTTGAACGTGAACTTTCCATTTTATTAAAAACAAGCTCTGTCAATGATTTTTCTTGCATGTACTTCATTTCAGGATGTAAGGATTACGGCACAATAGTAAATAAAACGTGTATTACTTACTCATTAAGTTAGGTCACATAGAAACAGTATTATTTGTTAATTGCGCACACATATATAACTTCCGTACTTCTGCTTATACATCATTTTTATAATAATCATATAATAATATAAAGTATGTTCCTTTACAATAAAATCAGGGTTAGAACCACTTTAATTGGGTTTGTTTCCTACATTAACTTTCCCTTACATCTCGTTTTGCACTCATCTTGTAAACTGTAGACACACTACAGTTTCTTTGGTCCTTCGAGCCGTTCTCGTCGCCATTCGAGATAATCAGTTTTTGGTCCTTCGAACCGTAGTCGTCGACATTCGAGATAAGCAGTTTCTTTGGACTTTTGAAAACACAAGATCGAACCCGTGGATTCCATCGACATTTGGAAAATTCAGATACAGTGGCCCTTACGTTGACGTCACTTTTTGTTCTTTGTGGATTTTGTGCGACTGCGATCGGTTGACTGGCTTCCAAGAAGCGGGTTCCACCAGTTCAATTGAGAAGGTGCAGAAAAGGTTGTACTATGTTCGCGAAGACATAAGAGTGGCCCGAACCACTAAACAAAGCTCTACCACTTCAGCTATCACAGACAGTTCTCGTCGACATTCGAGAAAAATGTGTTTGTGTACATAATAAAAGTGAGCATTAAGAGTACATTTTTCGTCCTCGGAGAGTCACACAGTGAACATATACAACATAGAGAGTCTACTTCAGCGCCAACAAGACATTGTTGAAGCGATCAAGAAGATTAAAAGAAACTTCAACAAGGATTCCGCAAGCCGGAAGACTCGTAAGTACTTGAGTGAACGACTCTAATCCTTTGATAAATTATGGGCCGAGTTCCAAGTTAACAACCACAAGCTATCCAACTATGAGAATGTCACCGATCCTTACTTTACGGAAAAACAATACCAACAAGCCAGGACATACTTTGATTCTGTGCGTATCAAGATATCATCCTTCCCTCCTGCAAGTGAAACTTCTGCACCTCCAACACCAGAAGTGCTGCCTAAGATTGTTCCACAAGAGTCAGCTCAAATTACAGTTTCACCTAAGCTACACCCAAGACTCACAGTAGCATCAGTGTCCTCTATGATGATGACCTCGCCTTCAGATCAAGGCCAGGTAGAAGAACTGCTATCTCTGCAAAGAACTAATTTAGAGCTTTTCACCGACAAGTGAGTAGCTTGCAAGTTGACGAGATACGAGACAAGTGGGAGCTGGAAGATGAGTTACGCAACATCCAGACACGCTGGAATGCAATCGACGCTTTGCATCTACAAATCGATCATATTCTTCAAGGTTCAGATACACAGTATGACAATGAATTTTATACCTACGAAGACTCATACAACAGCATCAAGAAGGCTTTGAATCTCAAACTTGTATATGCGGTATATTTGCAACAGTCAACACCAAAAATCGAAATACCTCTATTCACAGGCAAATACACACAATGGCCTATATTCTACGATCTTTACGTAGAGAGTATCCATAACAACAATCTGCTCACAAAAAGCCAGAAAATGCAGCACCTGAAAGGTAAATTACGAGGAGAGGCCGAGCGACTTATTCAGCATCTAAACATCTCAGCAGACAACTACGACACAGCATGGGAACTGTTAACACATAGATATAACAACCCACAACTGTTGTTTACTAAGTAGATTGAGATTTTCCTAAATCAACCGGTCGCTCACAAACAGTCAGCATACGAGATTAGACGTGTGTATGACACATCTATGGAATGTATCCATGCCATACAGAACCTTGATAGTCCACCTCATATCAAAGAAGCTGGATACTCAAACATACCGTGACTATAAATAAGCACGAAAGTCGTCAAGAGACTTTCCATCGCTTTCTGAACTTACGGACTTTTAGAGAGCAAGTTCAACGCTCTAGAGCCAATGGGTAAAAGGGAACGAAAGGTCTCAACATCATCCAACAAAAATAACTAAAGGAAGATGGTTAACAGCAAGCCATACAATCCTCATTTTCAACAAGTTGGTGGTAATCTCTATGAAAAATTTCCGAACGGAGAATTTCAAGCTGCACTGCACTGCACTGCTAGCAAGCTGTGCAATAGTGAACTATCTCTCATCACGGTGTTGAGAAAACTGACTCCACTACGACAAGGTATCGAACAGTTTTCAATGGTGCATCAAAAACATCTAGTGGACACAGCCTCAATGATTTAATGGAGAGTGGTTCTAACCTACAGAAGGACTTAAAACATCTTATCTTAAGGCGGCGTCAACACAAATACTTCATAACTGCGGACATCGAGAAGATGTTTCGCCAAATAATGTTCGAGAACCTGATCAACACCTACAACGTATTATTTGGAGGAGCACACTAGAAGAGCCCCTGAAGGAGTAACAACTAACAACAGTCACCTACGGTGCAAAGGCGGCCCCCTATCTTGAAATGCGAACTTTAAAGCAACTAGCTATAGATGACGCGCACAAGTTTCTCATGGCTGCTGCTGCACTAAAAACGTCACTATAGATGGATGACCTTCTTGAAGGTTGTGATGATATCTCTATATACTTAGGCGACTAGAATATTTACGTGTTCCATGGATTTTGCGATGCGTCCGAAAAGGCTTACGCTAGTGTTATTTGCGCAGTTACAGAAAATCATAAGGGCGAGTTCACATCGACGCTTGTGATCGCTAAAACAAAGTTGGCACCTTTGAAGAACAAGCTCACATTGCCTAAACTCTAGCTTTGTGGCGCGTTACTATTATCACACCTTATGAAAAAGATCATGGACGTTATGACAAAAAACGTGCAGGTATACGCATGGACTGATTCTATGGTAGTTCTTGGTTGGTTAAATGGTGACGTTAATAGATGGAAATAGTTTGTTGCCAACAGAGTACGTACAATACTTCAATCTTGGCACCATGTTCGATCTAAAGATGACTTTGCGGATTGCGCTACAAAAGGACTGTCATCACACCAATTATCAAAACATCTTTTCTGGTGGCAGGGTTCGCAGTGGCTGTTGACATTTGATCCAAACATTATAAAAAATGAAGCATACCAACCGCTGGAGTTAGAGGCCAAGAAGACCAGTGTGGACGCAGCCTCATCTTACAAAAACGATTTAATTTTACAATTATTAAATGAATGCAGATCGACACAGCGCATAACAACTATAATCGTCTGGCTTTCGCGTTTCACACAATGGTTGCGAAACAAACATTACCTCGGCAAAATTACTTTTCTTCACCGGAAAGAGAACATGCTATAAATTTGGTTATCGAAACATTACAATTGAGGATGAAATTAAACAACTGCAAAAACAAGAGAAATTGAGAAGATCCAGTAAGCTGCTGAGCCTCAATCCTTACATCGACCAAAGTGATGGACTGATAAAGTTGGCGGACGTAACTTTATCGGAGCATCCGAAGACTTGAAGAAAGAATACAAAGATATCCTTGCAACCATCAATAAAGAGCTCTTGAACAAGATCGATGACTGTGATATTCAATGGCACTTTAATGCGCTAGCCTACCCGTAAGCAGGTGGGCTGTGGAAGGCTGCCATCAAAAGTTTAAAACACCATCTACGTCGGGTGATAGGTGAGCAAAAACTCACGTACGAAGAGTTTATCACACTACTTCACCAGATAGAGGCATGCCTCAACTCTCGAACTCTGACTACCCTGACCGAAAATCCAGATGATGAATACCTGGACACTTCCTGGTTGAAGGATCACTAATATCAAGACCACAAATGGATCCGGATCTCATGAACTTGAAAACCAGATGGCAGATGATCGAAGCCATGAACAAACAGTTCTGGAAAAAATATTGAGGTCAACGGCTTTGTCCTTATCAAAGACGAAAACTTGCCCCCCGGCAAGTGGTCAATGGGTAGGTCGCCGTTTACAATGGCAAGGACTGATACTTACGTGTGGTGTCCGTCAAAACTAAGAATGGAGTTATGCAGAGGCCGATTTTAAAATTATCACTTTTACCTGTGAGAGACGAACAAAGTGAACAACAAACAGATGACATTCAATCATCGACTTGTGATGACGTCACACCGGCCGTCTCGCAACCAAGACAACAACATTCAAGGCGCACGGCGAGAAAGCTCGTAGGAACATTTTCTGCGACGGTAATGATGCTGTTCCTATTTTGCTTCAACCCTGCTCAGTGTTCATACAACATATCAACTTTGAAAAACAATCAAAACATTTATTTTGACAAGATGTATGACATGAACCTCATACGGGACGAGTGGAAACTGATCGTTTATTATAACATGAGTACATACTGGTCAGCATTACGTAACATGCAGAATTACGTCGGTCACTTGCAAGAGTACTTACACACTACTACGCTTCCGACACAGTTGTGGCGGTGCTGTCGTCGCGCCACAAGCGAAACATCGAAGCCTAAATCGCGCTATCAATCGCAATCGCGATCGATTCCGAATAGCTTATCGGCTTAAATTATATAAAATTATATATTACATAAAAAAATGTTTTTTTAACGACAAACTTAGCTTTATAGAAGTTATGTTACAGTTAATTCTGGTGTTCCTTCTTAATTAAAAAGGTAAATTTCACGCGATGAAATCAGTAAAATTAGTTTAATTTAATGTGAAGTGTTCGCGTAAACATAAAAAATCATTTTTCGTTCTAATTATTATTTATTTTGTACTATTATATTTATAATATTTTGTTGATGTTATGTTTTTATCGTATAAGGAAGCTCAAGGTTCAAGTCAAGGATAGAATATACACAGTACAACCAGAGTAACCGATGTAGCCCAAAGGTTAAGTAAGCTAAAGTGGCAATGGACCGGATATATAGCTCGAAGAATTGAAAACCGATAGAGAAATAAGGTTCTGGAGTGGCAGCCTCGTACCGTTAAACATGGTGAAGACCAACCATCCCCCCCTCTTTGTGGGATTCCTTAGGAGAAACCTATGTTCAGCAGTGGACTTGTGAAAGGTTGTAATGATGATGATAATATTTATAAATTCCATTGCAACGTCCATTCCAATTAACTCATTCATCGACATTATTATTGAATAAAACTATTTTTACGGATTTTATTGCGTTTAATTTTACTTATTTTTAATTCCCGATGTTTCGTGTGCTTTGCAGAGCATGGTATATAAGAAATAATTACGACATTATTATTGTTTATAACAGTAGCTGTTTATAGTACTATATAAATAAATACAAATTACAATCCGTCTCTATATTAAAATATTTTAAATATTACAGTATTTTTTAAGTGGTAGAGCCATGCTGCAGAAATATTATGGTAGTAGCACAAATGAGTCGGCTCGACCTGGTAAGGACCACGATCCCACAGAATACTAGCGTAAAATAGCTTTTCAGTGTAGAGAACTGGAGACCCTTTTTACTGGAAACGAGGCATTCCATGTGTGTCCTCAGGGGTGACAACACGTATACATTTTTATCTTAAATCGAGGATGTAGATGTCTATGGACCACAGCATCCACTTAACATCACGTGGATTGTGTGCTCCTTTGTCATCCTTATTCTTTAATAAAAAAACTTTATTGATTTTAAAATGGTTCCAGAAAATATGAAAAGGTCACAAAGGCTACAAAAATGTATGAAAATGTTTGTTACCGACATGATTGATATGCCCTGCCCTGGGGATCAGGTGATCGCTATCACATTGTTTCTAATTGTTTTTATATTTAATTGTACAACATATTACATAATGGTTTCTTATATTTACGCGAACACTACACATTGAATAAAACTATTTTTTACGGATTTTATCGCGTTTAATTTTACTGATTTTGATTCCGACGTTTCGGTGCTTTACAGCACCCACGGGGGACTGAGGTGTTTGACGTCCTAATGTCATAGTTAGCCCGGCACCTTCAGTTTTTGAATATTAATTTTTGGTCCGATCTACGCAGAATGAGCTTACGGTATCTTGAAGTCTTGCAGTGGTATGCTTGGGTTTGGATTTAATTTTGTTAATTACAGGATCCCAAGCAGATGGCAGCACCCATCCATCTTCTCTATTGAAATTAGGATGTTTTTAATTTCAATAGCCTCGTATCATCCTTGGTAGGAATCGGTGTTCTTTTGCGAGTTTGTGGTCTATCAAATCTGATGTAATGCCGGGGACGATCTTGAACATGTTCACAGACTGCAGACTTCCCAGAGCGTCGGTGCCCACGTCAGCTATATGTTCTTTCATGCGGGTTTTAATGGATCTTTTGTTTGTCCTATGTAAGAGAGACCACATTCACAATCAAGCTTGTACACCCTGCATCTTGTAGAGGATATTACACTTGACGGATGGTAAAAATTGACTAATCTTCTTCGGCGGCTTGAAGTATGTTTTAATAGAAGCTCGCTTCAAAATGTAGCCAACCTTGTCTGTGACTCCTCTGACATAGGGTAGTACAGCAGGCACACGCTCGACTGTGGCCGGTTTCACTCGGTCACTGTGACGTAGGCGCGGGACCCGAAGCTTGTTGTCTTGCAATACTTGCTCGACGTGCTGAAGCTCGGCGGCCAGATGTTTTCTGTCACAGATCCCTCGTGCTCTCTGAAACAAAGATTTTCCCACGGTAGCTAACTGTGATGGATGATGGTGCGATTCACCATTTAAATATCGGTTGGTATGGGTCTTTTTCCTATACACAGTGTGACCAATAGTGTTATCAGGATTTCGGATGACTAAAACATCTAGGAAAGCTAAAGAATTGTTTGCCTCTAACTCCATTGTGAATTGTATTTTAGAATTTATGGAATTAAGGTGGTTTAAAAATGCAGTTACTTTGTCAGATGATAAAATTGTGAAAGTGTCGTCTACGTACCGCTTGTAGAATCTTGGATATACAGGAGCAGTAAGAAGGGCTTTCTCCTCAAAGTCCTCCATGAATATGTCGGCGACTATGGGAGATACGGATGAACCCATTGCTACGCCATCTACTTGCTTGTAGAACTCCTCCTTCCACAATAGATAGCCAGATGTAAGGCAGTGTTTTAACAGTAATGCATATTCTGTAGGCATGTTGTATTCTTCTAGCTTCCTGGTTACAATTGAGATGCAGTCTTCAATGGGTAAGCATGTAAATAGTGACTGAACATCAAAACTGACTATAGTTTCGTTGTCAGCGAGATGTAGGTCTTTTATCTCACTAACAAAGTGGTACGAATCCTTCGTGTGTGCTCTGGTTTGTCTTCTCAGCGGTGACAGAACTTTTGCCCAGTGTTGAGCCAACTTATAAGTTGGTGTGTCGATCTGGCTCACTATAGGACGTAGTGGAGCGTTTCGTTTGTGTATTTTCGGTAACCCATACAACCTCGGTGGTTTGGTACACGGTGGTATTATCGAATTTACGTCAAGATCTAATTTTTCGGAGTAATTCTTTAACAGATCGCTTGTTGTTTTAAGCACATTGATTGTAGGGTCTGTTTTGACTTTTTTGTACGTACTTTGGTCCGATAAAAGTTGTTGTATTTTAAAATTATAATCTGACGTATCCATTACTACCGTAGCATTTCCTTTATCTGCACGGAGAATCGTGAGTTCTGGTCTGTTGCGTAAGTTGTACAACGCTTTAATCTCGTCTTTGGGTAGATTTAGTTTCGGCACTGAACTTCGACGTAACAAGGACGAAATGTCTTGACGTATGGCCTCTAAATCTTCCTTTCCCACATTGTTTTTAAACAGACAATCCTCAACGTTACAGATAATTTCCTCATACGGGATTTTTCGCGGTGTTATTGCGGAATTCAGGCCCTTCGATAATACTTTTATTGTAGGTTCGTCCAGTGTTTGTTTTGACAGATTATAGACCGTGCGTTGTTTATTGTTTGTGTCTGTGGTCAACGGTTGTTGTGTTTCGTTTATACGTTGCCATGGATGTTTGGCATTTGATTTGATAGTTAATTTTGATATTTTTCTATTTGTTTATTTTGCATTCATTATATTTCGATGTTTCGCGTTTGTTTAAAGTTTCAATGCAATTATTAAAATCAAATGTCGTTAAAATTGTCTTTAACTCACTGGACAAATTGTCTATGGTATTATTTATGAACACATATTTTTATTATATCACATTGTTTCTAATTGTTTTTATATTTCATAAATAATACCATAGACAATTTGTCCAGTGAGTTAAAGACAGTTCTAACGACATTTGATTTTAATAATTGCATTGAAACTTTAAACAAACGCGAAACATCGAAATATAATGAATGCAAAAATAAACAAATAGAAAAATATCAAAAATTAACTATCAAGTCAAATGCCAAACATCCATGGCAACGTAGAAACGAAACACAACAACGGACGAAAGTACGTACAAAAAGGTCAAAACAGACCCTACAACCAATGTGCTTAAAACAATCAGCATAATTTTGCTGTATTTCATATAGTGGTTGTATAGAACTGGTGACTCTTTTAATTGGCAATCTGTAGTAGAAATATTACACTGCTCACTTCAATTTAAAACTGCATTTGTTTGACATATTTTGCATCTGCTTTCATGTTTATACTAATATTTCAAATTACTCCTATGGAGTATGAGAATCTACCCGCTTTGACGGTATAACCATGTAGCATAATGTAGATATTAAAAACGCTAACTGATTTAAATAAAACTAGTATTTACGGATTTTATCGCCTAGATAATCTTATTTTATATTCTCGACATTTCAAACACTTTACAGCACTCATAGTCACGTGGAAGACTGAGGTGTTTGACGTCCAAATGTTATAGTTAACCACGGCTACCTCCAGATTAAAATTATTAATTTTTGTTCCGATCTACGCAGTATGAACTTACAGTATCTTGAATTCTTGCAGTTTTATACTTGGGTTGGGATTTAATTTTATTAATTATAGGATCCCAAGCAGATGGTAGCACCCAGCCATCTTCTCTATTGAAATTAGGATGTTTTTTGATCTCTATAGCCTCGCGAATCATCATTGGAAGGAATGGGTGTTTTTTTGCGAGGATTTGTGGTCTATCAAATCTAATGTAAACAGGGCGATTCTGTACGTGTTGACAGACTGCAGTTTTCCCGGAGCGTCGATTCTTCACATCAGCTATGTGTTCTTTAACGCGGGTTTTTATTGATCTTTTAGTTTGTCCTATATAAGAGAGACCACATTCACAATCAAGCTTGTAACTCCTGCAACTTGCAGAGGTACATTACACTTGACTGATGGTAAAACTAACTAACCTTCTTCGGCGGCTTGAAGTATGTTTTAATGGAAGCACGCTTCAAGATGTAGCCAATCTTGTCAGTGACACCTCTGACATATTATGGCAGTGCAGCAGGCACTCGCTCGACTGTGGCCGGTTTCACTCGTTCACTGTGACGTAGGCGCGGGACCCGAAGCTTGTTGTCGTACAAAAGTTGCTTCACGTGTTGGAGTTCGGCGGTCATTTTTAGACATGCCGGTTTCCACAAGATGTTTATCTTCACCGCCGAGTATGCGGTAAATTTTGTGAGTAATTTGATTTAATATTAAACACAGAACACTGAAAATGAGAAAAAAATAACATAGTATAACTTATTGTTCCCAACCCGTAAATGTAATAAACAAACAGCAGAATCGTGGTTCGCGAGCTCATTCAATTTCCTTGGAAGATTTGATTTAAAGTTGTTTGCAAAATGAAACATTTTATATGTCGTCACAATGGAAACCGCGACTTAAATATTTAAACAGAGTCGAAAAGATTTGTTTTGTCTTACATTGTTTTATACTATTCACATCATTATTATTAAGAGCTTTTTTTGAATAAACTAAGCTCTTTATGAGTAGGCTAAAGGTGTGGTGTTTTAAAGAGTGATAATATAATAATATAAGCGGGTAAGGAAAGAATTTTCAGTCTGCATTGAGCGATTAAACTGCCTGCTACGTAATCCGTATTTTATTATAAATTTATTCCTATACAGTACAATTTGGCGACGATATAGTAATTTACGCGTATTAAAGTTGTTTCGACTTACAGTGATATAAATTAAGTCGATTGGATAAAATGGCAAATGGCGGAAACGTTATTATTGGCGGCAGTCTTATTTTCGACCACCGCGTACAGGAGTGGAATATATTCAAAAGTCGTTTTCAGCAGTACTGTACTGCGAATAACATCACCGAGGAATCGGATAAGTCTGGTGTGAAACGGCTTATCCGATCCTCGGTGATGTTCACACTATGTAGACGTGAAACCTTCAAATGAAATAAAACATAAAATAAAAATATTTCACGGCAAATGACTTATTTAATATGATCATGACTATTTTAAACCATGATCTCATATATCAGTGCGGCATAAAATATAAGATGCAAGTTAAAGTTGATAGCAAATAAATGTTACAATCCTTATTTTAAGACTTAATTTTAGTGTAATAAAATATTTTTTTCAAGTAAAATTGCTGTGTAATAGTGCCATCTACTTCATTCTATAGGTAAAGTTATTTTATCGAACAAAAATTGATTGACTCTATAGGTAGTATGTAAATTAGACGCTAGATGGCCTGAAGTAAAAAATCGTGGATTGATATAAATGGATTGGTATATTAAGATAATTTTATTTAATATTTTAAATAAAATATTTTTTTAAACAAGACAAAAGATAGCAATCTAATGGCGGATTTGAACCCACAAACTTTTGGGTTGTTTATGTTGTCTCTTTTAAGTGTCGCTTTTTCGTTTCATCGAGTTTCAAATCACAACGATTCTAAAGAAGTGTTCACTTCAAACCTGAAACAGAATTGAAGTCAGCCATCAAACGCATTGGGTAGCGAGGCAGATATTCGGATTTGACACACATTTGAATATTGCGATGGAAATTTGGACATTGGGTGTGGGACGTATGTATAGGCTGTAATGTAACCATCTGACAAAGTAACTATATTTTTACACCACCTTATCTCCATAAACTCTAAAATACAATTCACAATGGAGTTAGAGGCAAATAATTCTTTAGCTTTTCTAGATTTTTAAGTCATCCGAAATCCTGATAACACTATTGGTCACACTTTGTATAAGAAAAAAACCCATACCATCCGATATTTAAACGGTGAATCTCACCACCATCCATCACAGTTAGCTACCATGGGAAAATCTTTGTTTCAGAGAGCACAAGGGATCTGTGACAGAAAACATCTGGGCGCCGAGCTTCAGCACGTTAAGCAAGTATCGCAAGACAACAAGCTTCAGGTTCCGCGCCTACGTCACAGTGACGGAGTGAAGCCGGCCGAGCGTGTGCCTGCTGTACTACCATACGTCAGAGGAGTCACAGACAAGATAGACTACATCTTGAAGCGAGGTTCCATTAAAACCTACTACAAGCCGCAGAAGAAGATTAGTCAATTTTTACCATCCGTCAAGTTTAATATCCCTCAACACAAGATGCAGGAGTGTACAAGCCTGTTTGTTAATGTGATTCCCTCGTACATAGGACAAAAAAAATATGGTAGAGCCATGCTGCAGCTATATTAATAGTATAGTTGTAGCACGAATGGGTCGGCTCGACCATGGAAGGACCACGTTCTCACAGAATACCAGCGTAAAATAGCAGCTTAATGCTGCTGTGTTTCGTATGGTGAGTGTAGAGAACCGGAGACCCTTTTTACTGGAAAAAAAGCATTCTATCTTAGTCCTCACGGCTGACAACGATTCTGCATTTAAATTCGCAAACGAAGATAGATGTAGATGTCTATGGGCCACAGCAACCACTTACCATCAGGTGGACTGTGTGCTCGTTTGTTACCCTTATTCTATAAAAAAAATCTATAAAAGCCCGCGTAAAAGAAAAAAATAGCTGACATGAAGCACTGACGTTCCGGGAAGTCTGCAGTCTGTGAAGATGTTCAAGATCGGAACCACCTTTACATTAGATTAAATTTGATAGACACCAATTCCTACCAAGGACGATTCGTAAGGCTATTGAAATTTAAAAACATCCTAATTTCAATAGAGAAGATGAATGGGTGCTACCATCTGCTTAGGTTCCTATAATTAATAAAAACGTATGACATCGGGACGTGAAACACCATACTCCCCCACCCCCCCGTGACCATGGGTGATGTAAAGCATCCGAAACGTCGGGAATTAAAAAGTTAAGTTAGACGCGATAAAATCCTAAAAATTGGTTTCATCAAAAATATTTCTTCTCAAACTTTTTATTCAATGTAGACTTGTTTAAAAATCTCATTAATGTTATAATCTACACCAACGCTTACAAATGCCATTTTAAAATTACAATAAAAATAGGTGACAGCAGCCTAATGGTACGAACTGCAAAACTCAAACATCGTGGGTTCGAATCCGCCGTGGGACTACTATCGTGAACCACTCCTAGCACATGCATTTTAGTTTATTTAAAGTGGTTAAAAGGAATACTAATAGAGGAGCACTGTTAGGAAGATTTTTTTTTGAAAAAATATCAATACCACGTCAAAATAAACCGTAGTCAGGGGACTTGGGAAGTGCACTTTTTATAACAAATATTGTTTATTTTATGTTTTAAGTGTAAATAAATCTACCGTTGTTTTTAACTCTTTTGTTGTGGTAGAGCCACGCTCAGCTATATTATGGTTGTTGAACGAATGGGTCAGCTCGACTGCGGAAGACCCATACTCTCACTTAATACCAGCGTAAGATAGCAGCTTAATACTGCTGTGTTAGAGAACTGGAGACCTTTATTAATGGAAATGAGGCATTCAATCTGACTATTTAAGGTGACAAGATAGACGTAGGTGTCTATAGGCCACAGCATCCACATAACATCAGGTGGACTGTGTGCCCGTTTGTCACCCTTATACTATAAAAAATTACGATTGCAACTTCAAGTATATCGATAAGCATACAAAACGTCATTTAAAAACCGAGCTTAAGTTTAAAAAATAATAACGTGAAAAATACAAGCCTCTTGGCACATGCCACCAAGCCTAACGATGCTAGCAAAACATATTTGGCAAAATTTGCCTCGAGACGATGTTTACATCAAGAAAAGTTTTGAATCAAAACTTGCCCAATAGATCAAGAATGTTACGTAATGTTTAGGCCATTCAAGTCATTTATTCCTACGATTTAAATGTACGCAACAGGCAAGAAACTTACATCATGTAAATGGCCCATAAGTTTGAAATAAAATACTTATTCAAAATAAGTGGTAGTTGACTTTGAGATATTTTTAATCTATTTAACTAATACTATACATAATGATTTCTTATATTTACGCGAACACTACACATTGAATAAAACTATTTTTACGGATTTTATCGCGTTTAATTTTACTAATTTTGATTCTCGACGTTTCGGGTGCTTTACAGACTCATGGTCACGGGGGTACTGAGGAGTTTGACGTCCCAATGTCATAGTTAGCCCGGCTACCTTCAGTTTTTTGAATATAAATTTTTTGGTCCGATCTACGCAGAATGAGCTTACAGTATCTTGAAGTCTTGCAGTGGTATGCTTGGGTTTGGATTTAATTTTGTTAATTATAGGATCCCAAGCAGATGGCAGCACCCATCCATCTTCTCTATTGAAATTAGGATGTTTTTTAATTTCAATAGCCTCGCGTATCATCCTTGGTAGGAATCGGATGATGGTGCACACTGTATAGGAAAAGACCCATACCAACCGATATTTAAATGTTGAATCGCACCATCATCCGTCACAGTTATCTACCGTGGGAAAATCTTTGTTTCAGAGAGCACGAGGATCTGTGACAGAAAACATCTGACCGCCGAGCTTCAGCACGTCGAGCAAGTATTGCAAGACAACAAGCTTCGGGTCCCGCGCCTACGTCACAGTGACTGAGTGAAGTCGGCCACAGTCGAGCGTGTGCCTGCTGTACTACCCTATATCAGAGGAGTCACAGACAAGGTTGGCTATTTTGAAGAGAGCTTCATTAAAACATACTTGCCGCCGAAGAAGATTAGTAAATTTTACCATCGGTCAAGTGTAATATCCCTCTACAAGATGCAGGAGTGTACAAGCTTGATTGTGAATGTGGTCTCTCTTACATAGGACAAACAAAACGATCCATTAAAACTTGCGTGAAAGAACATATAGCTGACGGGAGGCACCGACGCTCTGAGAAGTCTGCAGTCTGTGAACATGTTCAAGATCGTCCCTGCCATTACATCAGATTTGACAGACCACTAATCTCGCAAAAGAACACTGATTCTACCAAGCATGATACGCGAGGCTATTGAAATTAAAAACATCCTAATTTCAATAGAGAAGATGGATGGTGCTGCCATCTGCTTGGGATCCTATAATTAACAAAATTAAATCCAAACCCAAGCATACCACTGCAAGACTTCAAGATACTGTAAGCTCATTCTGCGTAGATCGGACCAAAAAATTTATATTCAAAAACTGAAGTTAGCTGGCTAACTATGACATTGGGACGTCAAACACCTCAGTCCCCTGTGACCATGGGTGCTGTAAAGCACCCGAAACGTCGGGAATCAAAATTAGTAAAATTAAACGCGATAAAATCCGTAAAATAGTTTTAATACTATACAATTAATTATATTATTTAACCGACGAGCGTGTATGCGTAGATATATGGATGTAAAGGAGGCGAGAGAGGTGTGCCAGGATCGTGCCAAATGGAAGTAAAAGTCCGTAGTCTCTGCCTACCCCTCTGGGTGACAGGCGTGAGTGTTTATGTATGTATATAATTACAAATATAGAAAAATTAATAAATAAATTTAATGTAGATGTCTATGAGCCACAGCATCCACTTACAATCAGGGGGACTGTGTGTTCGTTTGTCACCCCCATTCTATAAAAGAGGTGGCCTGTGCCTTGCATTTATAGATAGGCTATAACTTTACGTTCCTTTTTTACTTTTATTTAAAATATATTTTTTTATGTGTAAATAAAATTTATTATGGTTTTAGCACGAACGGGTCAGCTCGACCAGAGAAGGACCACGCTCTCACAGAGTAGTAACGTAAAATAGCAGCTAAGGCACTCCGTCTAAGTCCTCAGGGGTGAAAACGCATCTGTATTTTGACACTTAATTGATATAACAATGATATACAAATAATTGTTCCGGGTCTGGGTGTTTGTCATTGTATATATGCCTGCCTCCACGATGCAGGAGAAAATCCGAGATATAATATTATATAAATCGAGGATAGACGTAGATTCCTATGGGCCACAGCAGCCACTTACAGTCTGGTGAACTTTGAGTTCGCTTTTCACCCTTATTCTGCATGTTAAGCTGCAATTAGGCCCTACATGTATAAAACTGCTCTCAGGTAAACTATGTGCTCATTTGATAAAAGAGGCACAGACATATTTCCTCATGTGATGTTTTCTAAACATAAGAAAGTTCATTTTACGCAAGTACAATATTGACAGAAACACTTACAGTTTCGTATGTTTCTGACACATCAATAACACTGAGAAGTTTTTCATTTAGGAAATGGATTGGGGTGTTTTGCTCTTATTTATTTATGATTGTTTCTAGAAATCAATAAAGATTTCTTTAAAGGAATTAACAGTCAAATTCAAAACTTTTTATTCAATGTAGACTTGTATAAAGGTCATATGAATATAATAATCTACACCGGTTTGAAAAATAAGACCATCTCATAGAAGAACCTACAGAAAACTAAGGTTGTTTATGAAACATTTTACAATTTCATGTTTTACACAATGTTTTACATTAACCAATCGCAAAAAATCGGCAACAGTAGCCTAATGGTAAAGGTTAACGAGAAACTCTATATAAGTGGGTACGAATCCGCCATATACTCTCGTGAACCACTGCTAGCACAAGCAATTTAGCTTATTAAGAGTGGTTAAAAGGATCATTTTTATTTGTGCAAGCAGCAATGCAGGTCTAGAAATACCAGTATCACTGCGACCTGTAAGATCTATTGCGATTGCTGCTATGGCTTTAGTTCACTGCTATGTCCTATGTCTTCAATGAATTGAAGGAGTTGCATAGCTGAGTGTTACGCTTCAAGGTCCCACGATGAGTTAGGATGTGCAGAGGTGTTTCTTCCGTTAAGGAACAGAATTGGCACATCCATGAGTTGCTTAGTTCCAGGATATCTATGTGCATTTTTAGACAACAGTGTCTAGTAAGGGCTCTTGCCAAAATACACAGTTTATTCTTACTTAAACCCAAGGCTTCTAAAGCGAATTTACGATCATAAGCCCAGACTAAGGTTTTAGAGTGTTATAAGCCTGGTGTAATAGACCAGATCTTATGTGATTTATTGTGATAAAGAGTTTCAAGGTCAATCGGGCCAGGCTATTTGAGATTTTTTTTTGATTTATTAGGACAAACAACAAGATATACACGAACACAATGTAAATACTAGAAATAACGGGAAAGCTTATATCTAAGTGTCGTCTTAATTAAAGTTTGCTACGGCATGCAATGTTAACTACAAATATATATATAAATAAAAGTAAGATATCGACGTCACATGCCTTGCAGAGCTTGTTATATTGCCTCTGTAAGCTGTTTATGGTAGCGTGGTGACCCAAATTAGTTTTACTGCCCTTAACTGAGAAGGGTACGTATCGGCTGACACGCGCTAGCTTGAATGGCACATTGAAATTTATTAAACTTAGTAGATAGATAGTCTATGGTTCCGTTGAAGATTTTGTGTAGCAACATGAGGTCCAGCAAAAGCCTCCGCTCCCGCAGGCTACTTAATTAAAAATACGTCAGTCGGTCTTCGTAAGACAGTAGATCCTTTATTTTGTAGGTTTGGTACGAAAGATGCTGCAAAAAACGCTTTTGGATACGCTCTATACGTTTCACGTAAACGTCATAAAATGGAGACCAGACCTGGCTACAGTATTCGAGGCTGGAGAGGACTAAAGACAAGGAAATTTTTGTGGAGGTTCTCTTAAATTATTTGGAATTACGCAACACGAACCCCAACAGATTCAACAAAATGGCTCGAATCCAAATTGTGTATTCTTTGAGTCCTCCCGTGCGAGCTTCTCGGAAACTTCATTGCCTACAATATGAAAGGAAGCAAGCTCAGACCGCCCTGGTCATTAATCTTATACAAACTAGCCCTCGGCTCCTTGTCTACATAAAGATCAAGGGGCGTTAGGCATAGAAGTGCATTAATAGCCGCTCCAGGCGATGATAACATCGGTCCAGTTGCCATTAAACAGGCAGTCCTTTGAAGACTATTTAGCTTGTCTGCAGTCGTCTTTTGGTTGGCCTAATTAAACTATAAAATGAAGGCGTAGGTAATAATCGGCTTCATTACGCTACTGTTAATTTCATATAATTATACTGGAACGAAAGTCCCAGTTGTTCCCAACCATGCGACTGCACGTACCTAAATCAATTTTAGTTAAAAGGGATACTAACAAAGTTAAGGGCAGCTGCTAGAAGGTTTTTTTTTAAAAAAAATCAATATCACGTCAAAATATACAGTTGCCTTGGAAAGTGCAGAGTAAGAATTTTTATAATAAATATCGTTTATTTTTATGTTATGTTTAAATAAATATATCGTACTTTTTAACGTAGTGTAGCAACGTTGCAGCTAATTGTTATAGCACGTTGGTTATGGTATGATGGTTTTAGCACGAATGGGTCGGCTCAACCGGGGATAGATCACGCTCTCACAGAATACAAGCGTAATATAGCAGCTTAATACTGCTGTGTTAGAGAACCGGAGACCCTTATTACTGGAAATGAGGCATTTCATCTTAGACTTCAAGAGTGACAAGGCATCTGCATGTTGATTCTTAATTGAAGATAGATGTAGATGTCTATGGGCCACAGCATCCACTTAACATCAGCTGGACTATGTGCTCGTTTGTCACCCTTATTCTATATAAAAGAAATAATTGCAACTTTTAGTATATCGATAAGGCACTTAAGAACCGAGCTTAAGTTTAAATAATAATAACGTAAAAGATGCAAGCCTCTTGGCAAGCCATTCTACCGAGCCTAATGCTGCTAGCTAATATTTGGTAAGATTTGCCTCGAGACACTAGCTTTGGAATAAATCACATATACAATATTAGTGGTAGGTAGCTTTTAGATATTTTTATTCTATTAAACAAATAATGTTAAATTATTATTAACATAGAAAATTAATAAATTACTAAAATGTAGATATCTATGGGCCACAGCATCCACTTACAATCAGGTGGACTGTGTGCTCGTTTGTCACCCTTAATTTTTTTAAAATACGATTGCAATTTTTTTTAAATACATAAGCAACCAAAAAAAGAAACTGTTTCTTTTTAAAAAAGAATATGTAATTTTAAATATAATGAAAAAAAATATATGAAAACCAAAGATCGTCCTTACCGATCTACGAAATTCTTCGGCCTATATTACGACATATCATTACTTAGAACTCGAGGCCATCTAGGTTTCTTGAAGGTTTTCTTAATAATGCGTTTGTACTAGAACTGTACTGCTAGAACAGGAAATATGTTCTTAAAATTGCATTAAGTAGTTGTAGCACCGGTTCAATTTCATAAGGGCATCTGAGCTATCACGACTAACCAATCATGAATCAATGAAAAATTGGATAAGTAAAGTACGTGAAAACCAAATGGGTTAGAACAATATCATCCTTTTCATCCATTTTTGCCTTTTAAAAGTCCACTGCTGAACATTAACCTTCCCCATAGATTATCTCATAAGAGGGAATTTGCCACACCTTCCACGCTTGGCAGGCGGGCTGGCAACTGCAGTTTTTTCTTGAGTTGTTTCAGATGGATGCTGCTGCTCATCTCCTGTTTCAGTTTCCCTCTGTCGCCACTTACGACACCCACGGGACGATAAGGGTAGTGATATTTATATACCGCCACTACACAATGGTAGAAAAATTAGTTTGTGATTAATTATTACTAAAATATATTAAGAAAGACTGCTAAAATTTATTATTTCCTATTAAATATTCTATTCTTAACCGATACTTAAAATGGAAAGTTTTGTAACAAACGACTTAAAGGACTTGAAACTTCCCAAGTTATAAATTTTAAAAACAAGGCAAATGACGTCGAGGAATGAAACGTGATTAAGAACTTTTGAAACTTATAAGCCTGAAAGGCAAAAAATTATTTCGAGCATTCTTGGACTCTGGTCGAAAAACTTTATACATTTTAAGACTGAAGGACAACAATATAATAATAATAATAAATTGCCGTTAAATTCACTACGCACGAGAAAAAGTTATACTAAACTATTCATTCTCTTGTTTGGTAAGGTATGAAAAGAATTGTTTTGGGTAACACGACCGTGTTATGCAAAAATCAAAAATATGTAATTCCAACTTTTTAATTATCTAAACTTTTTCACGTTTTATTCGTCTTAGTGCTCCAACAAGTTGCTCTTATGATAAACGTAGATATTCTTAATAGAGAAATTAACCACCGGCGACAAACAAATAGAGTTACCATATTATAGTGACTGGCAATGAAACAGGATTTTTAAACTATGATTCTGAAACAAAGCGACAGTTTAATGTATAGTGCTTTGAAGATGAGCCTATTCCAATGTTCTAACGCCGCAAACAGACACAAATTGTCGCCTCGTTATTATGCGTGACTAGTGATAGTGCTACTGTATTGTAAGAAGATCAAAAAACTGTTAACTACTAGGTGTGTGTACGCTTCTCTGGTACAACGATAACGTATCGACGTACACGTCTGTCGTCGTCGATCTTGAAAGATCGACTTTTATAATTCAAAAAATAAAAGTTAAAGTAAAAAGTTTCATCTTATATACATCCCACTGCTGGGCACAGGCCTCTTCTCATCTCTGTGAGGGTTTTAGGGCAAGGGAAGGGAATATCCGCCGCGCTGCCCCAATGCGTGTTGGCGAACTTCACATGTCTTCGATTTTTTTTCTTATTTCTTTACAATGTTTTCCTTCACCGCCAAGCACGTGGTAAATCAGCGCTTAAAATTGCAATTAACAATTTCATTGGTGCCGGCGGGCATCAACCCGGGTTGATCGCGTACTTAGCTGTTTATTAGAATTAAAAAAAATCTTTAAAAGTAGGACATATTAATACAATAAAGAAGTACTGGCTGCTTATCATTTCGAGAATTGTAAGGAGTCTAAGGAAGAGTGGTCAGAGGTAAGACGAGGTTAACATGTATAAAAAAGGGTATACTTGTAAAAGTTGGCTTGAACCGGTCAAAACTTATAACATTTATTATTAGTACCAATAATAAATGTTATAAGATTTTAATATCTAGTTTCTTTTGAAATACTCATGATACATCACCATCATCATAATAGCCCCACACAAGTCCACTGCTGAACAGAAGACTTCCCACAGTAATTCACAAATCATGGCCCTGACCCACCTGCATCCGTCAACTTCCTGCATCCGCTTGCCGGTACGAGCCACGCTAGAACTTTTCCTCTCCATCGCTTGTCGGTTCATCGAACTGTATGGCCGGCCCGTAGCCACTTCGACTTACTGATCTGTTGGACTCTATCGGTTAATCTGGTGCTACTGCGAATATATTCATTGCGAATCCTATCTCGCAGAGAAACCCCGAGATAAGCCCTCTCAGTAGCTGGCTGAGTGACCTTGAGATCCTCCACCATATCTCAGTACTTCTTATCATTATGTACATAATATATGAAATTTCGGGGATATAACGTTATTGTAAAAGCTGTGTTTCATATGGTGAGAGTAGAGAACCGGAGACTATTTTACTGGATTCGAGACATTCCATCTTAATCCTCAGGGGCAACAGATGTAGATGTCTATGGGCTACAGCATCCGCTTACTATCAGGTGGACTGTGTGCTCGTTTTCCAACATTATTCTATAAAAAAAAATCGGTTCGTAATTCTTCTCCTCCTAAACGGTTTGACCGATTTTGATGAAATATTTATGGGTTACTTTTTTGTCTACTTGCGGTCTACTATTTGTGTCTGTTTGCGGCGTTAGAACATTGGAATAGGCTCATCTTCAAAGCACTATACATTCAACTGTCGCTTTGTTTCGGAATTATAGTTTAAAAATCCTGTTTCATTGCCAGTCACTATAATATGGTAACTCTATTTGTTTGTCGCCGGTGGTTAATTTCTCTATTAAGAATATCTACGTTTATCATAAGAGCAACTTGTTGGAGCACTAAGACGAATAAAACGTGAAAAAGTTTAGATAATTAAAAAATTGGAATTACATATTTTTGATTTTTGCATAACACGGTCGTGTTACCCAAAACAATTCTTTTCATACGAGGGGTGATCCAAAAGTAATGATAATCGGTTACTTCAGGTCCGCATAAAAATCCAAAAAAAATATTTTTTGCTTGCTTATATACTCACTACGTCAGCCTAAAAAAATCATATAAATAGATCACGATTTCCTGTTATCAAAGAGATAACATCAACATGGAGAAAAACGAAATTAGAGCTGTCATCAAGTACCTCTGTTTGAAAAAAATGTCTTCAAAAGACATACACAGTGACTTAGTGGCAACATTGGGGGACTCTGCTCCTCCAAATTCTACAGTTGCACGCTGGGCCAAGGAGTTTAAACTGGGCAAAACATCCACTGAAGATGAACATCGCGAAGGACGCCCATCCACGTCCCTCACTGAAGACAACGTGAAAGAAGTCGAAGATGTTGTGTTGGCAGATCGAAGAGTGACCATCAGGCATGTAGCTGAGGTCACAGGGATCTCATATGGCAGCGTTCAAAGAATCCTTGCGAACGAGTTGCATATGAAAAAGGTCTCTGCGCGTTGGGTACCCAGAATGTTAACCGACGAGCAAAAGAAAATCGAGTTGACATTTCAGGGTCAATCTCGAAAGTTCCAAGCAGATCAAGAAAATTTTTGTTCCGTTTTGTGACTATGGGCGAGACCTGATCCACCATTTTGATCCTGAAACGAAACAACAATCGATGACTTAGAAGAGCCTCCCACCGACGCCAAAGAATTCAAAGTTTCAAGTTCGCGGGAAAGGTTATGGCATCTGTTTTTGGGACGCTCAAGGCATAATTATGGTGGAATATTTGGAAAAGGGAGCCACTATTACGGGCTCTACTACGCATACCAAGAAGATTACGGGAGGCCATTATGAAAAAAGACGCGGCAAACTGCGAGCTGGAGTGTTGTTTCACCAAGACAACGCACTGGCTGCAAAGCCGCAGTTGCGATGGCTGCCATTCAAGAAACGGGATTGAACTGCTCGAACACCCTCCTATTCGCCAGATCTAGTTCTAGTGATTTTACGTCTTTCGGCTTTTTCAAGGAACGCCTCCGAGGCAAGAAATTCGAAGACGATAGCGAAGTCATGGCCACTGTTGAAGCGTTTTGGGAGGGTCAAGACAAAGAATTTTTTTCAAAGGGAATCCTGGGTTTAGAAAAAAGATGGACTAAATGTATTGATTTGTTAGGAGACTATGTAGAAAAATAAATTATTATTTTAACTTTAATTACCGTGTTTTATTTTCATTATCATTACTTTTGGATCACCCCTCGTAAGTTACCAAGCAAGATAATGAATAGTTTAGTATAACTTTTTCTCGTGCGTAGTGAATTTTAGGGCAATTCATTATTATTATTATATTGTTTTCCTTCAGTCTTAAAATGTATAAAGTTTTTCGACCAGAGTCCAAGAATGCTCGCAATTATTTTTTTGCCTTTCAGGCTTATAAGTTCAAAAAGTTCTTAATCACGTTTCATTCCTCGACGTCATTTGCCTTGTTTTTAATATTTATAACTTGGGAAGTTTCAAGTCCTTTAAGTCGTTTGTTACAAATCTTTCCATTTTATGTATCGGTTAAGAATAGAATATTTAATAGCAAATAATAAATTTTAGCAGTCTTTCTTTATATATTTTAGTAATAATTAATCACAAACTAATTTTTCTACCATTGTGTAGTGGCGGTATATAAATATCACTACCCTTATCGTCCCGTGGGTGTCGTAAGTGGCGACAGAGGAAAACTGAAACAGGAGATGAGCAGCAGCATCCATCTGAAACAACTCAAGAAAAAACTGCAGTTGCCAGCCCGCCTGCCAAGCGTGGAAGGTATGGCAAATTCCCTCTTATGAGATAATCTATGGGGAAGGTTTGTGTTCAGCAGTGGACTTTTAAAAGGCTAAAATGGATGAAAAGGATGATATTGTTCTAACCCATTTGGTTTTCACGTACTTTACTTGTCCAATTTTTCATTGATTCATGATTGGTTAGTCGTGATAGCTCAGATGCCCTTATGAAATTGAACCGGTGCTACAACTACTTAATGCAATTTTAAGAACATATTTCCTATTCTAGCAGTACAAACGCATTATTAAGGAAACCTTCAAGAAACCTAGACGACCTCGAGTTTTAAGTAATGTAACGTCGTAATATAGGCCGAAGAATTTCGTAGATCGGTAAGGACGATCTTTGGTTTTCATATTTTTTTTTTCATTATATTTAAAAAATTACATATTCTTTTTTGAAAAAGAAACAGTTTCTTTATTTGTATGCTTATGTATTTAATAAACGTTGCAATCGTATTTTTAATAAAAAATAAGGGTGACAAACGAGCACACAGTCCACCTGATTGTAAGTGGATGCTGTGGCCCGTAGATATCTACATTTAATTAATTTATTAATTTTCTATGTTAATAATTTAACAGTATTTGTTAAATAGAATAAAAATATCTAAAAGCTACCTACCACTAATGTTGTATATGTGATTTATTCCAAAGCTAGTGTCTCGAGGCAAATCTTACCAAATATTAGCTAGCAGCATTAGGCTCGGTAGGATAGCTTGCCAGGAGGCTTGCATCTTTTACGTTATTATTATTTAAACTTAAACTCTGTTCTTAAGTGCCTTATCGATATACTAAAAGTTACAATTATTTCTTTTATATAGAATAAGGGTGACAAACGAGCACATAGTCCAGCTGATGTTAAGTTTTTTTTTTTTTATAGGAGAGGGGCAAACGAGCATGCGGTTCACCTGATGGTAAGTGATACCGCCGCTCATGAACAACTGCAACACCAGGGAACCAGAGGAATTGCAGATGCGTTGCCGGCCTTTAAAAGGAGGCTCTTTCTTGAAGGTCCCTAAGTCGTATCGGTCCGGAAAAATCGCTGGTGGTAAACTATTCCACAAGGAAGTTGTGCGAGAAGAAAACATCTTTTAAATCGCACAGTGGTGGACCGCCACCATCCAGATGGTGTGGATGGTATCGGGAGTTCTGTCGCGATGTGCGTTCGTGAAATTTAGCGGCTGGATTAATCCGAACAATTCTCAGAGCACTCCCCGTGGTAAATGCGAAGAAAATGCAAAGAGATGCAACATCTCTTCGCAGCGCCAATGAATCGAGCCGATCGGAAGGACTCGGTCGTCGACGATTCGAGCCGCCTGCGCTGGATGCGGTCAAGGAAGGAGCTGGCACTGGGGAGCCCCAGCCCAGAGATGGGAACAGTATTCCATGTGAGGCCGAACCTGCGCCTTGTAAAGTTGCAGGCGTTGTGCCGGCATGAAATACTGTCCCGCTCTGCTGAGCATGCTGCTTTTAGAGGCCAGTTTGGCCTTCTTCCAAGTGACCACGAAACTGCTTGTCACTCGATATGTCGACGCCGAGGATTCCGATACTGGCTGAGGCAACAAGGGGAGTGCCTTGAAACTGAGGAGACACGACAAAGGGGTTCTTTTTAGTGGTAAACGCGCAAACTTGTGTCTTCTGAGGATTACACTGGACTAGATTTAGTCGCTCCTTCAGACACAAGTTTGTTCCGGTACTCGGCGACGTTTTCCTGAGAAATATTGGCACGGCCGGTGTATAGAGCATCACCAGTGCTGTCATCCGCATAGCAATGAATGCTACCGGTTTGCAACATATCATTGATATGCAGAAGAAACAGCGTTGGTGATAGCACGCAGCCTGTGGAACACCAGCGTTAATAGGCTTACAGTCGGAGCATGCACCGTCTAAAACGACCTTGATGCCCGATCTGCAAGAAAGCTGGTGATCCAATTGCACAATTTCGAAGCCCATAGGAAGGGAGCTTCGTAGAAGCGCTTTGTGCATAACCCGATCGAAAGCCTTCGCAAAGTCCAAACTAACGGCCAATGCCTCCCTTGACCTCTACCGCCTCCGCCCATCTATGAGTCAGGTAGACCAGAAGATCACCAGCTGATCGACCCCGACGAAAACCGTATTGGCGGTCACTAATCAGCTGGTGATCCTCAAGGTACCGCATGAGCTGGCAGTTTATAACGGACTCCATTATTTTGGAGAACAAGGAGGTGATGGCGATAGGCCTGTAGTTGGACGGGTCTGAGCGGTCGCCTTTTTTAGGGATCGGTTGGACAAAAGCTGTCTTCCATGATTTTGGGACTACGCCTAGGGAGTAGGAGTACCGGAAAAGACGCGTTAGAACCGGTGCCAACTCCGGAGCACACGTCCTCAGCACAATTGGGGGGATTCCGTCAGGCTCACTCGACTTGTGAGAGGGAGAGTGCTTTGCGAACCGAGCGCTGTGAGAACCGCACATCCGGCATGGAGCACTCACACTGCGGGATGGTCGGCGGTGTGTTCCCCCGTAATCAAGAGTCGAGTTGGACGCAAAAAGGGAGCCTAAAAGGTCGGCTTTCTTTGCGGCGTGGGCCAGTGAGTCGTCCTCCTGTGCAGAGATGGGAGTGATGGCTTACAGAAATTCCTTGGACAGCCTTGGCGAGAGACCAGAATGCACGGGTTCCCGAAGGAAGGCGAACTAGTTTCTCGCCAATTCTGCCTATGTGCTCTTTTTTTGCCTTAATAACTCTTTGAAGGACCTGGAGGCGAAGTTATACTTCTTTAAGCATGCTGGTGTTTACATCCCGAGCCGCCGAAGCCTCAGCCCAGGCCTGATAACACTCCCGCTTACTGCGTAATGCAGTCTTACAGGAGCGACCAAACCAAGGCTGAGATCTGCCTCCAATGGGTAGCACAGATGATGGAATAAATAGTTCCATTCCCAGTAGCACCACATCAGTGACAGAGTCAGCAACAGCACTGGGATGATTCGGCAAAAAGTTCGGGTAGGATGCAAAGAAAGACCGCATTCCGTCCCAATCCGCCGACCTGTAATACCAAACACGGCGGCAGCCTGCAGAACGCAACGCGAGGGGAGCGTGAGTGGCATCACACTCCGGATTAGACAATGGTCCGAAGAGCCGAGAGGGGCATCGACGGAAACCTGATATCCGTCCGGATGAGAGGTCAGCAGAAGGTCCAACAGGGAAGGTGTATGATCCTCCACATCTGGAATCCGCGTAGGCGAAGTAACCAGTTGTGTCAGACCATATGCCAAGACAAAGTCATAAATGATGACATGATCGGTTAAACGTGAACCGAGCCATTGGGCGTGGTGGGCGTTAAAATCGCCAAGGATCACGATCTCTGCGGATGGGACCTTGTAGCAAGGAATCTGTAGCCATTTGGACGTGGTCGATGAGTCGGTCTGTGTCAGCATTACCGCTATGGGACCTTAGAGGTACCCGGAGACGCGAGGATGGTCGTCGCTGTCTACGCGCAGCCGAAGGATGGACAGGTCCGAACCTTCAAGACTACCGAGGCGTCGAGAACAGATGTCCTCTGACGTATACGCAAACTCCAGGCCGAGGCACAAAGGAGTGTTCCAATTTGTACCCTGGGTAGGAGAGATACGAAGTATCAGCCGGAGAGGACAGCTGCGTCTCGGTCAGAAAGAGGGCCGGCTTCGCTGTTTCGAGATGGTAGTGGACGGCGTTTAGGTTCGAGTGAAGTCCCTGATGTTGCAGAAATTCACGGATAGCGTGGCAGGGTCGCCTTGGTCTTGTTGCTCAGTTTGCCCCGAGCAGTTATTGTTCTGAGCGGAATTTTGCCCCCAGAATACGGCAGCCTGAGCACCCACGCTCAGGAGTGGAGTAGCATGGTCGTGGATGCTCAGCGAGGATTCTCCAGGGTGCTGGTATCCTCCTGGGTAGTCTATTATTTAATTCGCTACCATGTTGATGGGAGAATTGGGCCTCCGTCACCTGCACTCACCAGACGAAACGCAAAAGCAGAGCTTCCACTTCACGCCGGTATTCTGTGAGGTCGTGGTACTAACCTGGCTCGAGCCGGCCCATACGTGCAACAGCAGCTGCTGCGTGGCTCTACCACCGTAAAGGCTCTACCACCGTTAAGTGGATGCTGTAGCCCATAGACGTCCACATCTATCTTCAATTAAGAATCAACATGCAGATGCCTTGTCACTCTTAAAGTCTAAGATGAAATTCTCATTTCCAGTAATAATGGTCTCCGCTTCTCTAACACAGCAGTATTAAGTTACTATATTACGCTTGTATTATGTGAGAGCGATTCTATCCCTGGCTGAGCCGACCCATTCGTGCTAAAACCATCATACCATAACCAACGTGCTATAACAATTAGCTGCAACGTTGCTACACTACGTTAAAAAGTACGATATATTTATTCAAACATAACATAAAAATAAACGATATTTATTATAAAAATTCTTACTCTGCACTTTCCAAGGCAACTGTATATTTTGACGTGATATTGTTTTTTTTGAAAAACCTTCTAGCAGCTGCTGCCCTTAACTCTGTTAGTCCTTTTATTAATCCTTTTAACTAAAATTGATTTAGGTACGTGCAGTCTCATGGTTGGGAACAACTGGGGCTTGCGTTCCAGTATAATTATATGAAATTAACAGTAGCGTAATGAAGCCGATTATTACCTACGCCTTCATTTTATAGTTTAATTAGGCCAACCAAAAGACGACTGCAGACAAGCTAAATAGTCTTCAAAGGACTGCCTGTTTAATGGCACTGGACCGATGCGATCATCACCTGGAGCGGCTATTAATGCACTTCTATGCCTAACGCCCCTTGATCTTTATGTAGACAAGGAGCCGAGGGCTAGTTTGTATAGGATTAATGACCACCCGTGTGGAGTTGCCAGTCCTCCCATCGGGCGCGTCCCCAGGTGGCGGATAGGGGAAAGCCACCCAGATATGAGTGGTAGCGGAAACTGCCGCGACCAAAACTGGCCGAGGTTTGGCGTACCCGTGGTTCCATTAGGACTAGAAACGCCCGGGGCTTAATGCCCTAAGAGATTGGCCTTCACAGGCTTGTCGTTGCTTCCGGTATCGCTCTTGATTAGAGCGGACAGGGATGCAACACTCGCGGCGATGTGCCAAGCGCACCAATGCTGGGTGACCCGCGCGGTAATGTGCCAAGCGCACCGATACCGGGCGATCTCTGTGTATGATGTGCCAAGTGCACCAATGCCGGACAACCCGTAAGCCTATATATATATAAAACTTATTTATGTTGTTCTTTTATATATATATATATATATAAAATTATGATTATATATAATATATTATAACTCTCCGATTACACTCTTAATCTCATGGCTGTTAGATGGGAAATGAAGCTGCAGTCTTCGGTAGATTCTTTTGTCATTATTCGCACGTTGTTAACGGAAATAATCCTCCAGTTGTAACGCTCATTTCTTCTAAATCTCTAGTGTCCCCAATAAAAACTATAACTTTAGCCAGGCTTGAGTAATGTGCCTTAGTTTTGCTCGCTAAGTTAGTACGCAACGTTTACGATTCGTTGTCATTGAGGCATCCGATTGACAACATTTACGCATTTTCATATTCGGAAGTTGCACTCTGTTCGGCGTGTTCATCATCGCATAAGTTCAACACCTTTGTTGCTAAACGTATTTCGCAAATACAGTCCTATTTATTACCGGATAATTTTTATCATATCGCACAAAGCACCCAATATTGCTAACAAAAAAGGAGCATATAGTTAATCTTACAATTGATTATTATCACTATAAGAAATTTGACGCTGTTTTTCAGTATTTACTTGCTGAATTACGAGAAAAATGTTGGATATTATCAGCTCGCCGCGTAATTAGATACCGCATTTATAGGTGTAACATTTGTTTTAGACATAAACCTAAACCTACTTACCCTATGATGTCTGATTTGCCTGCTTGCCGCTTAGAGCAGTACAATGCATTTACACATACCGGTGTGAATTTTTTGGGCCCGCTTTATATTACATTGATGCGTAAGCGTGGTATAATACGCGGCCAGAAGGCTTATTTATGTTTATTCGTATGCCTTGTTACAAAGGCAGTGCATTTAGAAGGTAAGTTCGGTAAGTTTTAGACGCCTAATACTTACACAAATTACAGAGTAGGGCAAAGTGTAATAAGAATGCTACTGCCATTTCTGTAGGAACATTAGTTCTAATTGTCAAAATATCGCTTCGTTTCGCTATATATATTATTTTATATTTTCTTTCGCTATTTGAGGATACTTAAAAGCTGGGGGTATGTTCGCGCCACTTGCAACTGCCGCCTAAAGCTTATGAAATTTGTCAATCGTCATCCAATAATAATACTGCAAGGACCACTCCCGGGTTTTCCTATCTACCGCCTTTATGCCCAGCATGTGCATTCGTATGTTAAAAACGGGGTTCATGAGTTCGCAAGACTCGCAACTGACTTCACCGCCATATATCTCGTCATCGTCTCGCGCCGTGGTTTAATTTAGATATTGAACTATACAAGAAATATTTACAATAACACAATATTTCGCAAAAATCTGTGAAAATTACATTTGTGAAGAAAGCCGTCATTCAACGTGCAATGCAGCTCCTGGAGACACGAAGCAACTCAGCGGAAGTTCAGGTGAGTGCACATGCCTTCCTTCACGTCTGTCCTGTAGCCCGAATTTGGGGACGCCTCCTCCAGGCCGGGATAATTAATATTGTCCATCAGTTACAATATTCATTCAATACTGAGAACAATTTTCAAACTATTTCCTTTTAGAATCAAATAATTAATTTGCAAAATGTTTTAACTTCGTAAAGACACACTGGCAAGATTAAAGACATGAAAATTACCTCAGGGGAACGTTGTAATTAATCAACGTACTCGTATTTGAAATACTTATCACGTATAGGAATTTACACACATAAACTCTTGTGAACTGACTTTATGAAACATGCTTTTAGAGTCGACATTAACAAAATAGAAAGACAGATAGGTAACTGCATACGAAATTCTTTTTTTCTGTTTTATTTTGAAAATAAACTAATATTTGTAGATGTCTATGGGCCAGAGCATCCACCATTGGGTGGACTGTGTGCTTGTATGTCACCATTATACTGTTATATTTAATAAAAAAGAATCGTTAAAATCGGTTTACAATCTGCGAAGATATCGTGTAACATATGAATACATACAAAAAAACATACAATTAATAGAATCAGCCGTTACTTTGCGGAATCCATTATATTAAAGTTGGTAAAAATTACTTTACTTATATCCGCTTAATGAAATAAAATTATGTGTCTTACCTAGCTTAAAGAGCACCTCCTACCCTCCGTCAATTGCAAAAGACTCACTTTCCACTTAGCTCACTTTGCGCTCAGTTACCGCAGAGCCTACTTCACCTGAGGATGCCCCGTGTAGAGGCGAAACACGTGTCGTATTATCGACGTTGGTGTATTTTTCCTAGTGTAGTGGTGTTGGGAGTAGTGGTTATGGGGATAGTGCACTCAATTGAGAGAGAGCGGGAGGTGCACTTCAAACTATGTAAGATACATCATTTTATTTCATTAAGCGGATATAAGCCAAGTATTTTTTTACCAACTTTATTAAAAACATACAGTCGAATTGAGAACCTCCTCCTTTTTTAAGTCGGTTAAAATACGTCACGCATCTTTGATGCTTCCTTTGATACCCCATGACCGGTGACGGTATTTTATATCTGGCACAAATGGACTTATTAATAATCATCTGTCTCTAAACATTAATTGTTAAAAAAGGATGATGAAACACACCCTAACCCACCAATAATACTAGGTCATGATTTTATTTTAGAGAAATACCAAGTTGTTTGAAATGTTCGCAACACCAAACTCACGTTCCAGTCTACCGTGAAATCATCCAACAAAAGCCAAAGTTTCTATAGTGAATAAAATTCCATATCCAATGCAGTTATGTAGCTGTAAACTTTGAATAAGTTTCACACTGTAATGCAGAGAATTTCCGGTATTAAGGCCGCTTAGTAACTATTACGGGCTAAATGGTAGGGTCGCCGAAACAAGTAAGTTATTTTGTGATTTCATAATTTTGAGTAGATGATAAGAATATTAGCTTCCAAGTTATTCAGAAGATTAACATTTATACTATAATAATACTGTAATTGCAAATTCCTTTTGTACTCATATTAAATTGTTTGCGTATTAAATTAGTCATTTTTTTAGGCTAAAGTTAGAAAAATTTATTTTGTCAATATCCGCTCAATAAAATAAAATGATGTGTCTTACCTAGTTTGAAGAGCACCTCCCGACCTCCCTCAGTTGCGTGCAATATCCCCGTCACCACTAATCCCAGCACCACTACTCTCACCACCACTACACTAGGAAATACACACCATTCGTGGTGGTGGGGACTAGTAGTGGTGGTGGGAGTAGTGGTGGTGGGATTAGTGGTGAATCCGACCGAAGCGAAATCAAGGGACTAACGGCTGTCCGTGTTTTCCGAGACACGGGGATAAGCACTGCCAACTTTTTACTCCGTACTGCTACTGAGAATTTCCTGATAATAAATCCCAATAACTGTCTAATTTCGTATAATTTTTGTCCAACCCAGTGACCCGAAATGAGGCGGTCAAACAGAAAAATAAATAAAGTAGAATTGGGAACCTCCTCCATTTTGAAGTCAAAGATGTACAATATGATATTATAAAATTTAATGTCTGTATAGGATACATTTTGAAAATTCTAAACCAATTAATTGTGTACTACGTGAGATTTTCGAACGTCAGCGTCCGATATAAATTACCTCATATTTTTTTAATAAGAACTGGGGCCAAGGAATTAATTGAAACCTGCAACAGCAAGAAACAGTTATAGGATTTAGCAAAAATTTATTTCAAATTTTAGTGCTTGTGTTGGCAGTTAATTGAAGCTATAAGATGTTTTCTACATTTTTGTGAACATAATTATTAATTACTACAATAGTTCTATTAGCTAAAAAAGCTAAAATAATATGCGAAGTCTTAGCAGCCAAGATATAGTATATAGGAGTTTAAGCCTCGACTTCAGAATGTGAAATTATTTTATTCTTTTAAGTTCTTTGTTCTTTTTTCGTTAACTTTTTGAGTGGACTAAGGAACATCACAATCTCAATATTGTCTAAATAGTTACATTAAAAACTATGTCCCCCATTTTGCTATCCTTAGAGGTGGATGTATAACCTTTATAATAAAAAAAGAATAATCAAAATCGGTTCACAATTGGTGAAGATATCGCTTGACATGCATTCGTCGCATTCCGCAAGCCTCCTCTTTTTTGATGTCGGTTAAAAACGGAAATTCAAAACCGAAAGGCCTTGCCTACCACTGGGACGTCGTACATCATTCAATTATTACTGCCCATCAAAAGTTACTGCTGAACAGAGGCCTTCTCCATAGATTGCCTCATTGGGGGTTATTGCCAGTTGTCACGCTTAGTAGGAGGGTTGGTCACTGCAGTTTATCAATATTATTGAGTTGGGACTACGAATAGATTGCTGCCCGTTTCTTGTTTCAGTTTCCCTCTGTCGTCTCTTTTGAGACTAACGGAATGATATGGGGTATGAAAATCTAATACACCGCCACTAACGCACATTCTATACAGCTGAAAGCGTGATAACCATCAGTTTCTACCATCATAACACAAACGTTAAAAACAATATCTAATATAAAACACGAGATATAATGCTGCAATCTAAAAAGCAACATTAATATCTTTCGTGATTATTTCTTTAGATAAGGGTCACTACCATTACAAGAAAATCACTCTTGAGGAAAAAAATTAATTCTTATTTTATATCGAGTGTGCTTAGGTGAGCGTGATATAAATATAATCTTGATGTTTCCTTCAACATTGAATCTCATTTTTATCACTTAATAGACACTTAGAGCGGTTCTATAACCATATCGACACACCGTGACTCTGTGACAGTATAAAGTAGTCAAGATAATTGTTATTAAAGATGTTAAAAATTAATTACCTAAGTAAACTTATTAAGTATGAAGAGCACTTCCCGCCCACCATCAATTGTGCCATTAGTACATGCAATATTACGCGTACCTTATCTTATAAATTTTTAACCTAATTAATAATGGATTTCCGAAATTATCGCCTAATTATATTAATTATAATTGTTATTTTCAATCGTAACTGATAATGTCGAATTATAAGCCTCCTTTTTTAAATAGGCTAAAAATGTCCTATGTACTTATATATAGTATATTAGTTAACTCAATAAATTATCAATTTTATTTACGTTCAAGTAAATATTATATACTAGCTTTTGCCCGCGATTTCTGTGATCCATCAATAATCGTACTTTCATAGTAAAATCTATCACCATTTTAGGGATGATTTCCGTGATCAAAGCTATCCTATTTCCTTCCCCGGGACCAGGGGGAGGAAAGTTGTTAGTAAAAATTTGAAGTCTAAAATGTATGGAAACAGGCTCCCGCTTTTGACATTTCGCGAAAAAAGTTCACGAGCCATAGAAGAACACCACTCGTTCTCATTAAAGTGTAACGTTGTCTGCGCCGCTATTATTTGATATTTTTACTTTACTTAATTTAGTTTGTTAACCTAATAATTTTCTTTATTCTTATTAATCTTTTTGTTATATGCCATTCATTACTGTTATTTCGTTCTTACGATGTCATCACGAAAAAAGTTTTGTGTTGAAAACCTATCACTTATACTTATTGATAATTCGGCGTATGCGGTCAACCTTTTTAAAACAATCAAAACAAATTGTGGAAAGGTTAGTTCCAATTACAATTTCACACTGTTATACTAACAGAACAAGTTCATTTTCAGGTGCACATATGAATAGGTTCCCTCATCCCGAAAAGCGGGCTGACATGTTCCATATTTGGATGTCGAAAGTTGGAAATAGATTAGAAAGAATAGAACCAATGAAAATTTTCACTACAAAAAAGATATGTGATTATCACTTTGAATCGAATTACAAAACTACAGGTCATCGTTTAACCATAACAGCTGTTCCAACTTTGTATCTTGAATGAGAATTTTATATTAAAAACAATATAATTAACATGTATATATTTAAATGGTAGAATTAAATACTGTATGTAGGAGTCACATTGATTGAATGTGTATATGGGGGGAAAAAATGATTTATATTCTATTCTAATTATATTAAATTCATCTCACAGAAACAAAGGGTCAGTGCAATTACTCTCAGCAATAATTTTTCACGACCTTCACTCAAAGTCAAGCATATTTACAAATAAATAGCTGTGGTGTTATAAATAATCTTTGTGTTTTTTTATAGATTTTCATTGCATTTTTTTTTCAGGAGTATTTAAGGAATACATAAATTTCCTTAAAAAAGAACACAACTACTATGTCCCAAGATAATACAAAACGTATAGAAACGTTTATAAAGTTCTGCCTGGTTCCCCCAGGACAAAGGATTTTTCGGAAAGGTAATCAGGTTCCGAAAAATCCTTTATCCTGGGGGAACCAGGCAGAACTTTTTCTTGAAGTATTGTATACAATTAATATAAAAACAGAAACAGCCCATTGCCAGGGGTCATTATCAATCATGTACTCTTTAGTAGCATAATAAATCCTTATTAAACAATTTTTGCTGAGTAAAAGTTTTAAACTTTGTGATAGATATTTTCTGGGGCTTAAGCGTATACAAAAACGGAAAGTCCCCGGGTGAGGATGGAATTACAGCGGAGCATTTGAAAGCAGGTGGAAAACCGGTACTTGAAGTCCTTCAGAAGCTCTTTAATTCCGTCCTCCATGGTGGTACTACTCCGGAGGCGTGGAGCAGAAGTGCGGTGGTCTTGTTCTTCAAGAAAGGCGACAACGCTCTCTTGAAGAACTACAGACCGATTTCCCTTCTGAGTCGCGTCTACGTGCTGTTTTCGAGAGTCATTACAAATCGTTTGTCACGCAGACTCGACGACTTCCAACCTCCCGAACAAGCCGGTTTCCGAAAAAGCTTTAGCACCATAGACCACATACATACCCTTCGGCAAATTGTACAGAAGACCGAAGAGTACAATCTGCCACTTTGTCTTGCGTATGTGAACTATGAGAAAGCCTTTGATTCCGTCAAAATTTAGGCGGTGCTGCAGTTCCTTCAGCGGTGCCAAGTTGACTGTCGGTATATCGAAGTGTTTGTACAGTAGGGTTACGATGTTTATCCGAGTACAGAACCAGAGTACGAAACCTATCCTATCCTATCCCCGAAACTCTTCACCGCTGCATTGGAAGACGTTTTCAAGCTACTGGAATGGAAAGAATACAGTATTAACGTCAATGGCGAAAACAACACTCACCTTCGATTTGCCGACGATATAGTCCTTATGGCAGAATCGCTGGAGGATCTAAGCACTATGCTCAATGACCTCAATAGTGCCTCCCAACGGATAGGTCTTAAGATGAACATGGACAAAACAAAAATCATATTTAACGTCCATTTCACACCTATGCCAGTAGTTGTTGGGAGCACTAAGCTCGAAGTTGTTGATGAATATGTTTACCTGGGACAAATAGTCCGACTAGATAAGTCCAACTTCGACCGAGAGGTCAATCGACGGATTCAACTCGGTTGGGCAGAGTTCGGGAAATTACGGCACATCTTCTCGTCAGGCATACCTCAAAACTTGAAAACCATATTGTGCAACCAGTGCGTGTTGCCTGTGATGACCGATCTGAGACGTGGTCCATTATTGCTGGCTGTATGAGGAAGCTCAAAGTCGCTCAGCGAGCTATGGAGAGGGCTACGCTCGGCGTTTCTCTGCATGATAGACGTAAAAACGAGGATATTCGCAGTAGAACCAGAGTAACCGACATAGCCCAAATAATTAGTATGCTGAAGTGGCAATCGGCCGGCCATATAGCTCGAAGAACCGGTAACCGATGGGGAAGTAAGGTTCTCGATTGGCAGCCTCGTACCGGCAGGCGAAGTGTAGGGCGTCCTTCCACTAGATGGAGTGACGACCTGGTAAGACATGCAGGAAGTCAATGGATGCAGGTGGCTCGGGACCGTGCTTTGTGGCATTCCTTGGGGGAGGCCTATGTTCAGCAGTGGACTTGTGAAGGGCTGTAATGATGAAGCGTATACATTGCCCCATGAAGAAATTGCTCACTCTTTGGAGTCGTGTAACTGGTATAACTAACTTGGGCTTGTTTCTAGTATTTACAGAATGTACATCACCATTTTTAATAAAACCATGTTTGTTCTTGTGTACATACATTAATTTTTCGTAAATATATACTAAGAGGTCAAAGTTAATCTACTTATTTCTTTAAAATTTTCTCTAAGGTAATCTCGCTCAGCCATGAACTCCCTATATTCCCACATCTTTTCCTCATTAAGGTTTAAAATGCAATTATGCATATGTAAATCCCAACTCACGCACACATACGTGCACGCACAATCACTCACACACGCTAACACACACACACACACACACACACACACACACACACACACACACACACACACACACACACACACACACACACAAACGCACGCGCGCGCGCGCGCCACGTGCGCTTGAACTTGCACTCATGATCAATAAACACTATACCTAATACATACACCCATTGATGTGAAATCTGCAATTACTGTAGTTTATTTTGTTTATTGAGGTACATAATTATAATCTCCTTTTTTGTTTTGTATTATTCAGATTGTTGCGCTAGCCGCGGGTGAGCCCTGGTGACCTGTAATACAGGTTTTTATACCTACATCAGGCACCAGTCTCTCACAAGTTAGGTACCAGTCTGGCAATTCTGTAATACTTAGCATTAAGCTTACCTATTGTGGAGAGAAAATAAATTCATTCATTCATTCATTCATTCATTCATATAAGGGAAAAGGGTCACAGCAGGACTGTTAATAATTACCGTGGCATTAGCTTGCTTAGCATTGTGGGTAAACTGTATGCTAAGGTGTTAATTGAAAGAGTTATGGAAGAAACTGATGGAAAAATTTGGGATGTGCAAGCTGGATTTAGAAAGGCGATGGGGTGTACGGATCAAGTCTTTTCCATGCGCATGATTGCGGAAGTTTTGGCCAAAACCAAAAGTTTTTGTGCGTTCATGGACTTGGAAAAGGCTTATGATAGAGTGGACAGGAATGTATTATGGCAAACACTTAACTCATTTGGTTTGTGCGCTGGTTTGATACAAGCATTAAGGTCTCTTTATAGGGACTCTAGTGCTTGTGTCAGGATCAATGGGGTCTACTTGGACTGGTTTGGCTTTTAAAAAGGTGTCAGACAGGGCTGTGTAGCTCCCCCGTGGCTGTTTAACCTATTTATGGACAGTTGTTTGCAAACTTTGAAAGTTGAAGAATATGGGTTGAAAATGGGTGAGTTAACCGTCAAATGCCTTTTGTACGCCGATGATCAAGTCATATTTGCATCGTCGGAAGATCATTAAAAGAAAGCGGTATGAAAGTGAACGCAAGTAAGACGAAAGTGATGGTTTTTGAAAGAGAAGTAAGTAAAACGGTATGTGAAATAAGAATAGAAGGGGAAATGATTGAGCAAGTGGATGAGTTTGTATATTTGGAATGTTTATTTAACAGGGATGGTAGATATGATAAGGATATAGAACGACGAGTGAACGCAGGAAATAAAGTAAATGGGGCTCTACACGCTATTATGAAAAGTCAGAATGTATCAAAAAAGGCACGTATGGCAATTCATAATGCTGTGTTAGTCCCTACTTTAATGTATGGTAGTGAAAGTTGGGTCTGGCAGAAGAAGCATGAGAGTAGAATAAATGCTGTAGAAATGCGGTCATTAAGGAGTATGCTAGGGCTGAATCTGAATGACAGGATGACAAATAGTGTGATAAGAGAAAAGTGTGGTTTGCAAGATGACGTTGTGACCAGGATTAAGAAAGGAATGCTTCGGTGGTTTGGTCATCTAGAAATAATGAACGAGGAATTTATGTTGCAGAAGTGAACGGAAGAGTCGGGAAGGGACGCCCTAGACGAAGGTTTATCGACCAAATTGGCGATATATTGAAAATGGGCCAGATTAGGAGTACCCTTAACCGACGAGCGTGTATGCGTAGATATATGGATGTAAAGGTGGCGAGAGAAGTGTGTCAGGATCGTGCCAAATGGAAGTCCGTAGTCTCTGCCTACCACTCTGGGTGAGTGTTTATGTTTTTTTTTTAGCAATTCCTAGTGTTTTTACTTTTCCTTTAACATGTAGCATTTTATAATATTAATTTTTAGAGACCGATAAGCTAACAGCTTAGCGAAACTACTTCAAGCGAAGAAGATTAATGCATTGTCATCATTGGGAACTAAGATAAATTAGATGTCTAGATATATGTCTCACTGAAATAAATAAAAGGGACCAACCCCGATTGATTACTAGGAAGAAGGTATTTTAAATAAATAAATAAAATGTAATATAACTTAGATATGAAAATTAAAAATCAATTTGGCATAAAAATGTTTGAATAATAGAATTTTAAGCACATTTTGAGCAGGGTTGTATTTAAGAAACTAAGACATAACTTGTCGTGATGGTGTACTTCAAAATCATTAAACAAAAGTGTTCTGTTTTTGTCAGTGATAATTTACGAAACCGAGACTTGATCTTTCACTGCTGGCGTTATGCGCAAGGTCAGTCATTCAGTAAGTAATGTTCACAGTTTCGTTGCGTGTAATATCCGCAGCATAAGAAGAACATTTTCTGATGGAGCAGTAAGCTGAAGCTTTGGCTAAATAGTTCGGGATACCAACAACCCAATGTACAGGAATGTTCTCCAGTGGCAGCGTCGACCTGGCAAGCGCCGTTTAAGATAAATATCCACTAGATGATAAGTATGGTTTTTAACGCGCGACGCAAAAAGAGGGGTGTTATAAGTTTGACCGCTATGTGTGTGACTGTCTGTCTATGTGTTTGTCTGTGGCACCGTAGCTTGCAAACGGGTGAACCGATTTGGGTGGTTTATTTTATTTAAAAGCAGTTTCTAGCGGCAATTCTTAGACATGTTTTATCAAAATCAGTTCAGCCGTTTCAAGGTCATTAGCTGTTATATTAGCTACGGTAGGGTTCTTTTCGGGGGTTTATAAAATTTTGAATTTTAGTTATTAAAAGTTGGTTCGTAATCATCTATTAAAGACAACGCTTCTTACACGATTTATCCGTGTCTTATGTATTAACATGATTAGTAACAACAGTATCTGTGTAGCAAACACGCTATTACGTTTAGATTACACTTATTGACAGTTCTTACTTACCGGAAGCTAAAATATTTTTCTAAAATTGCCTTACGGATCTTTCCATGTGGTTTTTATTTTTAAAATATATTTTCGTCCATCCGATCGGATCGGAAGAAATTTCATAACCACCAGTATTGACAGGATGGTTAACAGTCTGTAATAGCAGTCTCATCCCTTCAAATGTCCGTCGAGGAAATGTATCACTATTTTTTTTTAAAGAAAACTAAGTTTTAACGCTAAAATACGAGAGATTTAGTAATGTTAAGTACTAACATCCTCGTGTCAAACACAGAAATGCTTGTGTTGGGAGTGTTTCATGATAGTATTCGAATGTTGAATTTGGACCCAAGACATAGTTATACCGCCTTATTCCCAAATATAATTTATAATTAGTCTCAGGTATAACTAGAGCCTGTTTCAATAAAGAAGTCCTTTGGAATATATTTGAAAAAAAATTAAATTTGACAAAAAATATCAACTTTCGTGAAGACTGTGGCGTCACGTTTAAGGGACTTGTTTTGTAATCAAGACTCTTTTTATATCCGAGACAATTAATAAACCACATTTTGTAATAATGTTTCAAACCACACTGGCAATTACAAATTATCTATTACTAAGTTTAAATGTTTTGTTAAGCTGAAACTGTATAAAAATGGTTATTATAATATAAATGAATACATGGTTGATAATAACCCCTGGGAATGAGGTGGTCGCTTCCAAGCAGTTGCCAAAGTACATTTTGAAAATAGTTGGTACAACCAATAATGTTAAATTTACTTTTTAAAAAAAGTCCCGCTGGGTTTCTTGCTGGTTCTTCCCAGTACAGAGGGTTTTTTTCGAACCAGTGGTAAAGTAAAAAATGCCTTTCAATAAGAATTACACATGTGATCTATATTGAATAAAAAATTATTCTATTCTATTCTAATTGTTAATTGCAATTTTAAGTTTTACTTTACCACGTGCTCGGCGGTGAAGGAAACCGTCGCAAAGAAATCTGCATGTCTGAGAAGTTAAAAAAATTCGAAGACATGTGAAGTTCGCCAACACGCAGTGGAGCACCGTGGAAGATATTTCCTTGTCCTGAAATTAGAAATGAGAGAAGGCCTATGCTCATCTCTGGGATGTATATAGTATATAGGCTATAACTTTACCTATATGTATAACTTTTGTAATCTTAACCTATCGGATTACTCTCCGTTTCTATATATTGCGTATGTAATGTAAATGATCTGTACCGTATAATCACTGTAACGAGCAACCGAAAGCGAATGTAAGGCGTTTTGCGGTTACTTAAGCTAACTGATTAAATTCTGATCGGCAGGTACGTAATTGCCGTAAATACGACATTTGTGAGCTTCATTCCATTATGCGAAACGTTGTAAATACTTTAATAAAATTATACGTAGAACAGCGTAAGGACCGAAATTGAGTTTACTACGCTACTTAAGAAAATGTTTTATATAAGATTAGCTACACCTGAGTTTTTCAAAATGTATTTAAAAACATGCGCGTGTTCAAATACAAAGTTGTGTCGAAATTTCAAAGCAACCGGTGAAGAGCTTTCGGATATTGAGGATTTTGAATTATTGGATTATTGATCATTATCATCATCATTACAGCTCATCACAAGCCCACTGCTGAACATAAGCCTCACCCATAATATATTGCCACAAATTAGGGTTCTGATGTTAAGATATTATTTTTTGAAAATTTTGTTTGTCTAAATGTTTTTTCTTGTATAATAAAACTGAGAAATTAGCCTAGAGATACGCTTTCTTTTTATTTAAATATAGTAAGATCCGTTTGGCAAGATGTTTCATTGTTTCACATGTCGTTTATTGTTTATATTCTATTAATTTCTAATTTTTTACTAGTCTTCTGTATACACAAAGATCAAATATTTCGCAGAATACCGACTCGAATGTCTTGACGTAAAGAACCAAATGCGTAAAGAGGAATCTAAAGCCGGGCTAAACACGTGAAATGAATGAAATTAAATTTATTTTTATCTATTGCATTTGTAATGAAGCCCACTCGACACACGAGGGTTAACAAGTAAAAACAGTTATGTGTCAACTTTGCCAAATTGCAAAAACTGCTTCCAAAAGTTTGAGAATAATTGTAGACATTTCGTAGTAATAATAAGTTGATTATTTCGGTGATTTAAAGCGAACAAAAGCTTTTTAATGATAAAGTGTGAAAGGTCAAGCGGTTAACTGGTTTTACATGTGCATCTTAAATTCTGTTTATCTCGTTTTCAAAGTGCTTTCTTGAATATTTTATATTACACAAACTGTGAAACTATAAGAAAGAATCTAAGTCAAAGTGTTTTACGGAAATGACTAGTTTTAACCATATAGCTCGAAGAACCGACAACCGATGGGGAAAAAAGGTTCTCGAGTGGCAGCCTCGTACCGGTAGGCGAAGTGTAGGGCGTCCCCCCACTAGATGGAGTGACGACCTGGTAAGAAATATAGGAAGTCGATGGATGCAGCTGGCTCAGGACCGTGCTTTGTGACATTCCTTGGGGGAGGCCTATATTCAGCAGTGGACTTGTGAAGGGCTGTAATGATGATGATGATTATGATGACTAGTTTTACAAGTAAATACTCCTGTTATGTATAATTAATGTTAATTGTAGATCGAGTCTGTATAAACAACTAGTTTAACAACCTCGTCAATTTTATACTTCACTAGAATTAGAATATTGATTTCTTCGGCGTAAGATATTAAAAATTCATTTGTAATATGTCATTTCTTTCGCATATCCCAGATAAATTTCTTCTGACCGGAGAAGATACTTTAATAGAAATTACGCTATACCGCCAATTTGGTCATGCAGTCATAATAGGGCCAAAGCTAGAAAATATCGCTTGCTTTTTAATGAGGATCGTCATCACCGAAATCATCGATAAAGACTATACACAGGTATGTAATATATTATATAATTTACAAATTAAAATGTAATTTACACGTAGCTCGTCAATCATTCGGTCGTGAGCTTTCTTCCGCCTCCTCATTTGTCTTTCACTGACGCTCTAATTCGAACCCGCATCATGTAGGGACACGAATTACATTTAGGCTTACGTTTGTATACTAACACAATCATTATACGGAACAATTCAACATAAATTAAAAAAAATTGTGACCTATACGCCCTTTATGAAAAGCAACGGCTATTCCTGACATTACGTTTTACAAAATATTGATTTGTAACGTCTTAAATTGGAAATATTTTAAAATTGGTGTTCCATATCTTGGAAATAATAATAAAAATATTTTAAATATTATTTTTATAATATACTAGCGAACCGCCCGGCTTTGCACAAATGATTTCTGAATATCGACAACAGCGCTACCTACCGGGTCTAATTGTGAATCTTAACTATCCAGGGATCCACTAAAACACACACAAAATTTCATCAAAATCAGTCCTGCCCAATTAAGAGGAATTCAGTGACAAACACACAAGAAAAATTAAATTTAAAAAGATTATAAATGTCAATTATTACCTTTAAGTATCCAAAATAGGCCAAAATGTTAACGTAAAAAATCAAATACTTACTGAGGACGTTGCTTTAGGATTTATAATACAATCGCCATTGCAGCTTATACTATTTTTTTTTCTTTTGTCACTTAATTTTATTGTTACTTTTTAGCCGACTTCAAAAAAGGAGGAAATAATTACTATTGGACTATATGTATTTAGTAAGCATATTACGCGATAGCTTCGTTGATTGCTTGATTATTATTTTCATTAAATAAGTTATACTTTGTCGGTGGCTCCATATAAATTTGAAGAAAACATTCCACGCTTAAGGGTAGTAAATAAGGGATGCAATTTCTAATGGAAGTATTTAAACGACATTGAGATTGTGATTCCGTAGCCCACTCAATAGGGTAAAATATTTTTAAAACTTTACCCTATTGAGTGAAAAAGAAGTTATGTTGCGTTTACTTTTTTTAAATGTCAAACGTGTCAAACAGTATTAAAATGCTTTATGCTTTGGTTTTAATGATTTAAAAAGTAATCAAAGATTAAACTAAAATTTAAAGACGTCTACTAGAACACTCAAATAAAATCGTGCTATTGTCTATTTATTTTAAAGAGAAAGTATCTCATTCATCATCAACAACTAAAACTCCACTGCTGGAACTAAACCTCTTACGATGTAGGGAGGATTGACCTTAACCACGATGTTGAGACGAAATGGCCACCCCATTAATTCACTTTCGCCGCTATCACACCGTATGTCAATGAAATCTAAATGATTCATTCACAGTGATTTTCTCTAAAAGTATTAGATATACTTAATAAAGATTTTTTAACGTTTTTAATAAAAAAATCTTAACTTACTGAATTTAAATTTTATTTTCTTAAGTACAGCAAAGGCTAGAGTACTTTGCTTAACAAAGCAGCAAGTCTAATTAAAACCTTTGTTAGAAAAAAGAAAAAGGAAACAAAGATTAATTACTTGAAGAAAAGGCACTAAGAGTATAGTAAAGTAATACAATGTACAATGGCGAATCAAAGAAAATCCGTATTGTATTTCATGATCGTCATTACTATTATTTTGTTATTGAAAATAAGAGTGACAAACGAGCACACAGTCTACGTGATTAGATAATGTAGCCCATAATAATTTACATCAATCCTCGGTTAGGAATCTAAATACTTTTATATTACTCCCATTATTTAAAAGAGCGTTTCCAGTATCTTTTCTTTCCAGAATCGGTTCCTTCGATCCTCTGTCAATCTTTCTCTCTCTACTCTTTGTACTCTTCCTCCTTTCTTAAGAAACTTTACTGTTACTGCTGTGCGTTTGTGGAAATCTTTACCTCTCCACATTCGTCGTACTAATTTTTTTATAGTATAGGGTAACAAACGAGCACACAGTGATGGTAAGTGGATGCTGAGGCCCATAGACATCTACATTTATCCTCAATTAAGAATTTAAATGCAGATGCGTTGTACCTGAGGACTAAGATGGAATGCCTGTTTCCAGTAAAAGAGTGTCCGGTTCTCTACACTCACCAGACAAACACGCCTTGTCCACCCCTATGGACTAAGATGGAATGCCTCATTTCCAGTAAAGTCTCCGGTTCTCTACACTCACCATGTGAAATACTTCAGCATCATCCCCGGTCGAGCCGACCCATTCGTGCTACAACCATAACATAGCTGCAACATGGCTCTATCTCTTATAAAACTTCTGAAAACAAGATGAAAATGTATATATTACCTCCATACTATTAAAAAATTGCGCATATTTAATACTGGTGATATAAGATGTGCAATACAACACAGAATAAATATTTAATGTTATAATATTTATTCTGTGTTGTAATTGCGAAATCACAGTTAATATTTAGTCTATATATATAAAAGGCAAACCTGACTGACACTTCTATCAATCAACGCACAGCCAAAACTACTAAACGGATTTCGCTGTAATTTGGCATACAGACAGTTGTAATGACGTAGGCATCCGCTAAGAAAGGATTTTTGAAAATTCTGAAAATCAACATGGGTATCGTTTTTATGGTTTATCGGGTCGCTGATTACGAAAACAACAACTATTTCAAAATCCAACGTAGCAGACGGGAATTACCTACCATCATCCCCTGTGGGGGTGCGATGTGGTTGAAATGTCAATATGGGTGTCGTTTTATGGTTTTTTGGGATGTTAATTACGAAAAAGGCATCGATTATGGTTTGAAACCAACATGGATGGAAGGATGGATAACATGGATGGAAGGATGGATGGATGTATGTTTGTATGTAAAAATCATCATGGGTTGGGTGATGTGGGTGTCATTTTTAAGGTTTTTGGGTCGTAAATAAGGTAAATAATATTGATAAATATTTTAAACTTAATTTATTAGAATAGAATATACTTTTATTGCACAAAAACATAAAACAAAATAGACAAGAAGATTTGTACAAAAAATTTGCACAAAATTACACCTGAACAAAAAAATACTAATTTAAAAATTAAAAAACAATGAAAATAAACAACCAAACCAAATATATTTTTTTACAAATTAATAAAATGGCAAAACCAAAAGAAATACTTAGGTACCTACCTATTTTGTATTGATCTTCAAGTTCCAATCCCTACCAATAGATGGCGTTGGTATCGTTTTAGAACGCGGTAACGTTGTGTTTTTTCGAACTAATATAAAGTGAATGGTGAATGAGCGCTTCAACCTGTACTGTAATAGTGCCTATTAACTGTTAACGGATATTTGACTAGACTTCGACTTTGTTTGCTTGCTTACGGATTAAGATTTGCTTTGTGTTTCGGATTAGATGCTTGATTTTTTTTTCTTACAACCACTGTTCAAACTTGATGTACGGAACCCAAGAAAATGCGATGGTGGTGCGTTCACAAATTGTTAGATTTGTGGTAAATGATTTTCCTAGGTTTTCAGTTATGACCCACGACAGAAATGGCGATAATTATTCAACAGCAAATTAATATTCAGCCGATATGTTAAAAAATGAAACTTACTGTGGACTTTGTAAATTGTTAGCTGCAGGATTAATATTTCCGTTTCGGTTGGAAGTATATCGAAACGGTCTGCTATACACAGAGTTATCTGTCCAGTGAGGCAATTACGATTTAGCCATGATTTATCTAATGGACATTTTGACGGCTATCTGCCTATTGTTGCGAAGAAAATTACACAGCGTCGCATCGAGGCACCTGTCGAAGAGCGTGATCCTTTTTCAGAGCTTGACCATTTAACTGTTACATCTTTTGTAAACAGTGAAATATCATCTCCAACCAGCGGAACAGATCAATCTGTATCGTCGACATTAAAATATGAATAAAATAAAAATAAAGAAAGGTCAAGATTTACTAATTACACAAGAAAAAGTCAATTAAAAAGTGCACAAGAAAGATATAGGCAGAACAAGCCAGATTCAAATCGTAAAGCTGTGTCCGCTTATCAGAAAAAAAAACCCGATGTACACAGGCAAGCTGTTGCAAATTACCAAACTGCGAATCCACAAGTGCATAGAGCAATTCGGTCACGGTATGAGGAAAACAGTACACTGCGTTTATGGAAAAACAAGGTCCATTCCGCTATGGATTATTACCCTGATATTGCTTATAGAACTGACAGCAGTGTAGTCTTGGGTTCTATGACATACAATTGTCAGTGGTGCAATGCGCTGGAATGGAAGGACGAGACACCTGGTATGTGTTGCAGCGCGGGTAAAGTGCATCTTGATCGATTGAAACAACTGCCTGAACCACTCTTTAGGTTGATTAATGCTCTACACCATGATCATGACCATTTTATGGGTAATATTCGTAAATATAATTCCTGTTTCCAGATGACTTCCTTTGGTGGTAAACAGGTAACAGCAGATGGTTTTTCACCGACTTTTAAAGTACCATTTAATTGGAAGTATATTACCAGAAACCGAACATGACGCTCAGTACCTTCAAATATATTTTGTAGGTGAAGATGATCGAGAAGCAAATATTTGATGTTCTAAATGTCCTAACTTAAAGCCAAATTTAATCAAACAATTGCAGAATATGCTGCATCAAGTGAACCCGTATATAAAAGATCTGAAAAGTGCCATTGATAAAGCCCCTCCTTTAAAGTCATACAAAGTTGTCATACATGCTGATGAAAAACCACCAGAAGAATATAGAGGTAGGTACAATGCACCAACTACAAATGAAGTGGCTTTAGTGTTAGTGGATCAACAATTTGATCGAAGGGACATCATCCTCGCGAGCCGAAGTAATTCACTTCAGCGTATTAGTGAGATACATCGAGCATATGATGCGCTACAGTATCCATTGATGTTTTGCTGGGGGGATGATGGGTATTCAATCAACACACCACAACGCGATCCCACAACTAAGTTGCCGCTTAATAAAACTGTCTCTTCTGCAAGTTTCTATTCGTATAGAATAACGATTAAAGAAGGAGAAGATAACTATTTAGTCAACTATCGTGCCCTTTTTAGTCAATACTTGTTGGATAAATACGCCAAAATAGAAACAGAGAGATTAAATTATATCAAAAATAATCAAGCCAAATTACGTACTGATAGTTACATCCATTTAAAAGATGATATTGGACGACAAGACGCAGAAGCCAACCAACTAGGACAAATGGTTGTCCTTCCATCATCTTTTACGGGGGGACATAGGTATATTCACGAAAGAACACAGGACGCTATGACCTATGTTAAGAATTACGGCAGGCCTGGTCTTTTTATCACTTTCACATGCAATCCTCGCTGGGATGAGATAAAAGAGCAATTGCTTCAAGGACAACAATCTCATGATAGACACGATATAATTTCGAGGGTGTTTCGACTAAAGGTGAAAAAGATCATGAACTTATTGACAAAGGGCAAAATATTTGGAGAAGTGCGATGCTATATGTACTCAACGGAATGGCAAAAGAGAGGTCTTCACATACTCATATTCTTTTATGGCTTCACAAACGTATTACTCCGGATCAAATCAACAATATAATTTGTGCTGAAATACCGGATCCCAAACGTGACCCAGAGCTTCACGAAATCGTTAAGTGTAATATGATACATGGTCTATGTGGAACTTTTAATCGAAAGTCACCATGTATGAAAGATAACATGTGCAGTATAAATTGTAGTAGTATAAATTTGCTATTAGCAAAAGTTAGAACTACTCGCGGAATTGCTTTGGCTGTGGCTTCTTCTGGGATCGCAGCTACACTGCTTGAGGGTGGACGAACTGCTCATGCTACCTTCAAGTTACCACTCAATTTAACAACAGCTGATACTACCATTTGTAGTATATCGAAACAAAGTAATTTTGATGAAGTTATAAAACATACGAAAATGATAATGTGGGATGAAATAACCATGGCTCATAAGGGTGGCGTAGAGGCTTTAAACAGAACCCTACAAGATATAAGAGGAAATAAGAAGTTAATGGGTGGTGTAACGGTTTTGCTGGCTGGAGTTTTTAGACAGACTCTACCAGTAGTGTCAAAAGGAACTAGAGCAGATGAAGTTAAGGCGTGTCTTAAGAGATCCACTTTATGGCCTCTAATTAAAATCCTCAAGCTCTCGAAAAATATGCGGGTACACTTAGAAAAAAAAGAGTCTGCTGGTGGATTTGCGAATCTCATACTTAAAATCGGCAACGGTGATTAACCGATAAATGATGGAATGATAACCATCCCTGATAATTTGTGCACAGTTGAATTTACGTTACGGGAGTTAATATCCTAAATTTTAAATTTACCCAGATATTGCAGTGGAATGGTTGTGTGAACGTGCCATATTAACCCCGAAAAACGACCAAGCAGCGGCAATTAACGATATACTGTTAACCTCTTTTCAGAGGGAAGAAATGGTGTACACGTCAATAGACACAGATGACGCAATTAACTACCCTGTTGAATTTCTTAATTCACTGAAACCATCGGGTCTTCCACATCATAAGCTTATTCTGTACGTGGGCACTCCTGTTATGTTGTTGCGAAATTTAAAACCTTCTCAACTGTGCAACGTAACCAGACTAAAAGTAAAAGCGTTACATCGCAATGTAGTGGAAGCCACAATTATAACTGGATGTGCGCAAAGGGAAACTGTATTTGTACCAAGAATTCCCTTGATCCCGAATGATCTTACCTTTTAATTCAAACGAATACAGTTTCCCCTCAAAGTCTACTTTGCAATGACCATAAACAAATCACAAGGACGGACATTAAAATTTGATAGACTTGATATAGATATAGACTTGATATAGACTTGAAAGAAAATTGTTTTTCACACGGGCAATTCTATGTGGCTTGCTCACGCGTAAGCTCGCCCAGTAGTCTGATAATTTAGGCACACAGTAACAGATTAGCAAAAAATGTGGTGTATAAAGAAGTTTTGTAGTTTACTAGCTTTTTCCCGCGACATCCAGTTATAATTGTGGCTTGTACCAGCAGACTCTTTTTCACACATGGGCGCGATATAACCGAACTCCACGCGGCCGAAGTCGCGGGCAAAAGCTAGTTTTATCATAAATTTTCTTTCATGCATTAAAAGTAAATAAAAAATATTAATTTATATTTAAAATAATTTATTTTACCTCCAATTTATTTACTTTCGAAGAAGTCACAGTCTAAGCCAGTTAAAATGACACTAGGTTTACCACAACGGAGTATTTTGGAACCTCTGTTATTCTTAATTTATGTGAATTACTTGCCAAATGTCACTGACAATAGATGTGTTATGCTTGCTGATGATGCAACAATCTTTATACCCGATACTCAAATTAATTTTGAAAATAACATAAATAAAACCTTAAAAATAGCAGTCGCATGGCTTAATAAAATTAATTTAAACGTAAATCTAACAAAAACTAAAATCATTCAATTCAGAAATTACAAAACAAAACCTTTAAATTTAAATATTGCAGATAAAGACACCTAAAGAGAAACAGTTCATAACATTAATTGTCTTGGATTCACCATAGACTGTCATTTAAACTGGAAATCCCACATTGAAAAATAAACAAAAAAAATCTAGCTACAGTTACGCATTATCCATATTAGCAAAAACAACTTCCGTCGATGTATCAAGGGCTGCATATTTCGGCCAGGTATACCCTCTATTAGTTTACGGCATTATTTTCTGGGGTAATTCTACAAACGTTCAGTCAACATTTATTCTACAAAAGCAAAGTCTGCGGATCATTTATAATATTTAATCAGACGAAACTCTAAGAAATTTATTCCAAGAAAAAGTCTATCTCACTCTTACTAATATTTAAATTTTAGAAATTTAAATTTTTGTCAAACAGAATAACAACTATTTTCAGATTAAATCTTCACGTCCAATACGCAGTCAATATAAGAACAAAATATGTACACCTAAAATTAATAATTACATGTATTTATAAGAGCACTTTTTGCACAGGTATTATAATTATATACATCTGCCACCTGATATAATATAATTATATCAGGTGGCAGATGATTGAATATTATAAATATAATATATTCAATCATCTGCCACCTCATATAAAAGCTATGGACTTGCCAAGATTTAAAATACACCTCAAGAAGTGGTTAATATATGTTTTATAATTTAAATGAATATTTTAATAACAAACATTAATTTATATAAAGTTTTTATTTCTTAATTATTCCATACCCGATAGGGGTAAACTGTGTAAAATGTTATTGCAAAGTCACCCGCAAATTGTACGTACACAGCTTATTGGCAATACATATTCTGTTTCTGATTCTGATTATACAATATTTTATTATATACAATATTAAAAACTGTAATAAAAGAAAACTAACACTAGTAACTTAATTATCATACAGTCCATCTCCACGCGGTATCGTGCCAAGAACGCTGGCTGCGTTTCCCCGCTGAATGGCTATACTTAGCCTATGAGCGAGAAATGAACCAGCCCTCTTATCACCAACAGCAACGACCAGTCGCGGATAGAGTTCCTTTAGGAACTTCATCGCACGTGGACCCCACGGACCGATAGTCTTTACAGCAAATGGCACAAATATGTAGTCATCTCTCAGAAACTCATATTTGCACCACTTACTCAGTTCAATTACCTCTGATGCCACCCCGGCTCTAAACGAAGTACCCTGAGGTGAGAGGCCGCCAAAGTGTCTACGCAAGTAGCATCCCACATTAGGGCTTTACCTCTCTCCCAAGGGACCAATATTATACCGTCGGGTCTCCTGTAATCGTCTCTAAATATTCCACAAGGCACATAGGATTAAGAGCCCTTTGGATGACATCGTTCAAAGAACCGTGCCGTGAAAACCTACTAGCACTTTTCTTACATGAAAGTACGTGGAGCGCAAACTTATCGACGCTGCTGCAGGGGCACTGATGGGGTTGACAAATCGCCACTGCTAGCCGGGTTCCTACGGCGATACGGAAGCTTTCCCCATCAAGTAATGTGCCGAGATTACTTGATGGTAAAGCGTGTAACCGTTGACTAGATTCCTTAGTCGAAACAGCTAGAAGGCGTGCCTAATCTTGGTCGCTATGGAAATTATGAAACAAATCTCTCTGCACGCTCTGTGTCAACGGAATATCACACTGTCTTTATTGGTTAACTTCTAGTGGAATATTTTTGCCGGGACAGAGCGTTCGCCATGTCTGCCCTGCCTTATTATTTAAAATTATGTTACATAAGTCACTGACACTATGCACGGAAGCAAGGAAAGCAGGCAATGTAACGCTAGAAATATTTCTCACATCAATACCACCAAATTTTATAGGTAGCTTGAGTCCAGGCTGTTGTATTTAAAGTTATTGTTTTTGATTATGTTCTAGGTACAAGGTACAAGGAGAGTACTAGGTACAAGGAGACAATATTTTATAATAGTAATTGGGTGGCAGCACTGTGCTCTTGTTTACATCAGCTCCGTAGTTTTAAATGAATTAAAAATATAGTTTAGTTATTATTGTGGTGAACTATATGTAAAATAAAACATTGATGTGTAACCGTTGTGTGTGATTGTTATCTATGAGATGAGAAACTAACTTTGGACAAAATTGTGCTGTGAACAATACGTAAGTTTTTCAAAATTTACAAAGTTAAAATAAAACATTGACGCCTAACTAGTGAACAACAGTTGTAATAGTAATAAGAAATAAGTATTCTTGACTCTGTGATAATATCAGTGTACCGAAGGTTTTTTTTTTTTGTTGTTGTTGTGAAGCAATAAAAAGATCGTTTTTTCGTAGACTTGAACTATCACCCATTGAATTGACCAATCAGTGCATTTCTTTGTTAGACATATACAGATACACAGCGACATCTAGCAGGCGGCGTGAGAAATTGGTGTTATTACCGTTCAATCAATCAATTATCAATTAACTATGTCGTCTAAGATTAGAAGTGATACCAACAGCGTCCGCAAGAGGGCAATACATGTTACATGCTATAAATGTAAAAGTCGTGTTGATTATAAAAGCACAATTGTGTGCACCTTGTGCAAAAAATATTTTGAATTTTCTTGTGTTAGCAATCCAGACAAGAGTAAAAAATGGCAATGCGAATCATGCGATAAAAAAATAGCTGGGCAAACTTTATTAACTTCTGAGGAGAGCAATGTGACATTGAGGAAGAAGATGTTGGTACACAATATAAGCGATAATGCAATCCTATCTTCTAATACTGCCCAGGAGACCACGCCACTGTCTACTCCAGCTAGCACAGAATCAGGAAAAGAAACCACAGACATGTTTTCCGATTATCTAACTACTGATGAAACCTTGTTATCAAAAAGTATGGATTACACAATGACGGAAGCTGTCTCTATTCAGGACATGAGAGACATCATAGAACAGCTACGAATGGACCTTGCCATAACACAAAATGAACTTGAAAACATTATTCTAGACAATAACGACCTCCGCTCACAAGTGTCCAACCTTATCAAAGAAAATAACACATTAAAGGCTTTTCTATCCAAAACACCGCCAAAGGAAAGTAAATCAAATTGTAACATCAAAAAGAAAATTAGGAGTTCCCTACGATATTCAGATATAAATATAATAGCCACACCGCCCAGGACATCCAGGACATCCAGTGACAACAAGACAGATGAATTCTCTAGCAGGAATATCCTAACCCTCCAGCAGAATCTTAAAGATCTCGAGCTGCAACTGAAGTCAGCCAAAAATGAAATAGTGGACCTTAATCATCAAATTATAATCCTTCAAAAGGCAGTGCAAGCTAAAGAATCCGAAGAATCCTCGCTAATTCAGCATACGAGTAATGTAAACTCAGAAATTGATCAAAGTAAGAGACCCAAATTGTGTGTATCCTGACTAACAGCTCATCCTGGGGTACGCTGTCAGATGTTGATGCTACGTTTAATAAACAGTTTAACTACATCCGCTATTTCTCGCCGAATAGTAATATTAAATATTTACTTCAGAACATTGATAAAAAATCGCATGGATACGATATGTGGGACTATTGTATTATTATGATAGGTGAAAAAGATTTTAGAACCACATGTGATTGTATAGAGTTAGTAAAAACCATAAGGGAAGCATTACACCATATTTCTCATACTAATATAATTCTATGTGCTCCTACATACGTATGTGGATCACTAATATTATAAAATAGAATTATTTAATAATTTAATGTATTTGGAATTACAAAACAATCATTATGCATACTTTTATGATTCCAATCTCTTAACTTCATTTGAAATGTACTCTTTTAAAACTGGGAAAATCAATAGAAAGGGAATACAACATATTTACAAAAATATACTAGTTAATATAAATATTAACTATAACTACTATGGTTACCCAATAATCACACCTCGAAAGACCAATCCTCAAGTAGAAAGTACTAAGTTTTTTCTCGTATAGAACAGCCCACAAAAAAAGAATAAACTTAATAATAAAGTACGATCTAAAAATATACTATTGTACTATCAAACTGTAAGAGGTCTACGTACAAAAACTGCTACTTTCCATAATAATATATCTTTAATATCTAGTGATCTTATCATCCTAACTGAAATTTTTCTCAACGATTCTCTATATGACTCTGAACTGTTCCCTCCCGAGTATATTGTGCTAAGGAGGGATCCTGCAGGTAACGTCGGCTGGGGTGGTGTTCTCTTAGCAGCAGAGAATAGTTTTAAAATATTGATGCTTATCACCCTCCGTTAGAGATCGTGCTTACACTACCAACAAGTGCTGTAAGAAACATACCATTTCCACCATGTCAGAACCTACGCACAGAATGGAATTTCCGTAAAGCAGATCTCTGCGGCTTGTACACTGATTTAAATGACTTGGACTGGACAGACCTAATGCACCAACAGGACAATGTAGCTGTTGAGATCCTATATAATAAGCTTAATAAAGTCATTAGTAGACGAGTTTCCTATAAATCATTAACTACCAATCATAAATATATATATCCAAAATGGTATACTAAAGAAATCATAAACTACATAAAATTTAAATATTTTAATTTAAAAATGTTTAAAAGTCGTGGCTTGAATTTAATAAGGAGTTATTTAAATATTATAGAACCAAAGTAAAAACTTATTACTGCAGCATTTATAAATTATATAATAAAAGTTGAAAATGATATAGCACGCGAACCTCAAATTTTGGAAATACGTGAAAGAAAACGAAAGAATAGACAACAGAATAAGGAATTTGTGTATAATAATAGAACTTTAGAAGGGCCGCAAGCTATTGATGCATTCGCGCAGTATTTCAGCTCAGTTTTTCAACCTGATACTCCGTTGTTAAATGCATAGGCAGCGGAGCGCGATGCAACGTACGTAGAATGTGTAACCAATGTCAGTATTAATATTATTAAAGCTTCAGATATACGATGGGCAATACGCCGTCTTAAGGCATCGGCAGCTTACGGCCCTGATAACATACCTGCGTTTTTAATAAAGGACTGTATCGCAGTTTTAGAGGAACCGTTACTGTATGTCTACAATCTTTCACTTCAACAATGTCTCTATCCTAATCCTAATGCATGGAAAATGTCCAGGGTAACTCCTATACCTAAAAATGGTTCGTCCATTGATATAACTAACTTCAGGCCTATCGCAGTTTTATCAGTATTTTCCAAGGTGTTTGAATCCATTATAAACAATTCCATTTATAAACAAATAGGCGGGCTTCTAGATAACTGTCAACATGGATTCCGGCCGGAACGCTCTACTTTGACGAATCATATACAGTTTGTGGACTACGTGACCCCTCGGGTTAAGTCAGGTTGTCAGGTCGACGCGGCCTATTTTGATTTTAAGAAGGCGTTTGACCTTGTTGATAATGATATCCTTTTATTGAAATTAGCAATGCTTGGATTCTCTAAACCACTTTTAAAATTTATGGCAGATTATCTTAGAGACCGAAAGCAATTTGTTAAGCTAAGAGGTTATATTTCTCAAGAATATTACACACACTCGGGTGTGAGTTAAGGTAGTATGCTAGGTCCAACTCTATTTTTAATAATGATTAACGATCTGCCCAGTATTATCTCAACGGCAAAATGTTTAATGTTCGCTGATGATCTAAAACTTTTCCATGCAGTTACCGGAGCTGAGGTTTCTATGGCATTACAGCGCGATATTGACGCAGTGGTTGAATGGAGTGTAAAAAACAAATTGCCCCTTAATAATTCAAAGTGTAAAACTCTAACTTTTTCTCGGTCACGCTATCCAATCACAACGACATACCAGCTAGCAGGTACTCCATTAGGACGTGTCTATACAATTCGCGATCTAGGCCTAATCATGGATAGTAATTTAAATTTCCATGAACATCTTATTAAAACGTGCAAAGAAGCGAATAAAAGTTTAGGTTTCATAATTAGAACTTCGTATCAGTTTAAAAATGTCCGTGTTATAAAACTCCTGTACAGCGCCTACGTGCGAAGTCAGTTAGAGTATAATGCCTTAGTATGGAACCCCCGAGAAACCATGTATATAATGATGGTGGAAAAAATCCAACGTAAGTTCGCCAGATATTTATACAAACGCCAATATGGGTACTACCCATTTCTATATCCGTCAACATTTGTGTCGGGCATGGTTGGTCTGGATACCCTACAGTGTAGGCGGGAACTTATGCATATAATACATTATTACTTTTTGTTAACTAACAAAGTAGATAACCCTGCAGTACGTGAGACCATACATCTTTATGTACCGGACCAATATATGCGAGGCGCTGGTAGACGAAAGCGTAGACTCCTCTCCTGTCCGCATACGTGGCGCTCCCCACGCGCAGATAACAGTCCCACTTCCAGAGCCGTTAAACTAATAAACTGTTTTCTCAGGGCCAATCCAGAAGCAGATATATTTTTTGACAAACCTAGCGTAATGTATAAAAATGTGTTAATTTTCTTAAATAACTTCGTAAGATAGTAGAATAGTATAAGTTTGGGTAATTAAGTTTTATTTATGATAAAGTAAAAAGATCTCATAAACTGTTGTGTATGTAATTTATATTGTGTATGTTAATATTTAACTATCGGTGATTTTTTTTGTGTATTTTATTTTATTTTGTAAGTTTAGTATAGATATAAGCGATTTGGTTGTATATACTGTAAGCTTATATTTTATCAATAAATGAATAAATGTGGGGTTAATTTATATAATTTATCAACGTGGTTTAAAAACTGATCAAATTTTGTTTTTAAAACAGGTTTAATACTATCGAAAAAGAACGGGGCACCTAGCTGCTATAGCGATTCCGTACACACAGTTTTTATTCCTGGAGAAATATGATTGAAATTTTGAAGTAAAGTGTCTCTGGTAGAACTAGATAACTTATTGGAAAAAAAAATATTTCATATTTATTGCTATTTGGTTCTAGACCAATATTTTTTAAATTTCGAAAAATATGAGTAAGATCACTGAGGACGTCATCTGCTCTACCTCCCAGTGTATTGTCGTCCAGATATCGGACATTCAGCTTGGATTTCGAATTTGAAATAATGGGTTGAATTCCAAATCTGAAAAGTGCTGGACCTAGTGGGTCACCCTGGTGAACACCGACAGCAGAATCGATAATATGGTTTTCGTAAAACAAGTTAGTATTTTGACTGTGACATTGCTAAACGTAATGAAAAATTTTGGGGTATTTTACCTCCATAATAGTCTAACTTTAGTATAATTTAAACAGGAGTGTCTTTCCGAAAAGCTTTGCTCAAAGCAACATCTTGGAGCCAGACTCTCGCAGCTTTTGGTCAAAATTTCATTAAAAGTCATACATTTGCGATAAAACGCCTAAGTTTACAACCTGCTTTAATTAATTCCTGTACCACGTTCCGGAACGGGTATCCTTACAGTGCCTTAAGTGATAAAATTTAATTTCAATTTAGTATTTCTCAGTAAGTTACAATGCTTATTATGCAGAATGGCAAAACTCTTCACACTATTCATAGTAAGTTTAGTTAGTTTCTATAACGGACTGATATCTATAATATTTGTATATTATTACTGATAGTACTATTGGCTTCTGCGGTCCATGACCTAAGATGGTAAGTGGTGTATGTTTTTGTAGGAAGAGACCACATAGGAAAGAAGTAAAATTAAGATATAGTTACAGCCTATATACGTCCTGCTGCTGGGCATAGTGATTCTCACATTTCTGACAGACTTTTTTATACATAAGGGTGGCAGATAAGTACACTGTCAACCTGATGGTAAGTGGATGCTCTGGCCTATTGACACCTACATCTATTCTTGAGTAAGCTTCCTAGACCCGCGCCAAATTTTATAACACCAATGAAAATGTTCCACTGGAAGTTAACCACTCGCACAGTCTCACTGACTATAAGTTCAGAACTCTATTTTTATGAATGTATTTTATGAAAGCTACAGCGAAATTTTGTTTTCTTAAATCTAGAGGTATAATAAACTAACTTAGCCCAAGTGGGTAAGACTAGGAGTCTTTCATTACAGCCTCTGAAAATTTTTAAGTTTTTCTTAAAATCAACGCATAAGATAACAAAAATGTTTTATTTCTCTTTAAATAAATGTTAACATACTTTTAAATATTAAAGATATAATGAAGAACATTAAAGTAACAATTACTAGTCCTATGCTGAGGGTTCACCACAGCAGTCAGATCGCATGGCATGTTCCATATAAAAGTAAATTTTATATTTAGCGTAGCTGAAGTGCGTATCACGGATACTTTTGATCTGCAAAATACACAGCGGACGATTTGATCGCAATTAGATGTTGCTGAAAAATCTGAGTCACTTTATAAGATTAGTTCATTTTCTCTTGAGATGTGAATTAATGAGATCATAAGAAAAAAAGCTTCAAATAGGACATACGGTTAAATTTCTTACTGGAAACATTTAGTAGGTATAAAATGTACGAATTTATACCAGCTCCATTTTACGTTTTCAGCTTCTCAAAGTCGAGTAGCTGTCTTCTTATGGTATTTGAGGCAGAAGTTTTATTCCATCTCGCCTGACCGTTATTTCTACGGCTATAATTACTAGACGTTTGAGGACTTCCAATTCCATTTGAGAATCACAAGCTCCTCTGCGGAATGACCCACTTCCTATCTACTTTTATCCTCTAGTATTTAGTCAAAAATTCTCCAACGCGGTGTCGTTTTTATCTACATAGTTGGAATTCGAATATTCTACATGAATCTAAATCAATCTTCATACATCATTACCTTAAATATAACCTAAAAATGAACTAAACTAAAAAGCTTGAACTATGCTATATTCTTATTGAGACCTTTGTTGAGTAGTAGACTTTGATAGACTGTTATGAATGAATGAATGAGCGGGAGAAGGTCCAACTAGATTAGTTAGAGACTGATGACGGTGCATAGAATATTTTTTTTTAATTAATTAACTCTAATTGAAATGCTCCATAATGTCACTCCTTGTTAATGAGACAGTTTTAAAGTTTAAATTGGTCCTACCCAACTTATTATTTTATGTTCATCATGTCACGAAAATTTTAAATTTACTTTCAATGGAATTTATGATCATTGTAAACACTGTTTTTTTGTAATCAATTTTAAATTTAAAGACTTGCATGGCTTTACTAAAAGGGGCTATTGAACAGACTGTATAATGCATACGTTATTTCATGTTATAAATATAGTAAGATTTTAATAATAGAATTTACTCGTATTATATTAAAGATGTTAAGAAATAATTAGCCAAGATCAGCGTAATAAAATAAAGTGATGTGTCTTTCCTACTTTAGAGGCGAGTTTCAAATTAGGTAAAGCACATCATGTTTGAAGCTCTTTCAGCAATATTACTTACTATTTTACGCTGGTATTCTGTGAGGGCGTGGTCCTACCCCGGTCGAGCCGACCCATTCATAATATAGTTGCAGCGTGGTTCTACCACGTAAAAAAAGATACTAACGTTTCATATATAAAAAAATAAACTGAAGATGCTACCGCCATTCCTCCAGTCGCCTCTTACAACATCTATGCCTACGGGATATTATGGGGTTGTGGATTCTATTGCACCAAGACTAAACGGCAAAATAAAACATATAATAGCGCGGACTTCCTTTCGCGAGCAAGTGTTGAGGACTATGTCGAAGAGTCGGGGCACAAGAAAGAGCTGGATATGGCAGCCTATGTGTGTTTTTTGACGCAAGGTAATTTGCCCGTGACAGGAGACCAGCTTCGACAGGCTACGGCTAATGACGCGACCCTGACTAAGGTTATTCATTACATACAAAAGGGTTGGCCAAGGCGGGTTAAAGGTACAGAAATTAATCCGTATTATCAATGTAGGTTACAACTTTCGTATGAAAACGGGTGTGTACTTCGAGGTCATAAGGTGGTGATCCCCTTTTCTTTGAGGTAACGTGTTTTATCGGAATATATATCGTGTCATAGTCGATGCCTACTCGAAATGGGTCGAGGTATTCGATATGTGTACCACAACTACTTTTAGTGCGGTAATAGACAAAATGCTCGAGTTTGTGTCTAGGTTTGGAATACCTCACACCTTGGTATTTGATAATGGAACATCGTTTTGTTCCGAAGAATTCAATAGATTCTGTAATTTAAATGGTATAAAACATATGAAGTCGCCTGCATATCATCCGGCTAGTAATGGTCAAGCCGAGAGCTATGTGAAAATTGTCAAAAAGGGTATTAAATCTAGTCTCGTAACAAGTAAAAATTCAAGAGAATGTAAAATAAGTATTCTACAATATCTGTTCAATTATCGTAATTCGATTCATTCTACCACAGGTTCATCACCAGCTCACCTAATTTTTGGGCATAAATTAAGATTGCGGTTAGATCTAATTAATCCGATACAGCCGACCCCCTCGTCTGCAGAACTTGCCAATAACGTAAAGTCTAAACAGTGTTCGCAGGTTAAATCTTATGGTGGTAAAATAAAAAAATCGTTTTCAACGGGAGAGTCTGTATTATATAAAAAATATAGTAATAATAATAATAAGTTTTCATGGGCTAAAGGAACAATTGTGAAAAAAATTGGTAACGTGATAAGATGATGTAACTTTAAACCTAGTTCGAAAACATGTAGATCAAATTATTAAAATAAACATTAATTTCAGTAGTGACCTTAAAACAAATTACAATAAGCAAAGTTGGGATCACCCTTGCGATACAGAAAACTCAGTCACAATAGAAAGAAATGACGCCACACCATTGCCCCCTCCACGGTCTCTTCCGCAATCACCTGTGTCGGAGCCGCACGCGCAGACGTCAGCGCCACACTTGCCACCAGACGTGCCATCACCTGTGCCATCTAAGAAAATGCTCCACGACGTCTTGGGGAGAGATGGGGGCAATGAACAATCTGCGCCATCACACACTTCGACTGACTCCGAGTATGACCAGACGCCGTCAGGTGACGATAACAAGAGGAGTCATACCCGTTTCTTCCGAAGACAATGACGATTTTATGAGGCCGAAGAGAGTAACCAAGACGAGGTTCCGGCACATCGCAGGGTGACTCGTCAGCGTCCCAAAATTAATTATAAAATATTTTATTAGTCTTAAATATTAGGGGAGGAATGTTATGTATGTAAGATGCGACCGCTATTGGAAATAAATCAGTGTGTCACCAGCCACAGAGCGTTTCATTCGTATTCCCCGCAACACAATATCTAACAATCACTAACCACTCTATTTTTGAAACGGTCGAAGATTTAAATAATCATACTTTTATTAAAATGTAAAATCTACTTCAAAAACTAAAAAAAATAACAATTTCCACATCAAAGCTTCTGAGGTTGGTGCTAAGATAAAGTGTATTGCAGAATTACGACTAAAGTCCCGACTTAAGAAGCTATTATGTGGAAATTATTTTATTCTGTTTTGAAGTCGGTTTTATTTTATATTAAAAGTTTGACTATTTTACCATTTTGAACAACTAGAATGTCCTTAAAGTAGATTAAAAATTTCATCCCTTATTTTTCCACCCTTGAGGAATGGAATCTTTCTTTAAATTATATTAGACTTCCCTTACCTACTTATCAAAAAAAGGATTTAAATACCGATTCAGCCGTTTACGTGACATCGGTGAACATACATAAAAAATAACATACGCGTCGAATATACTTACAAACTTTTCGGTTTTTTGAACTAGGTTAATAACGCAAGACAAATGAAATTTAAGTTTTTTTAACGCACAACTTAGAGAGTTTGTTATTCATGACAAAGAGGAATCGTCTTCAAAGGAAATTATTCGTAAACTTTGTGAGTTGTGAGTTAAATAAAATAATTAATGTAATAAAATACTAACAAACATTGCAAGGATATGTTTTTGATACTTAAAACAAATAACGTTTAGTTTTAACAAATCTTTACACGAAAGATCTTTTGTTTCGATATCGCTCTTAAAGTGAATACGGCGTTGCAAAGCTCGGTCCCGAGTCTTTGTAAAGGAGAGTGGTAAATGGCAAAAGGCAATATAGGACAGCATTCTAGATGATTAAAACTTGGATATTCTTTTTGTGTTTGATTTTTGTATTTCGGGATAAGGACTGGACGCTATTACATTAGCCATGTGATGGCGTAAGAGAATCCAACACCCTACTTCATCCCGAGGATGTGATAGGAGATAGCTATGGGGAATTCCAGAAGAATCCTTAGGGATAAAAACGTAAAATACCCAGCCCAATGATGGACACCAGCATTAATGGTGTATTAAGGTCCGTTTGCCAAGTGTGACGATTATAACAAATTTTAATGAATAATTATAATTCAAAATGGCAATAATTTTACCACGTTTCTAGTCCTGAGCTATGTTTAAGGTTTACACCTCTAACTCTTCAGTAGGTTAATTTTAAAGTGATTGCTATATTTGCGCTTAAGAGACAAACAAACTAGCGTGCAGACAAGAAACTGAGCTAATATTGCATTGTCGTCTAGTACAGAGTTATGTTTTAAGTAGTAGTAGTAGTAGTTTTAAGTCCCTAGCTTATCGAGAAGTTAGTTTAAAATCAATTGCAAAATTTGTACACTGAACGCACAAGAAAGCAAATTATTAAAAACGTGGAAAAAAGAAGGCCCATGTTCAGAAGTGGTTATTTTTGGCCAATTTCATAAAATAAAGTAGAATGTTATTAAATTGTTTTGAAAAAAAAATTAGATAAACATTATGTATGTGCATAAATTATGTAAGGGACTAGTCCTAAAAGTGGATTCCTAGCTCAGGAACTATAGATCAATTTTTGCATGGGAATTATTTATAATTGTGTTTTATAAAAAAATAATTAAAGTGAACTTCTAACATAAAACGTGGTAGAGCCATGCCGCAGCTATATTAGTAATACAGTAATTGTAGCACGAATGGGTCGGCTCGACCGGGGAAGGACCACGAACAGAATACCAGCGTAAAATAGCAGCTTAACGCTGCTATGTTTCGTATGGTGAGTGTAGAGAACCGGAGACCCTTTTTACTGGAAATGAGGCATTCCATCTTAGTCCGTACGGGTAACAACGCATCTGCATTTTGATTTGTAATCGAGGATAAATGTAGATATCTATGGGCTGCAGTAAACTTACCATCAGGTGGACTGTTTGCTCGTTTGTCACCCTTATCCTATAAAAAAAACAGAAGCAGCTAAATATGTTTCGTAAAACAAATGTTAAAAATGACTCATGGTTCTCTAGGTTTATTTGCATCACGAAATCAGAAAGTTTCAAGTGTCATTTCACACTCAAAGCACACTTGGTCTTAATTAATCCGTGACTGATGCAAGTCTTATGAGCTTAGAACGGAAATTTGCTTGTATAGTGTTGAATATTCAACGCAACGGTGCGCCAGAAAGAGCACGGTACTTTATAAGCGGCAGCTGACGATGTTTACACATTCTCAGTTTTTAATCCCAAAGGCAACGCGCGTCTTTATTCGATACTTTATAAAGCATTGTATGTATTGTATCCTCAATTTTAATAATTAGTCCTTAGCCAATAACGGATTTTAAAATTTCGTGGCATACTATGAGTGAAGAGTAAAGAAAGAGATGATATTATCCGCAAACTAAACTCCCCTTGCAGCGGCTATTCCGTAAATCAGTGCAAGCGCGACAGTTGATGTGCAAACACGTGTTGATGCAGTTACTTTGTCAGTCCCTAGGTAAGTAATTTTATAGTTTAATAATAGGAAATCGACATTAATTGATTATTATTTACAAGTGATTTATCGATCTTGTTCGGTAAATAATGTTAAATGTCGTAGTATGGTGGTCGATTAGTATATTTTTTTTACTTTTACACCGAAGCGTAAGTCCCTGAGCCGTCAGGCCTAGTTGTGAATGGTGCTAGGGACTGACGGGAGTGGTCAGGGACTGACGTTCACTTATAATTATGTAACATTTACTGGACAACTACACATATTGACTTCTTTTTAAATATGTTTATTTACTTAGTAGAACTAGACAAGTTATTTAAATGAAATATGAATATATGGATTATTATTTTTACGAATACATAAAACTAGATCCAAAGCTTGCCCTTTGGGAATTCGAATCCGGACCGAATAAGGTGGTCTAAAACGACGAGATTAGAAAGTTTATCTACACTTATTGGTTATATTTTCCAATAAGTGTTGTTTATCTGTTTTATAGCAACATGCCGCCTGCAAAGAAGCCAAAGTTATCTTAAGAGGAGATTGCTGTAAAAAATCTGCTGCTGCAAAAGCACGTTTGGATATAATTAAAAGCAATCCAGTTTTGTTGGCTGAATATAAAGAGAAAGAAAGACTAAAATATCTAAAAAAGAAGGAGAAGGGACAATGAAACTCTGTTAAGGATATGAACCCTCTTGAACAAATAAAAATTAGAAAAGAGGGGGCGAAGTACTCATCTGATTATAAAAAGAACGAAAAAGTTAGAAATGTTTGTGACTAACTGTAACTGTGAATACAGTACCCACAAAAATATAGCTCCAGAACCGCTGATCAATAATAGAAACAACGAAAATCTGAATGCTGACCTTAGACTAATTGAAGGTAGAAGAAGAAGCCTTCATCAACGGAATTTAAGAAATAAATGCGCTATTATTGAAAAAAAAACTTAACACGAAACAGAAGAAATACAATAGACTGAGACAAAAATCAAGAATTTTAAGAAATTACTGACACCTAAAATTAAAATTGAATGAATGACTGAAGATCCTAATCAAAGTAGAGAATTGGTCAAAAAGGAAGGGAAGGAAGTTTTGCAGGCCTAAAATAATTTAATTTCCATAAGGAACATTTTTCAAAAGCTAAAACTCATCAAGAGAAATCCAATTTCAAACTGTATTTGTATGGCCCAAATGTTGACAAATATAAACTTTGGCGATTCGGCAATAGCTGTATAACATATAAGTTTCGGTGCAATATTTTTAAAAGAAAATTAAAGCTAAGAAAAACGGAGTAGTCGAAACGATTCACAGGTTCTATGAAGATGATAGTAATAGTCTCACTGCAGCAGGATAAAAGGAGTGTATTACTCGCAATTTAATCAAAAAACAAATACAGTATTTGTTGGATTCTTTGAAAAATTTGCAAAAAAATTTTTTTTGGAACAAATACTGTTTTTGTTTTTTTTAGTTTTTACAATTAGGTATTCATTATTTTGTCGAATTATATCCATTCTGGGTCGTGCCCCCTAAACTTATCGACCGTGATACTTGTGCCTGTGTTGTACTTGTACATGAAAATATAAATAAATATGTCTCAAAATCTCTACATTATTGTAATCTCTTATTATAATTATTGTTCATCAGTCCCTAACCATAACGTCCCTAGATGCTTAAATTCACAAAACTAAATTTCTCATAAAATACTACATAAAGTAACTGGCCCTTTTGGGTATGACATAATATATATATATATATATATATATATATATATATATATATATATATATATATATTAAATTGACATTATATTAATATATTTTTTCCACGTTTTTTCGAAATCAGTGGCTTGTCGGTACTTTGATGTTTTTGGTTTTTATTTCTCCTTTTTTATTAATTAATTTTTTTTATCACTATTCCTTATTTTATTCATTTCAACTTCAAGGTTAAAACTTTAGTGGTTTTTCAAATGCTTAAATTGTTTTTTTTATAGGATAAGGGTGACAAACGAGCACACAGTCCACCTGATGGTAAATGGTTGCTGTAGCCCATAGACATCTACATCTACCCTCGATTACGGATCAAAATGCAGATGCGTTGTCATCCGTGAGGACTGAGATGGAATGCCTCCTTTCCAGTAAAAAGGGTCTCCGGTTCTCTACACTCACCATACGAAACACAGCAGCATTAAGCTGCTATTTTAAGCTGGTATTCTGTGAGAGCGTGGTCCTTCCCGGTCGAGCCGACCCATTCGTGCTACAACTATACTACCAATATAGCTGCAGCATGGCTCTACCACGTAAAAAATGTTATGGTTCAATAAAAAATTACAACTTTATTATAGTACTTATATGTAGGTTAGAAGGTAGCAATGAAACTCCCTCAGAGTGCTTACGTTCAGACTTGCACTTCATTTCTAGAGCAAATTTAATCTTTTATTCCATCTGCCTGCAGCGATCAACAAGTCGCCGTTGCTTAAGTATTTAACTTGAACAGACTAAAGTTTTTAAAAATATACTTAATTCAGATGAAAAAATCCTATTATTTGCATCGTAATAAAAAACTGGAATTAAACATTCATATCACCCCATTTCGTCCCGTGGATGTTGTCAAAACATCTATAGTCAAAACTAGTCTAGAAAGTCTCCAATGGCCACGCAAGATAGTGGCTATTATATTGTATAAGCCAAATGCAAAATATCCACACCAAGGATATTTGTAGTGTGGAAAATCTGGTATCTGCGATAGCCAATTCTAATATATCTGTATTACCATTGATCAATGGACGAGTCCACTGTATTTTCTATCTATCTATCTAACAATAGACTGTTAGACTTTTAAAGAAGAAGAAGAGGTTTATTAATTCCTGACAATCAGTTGATTAGTTATTTGGTCACCATAAGACATGCTTTTTGTAAAAATATTATGTTTTGTGCTTGTGTCTTCACGATGCACAAATAAATGCTCTCATTCATTCTTTATGTCCATTTTTTCTGAACTTTTTATATAGAAGAGGAGAAAACGAGCATGCGGCTCACCTAAATAACGCAAAATTTATAATTCAAAATCCGTTAACACTAATCTGAAATATTTATCTTCTTCCTTGTCATTCTTATGAATCTGTTCGAGAGTAAATAAAAAATGTTTTTATACCTGTGCGCTAATTCCCTTGCCCTGTAAGTAAATAAATCTACATAATAAATCAAGAACAAATTAAAACACGCTTTCATATTAGTTATTAAATTAATTACTTAAATTTTGACAATAATTTACTATTTTCCTCTGTCTAACATCCACACAACTAATTTTTGTTCAGTTCTTGTCAAATGGCCTACGTTAGGAATAGTTATAATTTATTTCACTACTCAAGCCTCATAACTATAAGTACACAATTCACAATGTTTCTTTTTTTAGGCCGTATTGAAAGGCAGTAAGAACTAGTAGAATAATTAAGTGTTGTTTTCACGACCCGTAATTGCGTTACAAGGTTATAAACACACTAACAAGGCATAATTGCATTACGTGCAGTCGAGTACACCTGCCAAGTATTGCTTTTTCATTCGAAAGCTTCTATTGAAATGCGGTGCAGGTTACGAAGTGGGAATAGAGACAAGTTGAGCTTCTGCTTAGTAATACAGCGAACACGTAGTTTCGACTTTAATTATTGAAGTTTATAGCTAGTTTAGTTTGTTAGCTGGTTCATAAGCTCCAGCATTCGCTATGCTTAGGTAATCCATCAACTTATTTGTACTAAGTATATTTTAAAGTTTAATCCGCTGTTGGTTAAACATATGTTGACGTATCTATAAAATAACGGTTGGATCGAGAGTGAGCGAGAGGTTGCGTCACTCTAGCGGAGCGTCATATCGATGGTGGCGAGGTGGAATCGAGAAACCGCCCCCAATCGTTGGTGCAGTATTAAGTTCACCGTAGCCGTCGTGCGTAAGAGATTCCGCCTAAATCATTATTTGAGTGCTAAGATAGTATCATGGTTCTGTCTGTTGTGGTGGTTCTTCTGGTGCAGGCAAGGAGGATGGTGTTGCTGAGAGGCTACCCTGTGTTACATTGAGATGGGTAATGTTGCTGTTGGTTTGCATAATTTGGCTGTCATCATGTAATTACGTCTCTTACGTTACACTGCTGTGCAATTGTGACGGCAGAACTGTAAGTGTTCTATACTCAATATATAGTGCATTACGCTCTGATAATGATAAATTGCGTAAGCAAGAGGACAAGTTGAACATCCGCTCTCACACTTTTATTATTTTTATTAATGAACCTTTCCTGACGTATTTCCGAGATATATATTTATATTCTATGCAAATGTATTTCTTTAACGATTTAAAGGCAATGTTATCTTTGCCCATACAGCCTTATCGAATGTGTATTTTATTCACACCATTTTTCACCATATGATGCGAAACACTGTGAATTTCTTGGGAGATTTTGGCAAAAGATTATTACAGCAGATGATGGTAAAAGGGGCCGAAAAGGACTCAATAACTAGACGTTTATGTTACCAACACAGTGATCTACGATTTTTTTATGCCACCATGGAGACGGCACTTAGGAATGAAGTGAAATATTTGACAAGTTTTATAGCGTGGGAAGTTAATATGTAAAATATGGCACTGATGCATTGTTTTATACAGAAGACACTAGAAACCCACAAACTTATAACAAAGTTGCAATTTTATAATTATTATGACACTGTGCGATCGTCTGCGTAACAAATAAGTTCATCTTCGTCCCAACTAGCGACATCTGGTAAGCGTAAGACTATTAGCCCTTATTAGAACACTTGTTTATACCTATTGCCAATTATATCTGTTTAAATTTTTAGTTGAATTTCGAATTTTTATGTTTTAAGTCGTTTTATAACGTAGTAGAGCTATGGAGCAGATGTATTATGGCAGCATCACGAATTGGTTAGATCGATCCGTTGTCTATCGTCCATCATCATAATGTTTAACACACTGTTCCAAATCAATTAAAAAAACTAATAGCATCCATTTTATAGCATATCCAGATAACAAGACAATATAACAAGACACAACAATTAGACTCACAGATCAAGATCGCAACAATCAACTACGCTGCCTACTAGCTTTTATAGACACCAACAAGGGAATCCAACTGCTTAGACCACTTTACGCTGAAATTTAAAACCATCAGAGAGTGCTATTTATATCTGTTCTTGAAACGACTGCTACAGACCACTTTTTGGTATTACTAAATCTCACAAACGCTACCAACTAAGATAACTGTTACAAATTAAAAGAACTACAGAACGATTTCCCTCCTGAGCCGCGTCTACGTGCTGTTTTCGGGAGTCATTATGAATTGTCTCCCACGTAGATTCTACGACTTCTAACCTTCCGTACAAGCCGGTTTCCGAAAAGACTTTAGTACCATACCCTTCGTCAAAAAATTGTACAGAAGACCGAGGAGTACAATCTGTCATTTTGCCTTGCGTATGTGGACTATAAGAAAACTTTTGTTTCAGTCGAAATTTGGGCGGTGCTCAGTCCCTTCAGAGATGCCAAGTTAACTGTCGGTATATCGAAGTGCTGAAGTGTTTGTACAGTAGGGCTACAATGGCTATCCGAGTACAGAACCAGAGTACGAAACCTATCCAACTGCAGGGAGGTGTAAGACAGGGTGAGGTTATATCCCCGAAACTCTTCACCGCTGCAATGGAAGACGTTTTCAAGCTAATGGTCTGGAAAGGATACGGTATTAACGTCAGTGGGTATTTTGAAACGCTCCCGAAAACGAAGACAGACGACAGTACTAACTATATCTTTGATGATGGGTGAAATATAAAATCGATCCTGATGAAAAAAAAATCATGTTTTCACAACGTTTTATTAGCTTTATTCACGCTCCATCGTATAAGTACAGCTAACTAAAACGATAATTGATTTTAAAAATCATGAAAATACTGAAACATAAAACCAGCAGTGGAATTACTGAATCACAATCAGCTGACTAGGGGTCATTGTACGTGCGAACGCCAAATTCGCGCGACCCTCAACTAGCGATAGTACCACAATACCTAATAATTTACAACACTTGTCTAAATACCTAACTTATCTAATTAACCTACTATTTTGCACAGTGCTGGTCTCCACGTAGCCACTTTAATTCGAAGTCACAGGTTAAATAAACCAAATAACTGGTTCAATTCCCCGCTAATGAAAAAAAATACTTATATGAAATGTTAACAAGGTTATAGTCATGCGTTTTTATTCATCGTGTAGGTATGTTTATTATTCTGATGTATTCAGTTATGTACCTATTTAGATCAGTTCAGTACTAAGTTATTTAAAAAAAAATAGGTATGAAACAGCTTACCGCTCTAAATCCTCCGTGGTCTTATGAGATGCGGCTCAAATTGTGCTCCATTCATTTCGAGGCAGATTTGGGCTCGGTGTTGCGTCTCCTCATGCAGGCGGGACATCATCGTGTGATCTTCAACACAGTCCGCACGTAGTTTATCGAAAACATCCACGATCCTTTGGCGCATTTCGTCAGCACTATCACACTCACGATTAAAAACCATATCTTTCATATACCCCCAGAGAAAGAAGTCTAACGGGGTCAGATCTGGTGAGCGAGGTGGCCAAGCGTGTGGTCCTAGTCTGCCAATAGTGATTCCAACCATGTGCTGCGATATTCAGCCAACGATAGGTCGTCTAAAATGTCAACCAACTGTTCATTTATAAAGTTTAGGTATCGATGTCCGTTAAGTCGCTGTGGTAGAAAAACTGGTCCCAGTATGCGATCCTTAAATAAACCTGCCCATACGTTAACCGACCATCGGGTTTGGTGCCCGGTTTGTCGAACAGCGTGCGGGTTAACCTCTGAATACACGTGTATATTTATTCGGTTCCACAGGCCGTTTCTGGTAAATGTCGACTCGTCCGTCCAGATAACGTGCTCAATGGAACCAGGCACACGTTGTTGTTGGTCTAATAACCAACGGCAGAAAACTCGTCGGCGGTCGTGATCGCCGGGAACTAAAGCTTGCACTTTGTGCACTTTGTATGGCCGCATTCGGTTACGCTTTAACACTTTGTGAACTGCACAGTATGACACACTTGTTCCATCCCGACGTCTTAACAATTTAGCGATACTTCGTGTACCTAGGTTCGGATACCGGCGAACGACATCTAAAATGCGCTCCTCGGAGTGAACAGTCACTTGACTTCCACCTCCGGCCGCTACCGGAGCAATGGGCCGATTTTCCAACACTCGCTGAAATGCTGCTGTTATCAGAGGAGAGTCGGCTGGGAGTCGAGCGATCGGGAATTTCGCTCGGTAAATTCGTAATGCACGCGAAGCATTCCCGCAAGCTTCTCCAAGGCACATTAACATGTTGCCGTATTCACGAGCACTATAAACGTATGCGTTAGGCACTATTAAAACAAAAAATAAACACAAAACGTAACAACAAGAATAACACGTAATAAAAAATAACAAATAATAACAATAAGGATTTAATAAACAAAATAATTGAACTGTCGCTCGCGCACGCGTGTCCAAAGTCGACACGGAACTGTCTCAAAAACTATAATTAATAATGAATCCCGCCAAAACTGAAGCCTACTGCGTCCTAACGTCCTTGCGGTAAGCACTTTGAACATTCCCACAGACCGTAAAATGTTATGATATTGCCTAACTTTATTTTATAAGTTTAGTTTCCATATGATCCCTACGACTAGTCATTCATATGGAATTTAGAAGTTATAGTTGCAATTTTTTAATACAATTAGACAATCAATTGTACCCTCACGAAACAAGCAGTTCGTTACTACAAAAATGATATTGAAATTAATAAACGTACTTACTTGGGTAATCACTTACACAATTATAAACACTATTTCATCGTTATCTTTGATTTTGTATAATAAAATAGAAATTAAATGGTATTGAATAATTTAATAGTTAAAATCAATTGCAATTATGATCGACAGTTAATTAATCTAAAAAATAATTATTTAACTTTATTTTAATTGACTTTCCGTTTTTAATCCGTTTAATATTTGAAAAGAGGTATGTCAAAACTATTAAAAATTACTTGCAAGTTTTATAGTGATTGCCGCCGCTAATTCTTATGTCGCTTGCAAACAAATCTTAGTAGGTAAATTTTGGTGCAACATGGCAGCGTTGCCAACACCAATTTGTCAAATTCTCCGAAAATCCATGTCAAATTCCAAACAAACAACTTCAAAAGATTCCCCTCAATTTTATTTTAAGAAATTAAGCAATTTTCAACTAATTTTATAAGATTTATTTTAAACTAACATTTTTTTTCTTTTTACCGAAATTTTTTTTCACACTTTCCATATTTTTGTAACAAGCATTTTGCTCCATGGAGTATTTTTAATTCCTTCCCTTGTTGCCATTAAAAAGTACCAAAATATCTGCATTTACATGCATGCGGTTCTCTGCTTTAAAGTTAAAAAAAATAGGAAATGAAAAGCATTAAATGATACACAAAAGTTGCCGAAATAAATCTTAAATGTGGTGCAATGAAGATATTTAAAAAAAAGGGAGTCATTCGATATTCATAAGCAACCTAACAAAAATGTTAAGATAAGTATATATCGATTTTCAAAATCCCGCATTTTCCCGCATAATATCAATCCTTATTCTTTAAATTCCCCGCAATTTGGGGAATTCCCCATATGTTGGCAACACTGACGCGAGGTGACAGACAGTCCGCCGGGCGGCGGCAGCGCGTGGTACGAAGGGGGTGCGACGGGGGAATGCTCGCCAGTATTACTGTGTGCGCACGCTATTGGTTCCTGATCCTTCCCGCGCTTTGAAACTTCGATGTTTCCCAAAATACAGTCATACACATAGCTTTCTTTGCACGACGCGCGACGATGGTTTTAAAAAGGAAGGAAAGAAAAATTATTTATATCTATTGTTTTATGACTGAACTAGTGAACGAAAAGGTAAATAGAAGGTGAATGGGGAATTGTGCAGTAAAATTAAAAGTATTGAGGAAGAATACCGAAAAATTTACAATGTGGTCGACCTGATGACGGAAACATATAACATTCGCATTGATGATGATGATTCTGATGACGGAAGCTCAAGTGAAGATGAAAGTGATGATGAAGTAGCATCCAGTAACACCAACACATCATCGACATCTGGCTTCCATGTTCCATGTTCCAACGGTATAATGGACGGCGTGTCACCCTTAGCTTAAGTTTTCTTGTTACAAACTATGTACTTTATATTTTACGATAGAAATAAAAAATAATGCTCAAGTAAACATTATCCATTTTTAATTCCAACCTCTTCCAAAGTTCTAAGTAGCTAGTAAAGTACCTATTATGATTCTACAATAAAACCATTAATTACTATTATAATAATATTATAAAACAATAGCCTAGTACCATGTAGTACTTTAGAACGCGACTGTACCCATGCGCAGACACACCCCTCCACTGTCGCTCAGCGTTCTTTTTACGTGACGCGAACTGTACCGACCTAGATAAAAGTCAGCTGATTTTATGATTTATATATTTTAAATTCCACTGCTGGTTTAATGTTTAAGTATTTTCATGATTTTTTAAATGAAATTAACGTTTTATTTAGCTGTACTAACATGATGGAGCGGGAATAAAGCTAATAAAACGTTGTAAAAACATGATTTTTTTTTCATCAGGATCGATTTTATATTTCACCCATCATCAAAGATATAGTTAGTACTGTCGTCTGTCTTCGTTTTCGGGAGCGTTTCAAAAATACCCTGTATGTCTGAACATGGTCAAAAGAAAAGTCATGTGTAACGTCCATGTCACACCTATGCCAGTAGTTGTTGGGAGCACTACGCTCGAATATGTTGACGAGTATGTTTACCTGGGACGAATAGTACGAAAAGGTAAGTCCAACATCGACCGAGAGGTCAATTGACGTATTCAACTCGGCTGGGCAGCGTTCGGGAAATTACGACACATCTTCTCGTCAGGCATACTTCAAAACCTGATAACAAGATTGTACAACCAATGCGTGTTGCCAGTGATAACTTATGGATCCGAGACGTGGTCTTTCACTGCCAGCCGTATGAGGAAGGCCTAGGTCGCTCAGCAAGCTATGGAGAGTGCTATGCTCGGGGTTTCTCTGCGTGATATACTTAAAAATGAGAATATCTGCAGAAGAACCAGAGTATCCGACATAGCCCAACGAATTAGCAAGCTGAAGTGCAAATGCCTCGAAGAACCGACAACCGATGGGGAGAAAGGTTCTCGAGTGGCAGTCTCGTCCCGGCAGGCGAAGCGTAGGGCGTCCTTCACTAGATTTAGTGGCGACCTGGTAAGACATGCAGGAAGTCGATGGAAGCAATTGGCTAAGGACCATGCTTTGTGGCATTCCTTGGGAGAGGCCTATGTTCAGCAGTGGAGTTGGAAAGGCGGTAATGATGATGATGATGAAATTTTTACTATTTTTAGTTCTTATCAGTTACTGAATAATGTCAATAAATCACCTATTTTAACATCCACGGGACGGTATGAGGTAGTGGAAATTCTTTAGCATAATTAACATATATTTTGCGGATAGCGAATATTTAACATTACTTTACTATAATGTACATAATTGTAACCCTTATAACAGGCAGCCACAGAATGAACCAAATACTGTTATAAATTATGAAAATAACAAAACTAATGTTGAAGACAATACTTAGTTAAATATTTATGAGATCAGTTAAATTAGTTACTGTGGGGTTCAACATCAGTATTTGATATTTTTTTGAATTTGTCAAAGTTATCAGCTTTGTTTGAGAATTTGATTTTATATGCAAATTTTAAAAAAGCCGGAACTAGTTGTTTGAAGATGTTAAATAAGAAAGAAGAACTACTTAGTCGTCTATTTTTACAAATCTAGAACAATTTTAACGTATAAGAAAAACACAAATTCCAATCATAAAGAAATAAGTTCTTTTTTGTTCAGCGTTTCTTTTTCTTTTCATCATCTGCCCTTTAAAGACATGGGTCTCTCCCGTGGTAGGAAAAATTTGTCGTCAAGCTTGGTAGGTGCCATATGCCGACATTAAACCGCCATCTATCGGAAGCCATTAAGCCTTTCTGACATTTTCCAGTATCACCTTTGCATCATAACGAATTATGTTAGGTTTTATTATTGCAAGATTATTAAAACCTTTTCTTGTTATGACAAAAGCACGACAGATATTTGTATGACCACAGCGCAGTGGAGCAGTGCGGAGTTTGTGCGGGTATCATCATTGTAAAGATTTGCCCACTTGATTCATCACGTATTCCACAACATAAACGTATTGAAATTAATGCCTTTTAAATTCACTGCATATGTAAGTTAATGCATGGAAACCTTGTTATTTTAATACTATAAAAAATGTGCTTTCATGGAATTATTAAAAGTATTTCTATAAAATAACAGCATGCCGTATTTTGGTACGGTAACTAACTTTCCGTTCTTGACATCATTACAAAGAGAACAGTAAGTCTTATTATTTTATGTGAAAATGTTTTTGGCGCCTTTTTATTTATTACAACAATGGGGTAACCTTAAGTTTATCTTTTGCAAACTTTGTTAATCTTTTCTTGGGTATAAACCGCTTCCAAAGCCAACTTGAAGGGTTCACTCACCTCGCTGGAAAACCGAGTTGATAAGCGCAAATTCAATACGCTCGTACTGACACAGATAAATAAATAATAATAAAGAAATAACACTTTACAGCACATGCGAAAAACATATTTACATATAAACTGAGTACATCTTAATTAAATTTAGGCAATCGGAGGTGACTCCGCTTTTGCTTACATGAGACCAAGATCCCATGAAACGCTGGTTTTCAGGCATTTCCCTGAGATGTAACATGGGTGTCGCGAGAATTGCGAGTTCCCCAATCACCATCTAATATTGGAATGTTACATAAGGTTGTGAAATTTCATAATTCTTGCATTAGTGTGTGTGTATATGTATGTGTGTGTGCATGCGTACATGTGTGCGTGCGTGCATGCGTGCGGTCGTTCGTGCATACGTGTACGCGTGCGCGCGCGCGCGTGTGTGTATGTGTGTGTGTGTGTGTGTTCAGGTTATACATGGGCACGCTTTTTAAGGGTTTAGGGTGTTAAATACTAAAATGTTAAAAAAAGTCCCTTAAGTTTATGTATTTCCAGTAGGTTTCAAATTTTCAGCGGAAATTTGCCGCTTTAGCAGTGGTGATTTATATTTGGTTTTGAAGCTTCCCGTGCTCATTTTATTTCTCAGAGATGAGGCTAAATTTAAAACATCCTCTGTACCGCTTTGTTTTGTGTTTTGGCTAGATACCATAGATACCGTATTTTGTTTGTCGCTACAGCCTCTTTATTTATTTATTTATTCTTTATTGTATACCAAAATACATAATAACGAGAACAGTTAAATCTTAAGTATAATATGTACACTCTGAAAGTGATCTCTTCCAGACAACCTTTGTGTAGAGAACTGATGCAAACAATGGTTAAAATAGAGGGGAGCGTACAAAAAAATTACATATAAATAAAGATAAGTGAAAATTATATATAATACGATATAATAGATTGAATGTAAAGAGTACAAAAAAGTAAAATTAATTTATCTAAAAGCGTTCTAAGTTATAAGATTTGACAATACTTTTGAAAGAATAAAGAGATTTAGAGAGATTTTTTACGTGGTAGAGCCACGCTGCAGCTATATTATGGTTGTGGCACGAATGGGTCGGCTCGACCGGGGTAGGACCACGCTCTCACAGAATACCAACGTAAAATAGCAGCTTAATGCTGCTGTGTTTTGTATGGTGAGTGTAGAGAACCGGACACCCTTTTTACTGGAAACGAGGCATTCCATCTTAGTCCTCAGGTACAACGCATCTGCATTTAAATTCTTAATTGAGGATAAATGTAGATGTCTATGGGCCTCAGCATCCACTTACCATCACTGTGTGCTCGTTTGTTACCCTATACTATAAAAAAAAATTAGTACGACGAATGTGGAGAGGTAAAGATTTCCACAAACGCACAGCAGTAACAGTAAAGGATTTCTTAAGAAAGGAGGAAGAGTACAAAGGAGTAGAGAGAGAAAGATTGACAGAGGATCGAAGGAACCGATTCTGGGAAAGAGAAAGATACTGGAAACGCTCTTTTAAATAATGGGGAGTGGAAGGATTAAACAGCGCACCATACAATGCGGAGAGAATGTCAGTATTTCTGCGAAGGCGGATCGGGAGTCATTTGAGCTGTTTGCGAAATTCAGACATGTGGTGAATGAATCTAATACATAAATTTTTAATGCGCTTAAGCTTATTAAGGTGCTCCTCGTTAATATCAAGATAGCAAATATCAGCATAGTCAAGGATAGGCAGAAGTAGAGACTGGGCGAGCTTAACTTTAGTTACTGTGGGAAGAAAACATTAACCTGTCGGGTCCCACCAACCCTATTACTGTAGGGGATTGGAGTGCAGTCAAGTATGGTATACAGTCAAGTATGGTCAATAGGAGGTAGGGAAGACCAGTAAATTTTTCCAACTAATCTAGAACTACCGATGACAATAGCCTGAGTTTTCTTAAGATTAATCGTTAAACCATAGCATTTACTTCAGTTCGAATTACAAGTCAGATCAGTGTTAATAGTGTCAAATGCTTTAGACAAATCTCCAAGAGAGTAAGAAATCTTCTCTTCCATAAGCGAGTGAGTTAGGTATTTAGAGAATAGAACAGAATAGGATAGAGTAGAGCAGAATAGAGAAAAGCTATGCAGAGCGTAGCGGAGCAGAGCAGAGCGGAGCAGATTGGATAAGAGTAGAGTAGGACAGGACAGGAATAGAAGTAGACAGGACAGAAAAGAAAAGATTTTTTATTTGTGATTTCTCTTAATATTTATGTTTTTATCCCTCACGTGTTAGTGCGGTTTAAAATATATAATAAAAATAAAATGGGGTATATTTATAATATACCCAACTCAACGGGAGCGTGTAGCGTGACATCGTAAAATTGACGGTAAAGCCCAACCTCTTTTGTTTCGCGTTCGAGGTGTGCAATAGAATATGATTTATCTTCTTTTAAAAACCAGTGTTGATCTGCTGTTAGTTTGTTCTTACCTTTTCAAGGAGCCAAAAGTCATCCACAACTTGCAAGATTTGCTTAAATTCACCACGCTGGACATGTGAGTTTGTGAGCGCAGTCGACTGGCACTGAAACCGTATTAGGCTATAATATAATAAATTGTATTACACCTGTCCGGCATAGAAAATAATAGAATTATATTATTTTTCTATTCATTCTAGCTTAGGGGCTAACTATTAATCGCCTTTTTTAGTTACCAGAGGAAAACCTGCATATCTGAGGATTAAAATAATTCGGAGACATGTGAAGACCAGAGGCACTGATACATTTCATCCTCTATAACCCTGTCGGAAATCAGAGGACTTGATCCAAGTTGGGGTACGTTTTAAGGCTGTATTTTTGTATTGATCTTGTTTCCTTTATTGTCTATATAACACAGGCTGTCGTTTTGTTTTAATTTTTTTTAAAAGACCCTGTAAAGAATTCAGGCAGAATTTAATACAATTGTTTCTGACAATTTCTTGAAAACGTACATTAAACACTAGCCAAACTTTCTTCTTCTTCAAAAGAGTTCTTAGTTGTTGTATAATTCATTCCTACACAAGGCAATGTTGGAATTGATTTTACCGCAACTACAGCTACTCACTAGGGAGGATCATAGATTGATATTTCGAAATATAACTATTTAAAGTTAAATAAGTCATAATACTACATTACTTTACGTAAAAAAAGAGTTTCTATAGCTAGCCATCCTAATTTCCTTTTTTCTATTATCACGCGATAATAAAAGGTAATAATTTCAATTCAAAATTATTATTTTTTATTTTCTCTATTATTTTTTATTTTCTCTATTCAAATTAGACCTCGACAAAACTTTTACTCTCGAAGCTTAATCTTACAGGAGATATTAATAATGCAACATATATGTAAGTGCCGACATCGTTCAAGCCTCACACGTGATAGTTACTATTAAAACGTTTTAGTGTAAAAAGCGGTATAGGCCTCAATAGACGGCTGGATTAAATTGCATTTTGCTCTATCAATCAACGTTCAGATTGTACGAATGTTCTAAATTTTGAAGCGTTTATCCGTACTGTTTACAGTTGACCGATTCTTACTCAAGTTCGTATCATAATATAAGAGCTTGAATATTATTGAATTTTCAGTTTTACGTTAATATTTTTTTTATAATACTAGAAAATATCCTGATGTTGAGTAATGGTAACAGTATCAGAAGTGTCGTGTGTAGTAGCGGTGTTAGAGAGATGGAATCTAACCCCATATCTTCCTGAAAGAAGAAGAGGATAAAAACTAGAAAATGACTGAGCTTGAATAATAATTAATAAATCTGTAGTACCTCAGGTGTCAGTGAGTCAGTGAGTCAGAAAAATTACACATTTTAGACCTTTAGTAACTCAATCACTATAATCAGGTTTATTTATGATATATAAGTTTAAAAAAAAGTATACCTAATAAGTATCCTAAAAATTAAATAATACTTGACCCAGTTTAATCGTTAATACGATAAAGGCAAAAAAATAGACCTTTATATAATTAAGTAGCGGAGCATTATTAATTAATTACGATTCCACTTAAATTAGAATTGTTCAATTTGTCAAAGTAAATTGATTAAAGATGTTAAACATTAATTAGGTGAGATCCACGCAATAAAATAAAGTGATGCGTCTTAATCTAGTTTGAAAAGCACCTCTCGCACTCCCTCAATTCCGTGCATTATCCCCGTCTCCACTAATCCCAGCACCATTACTCCTCCTAACACAGCTACACTAGGAAAAACACATCACCGTCAATAATACGATACGTGTGTGTACGCGGATCTTAGCTAATTAATTGTCAATATCTTTAGTATAATGGATTTCCGCAAAGTAACACCTGATTCTATTAAATAAAGTTAATTTGATTTGTTAAATTGATAGTTTTTTTGTGACGAGTGTTAATTCTTTCTATTTAATATCGATATAAATTTAATCACCATAAATGTCTATTAAAATTAACAGATATAACTTTTTATTGAATAATGCCAGTCAGTGATGACCTATGGATTTGACTGCCTCGTTGGTCTAATGGTCGTAAACGCGATTGCTGATTTAGTTCCCGGCTTTAGTTCCCCACAACTCTTCAACCTGTACGTCAACGGTCTGATCGTTGAGCTCAGTGATGCCGAAGTCGGCTGCTCAATTGACGGTCATTTTGTTAATAATATAAGCTATGCCGACGACATGGTTTTGCCGAGACCATCAATCAGGGCATCTGTGAAAGATACGCGGCGGCTTATGGTCTCAGATTATAATTCAAAAAGAGTGAACTACTCGTTTTTAAGTCTTGAAATAAAAAACCTAAGTCTGTACCTCGTGTTAGACTTGGAGGAGTTACACTGAGTAGAGTCACCAAATTCAGATATCTCGGACAGTGGGTCGCCGAGTATCTCTCTGACGATTAAGATGTTGAACGGGAACCTAGAGCGTTGGCAGTAAGGTGTAATATGCTTGCCCGCAGCATTGCTAGGTGTACGAATGAAGTTAAGATATTATTATTCAAAGCTTACTGTCAGACATTCTACACCTGCAGCCTTTGGACGAAGTGTACTCGCAGTACTCTCAATGCACTACGTATTCAGTACAACAATTGATTCAGAATGTTGTTGGGGCTGCCACGCTTTTACAGCACATCATTTATGTTTGCTGAGGCACACGAGGACAGCTTTGTTATAATATTACGCAAAAAATATCCTCCTTGATGCGTCGCGTGCGAGACATCACCAACGGCCTCCTAGCTTCCATATATGGAAGGCAAGATTGCCCTGTGATGAGGCACTGGAACACAGCGCATATGGGTTCCAGGCCTAGTATGCTTAATAATAAATAATAATTTCGGTGATTTATAATAATTTCTGTATTCTATTAATTTACTAGCCCCAAGTTTTAAGTGTACTAACAAAATGGGTGTATTTACCTGAATGATGAATAAATAATAATAATAATAGACAACGAAAGGAATATTTACGTAATTTAAAAAAAAAAACAGAAATTACGTAACCATTTAATTTTGAAAACAAATGACTTCCGTAAGAATACTATACACAACTAGTTTAACTATTCGGTTCATCCAATCTTTGAAACGGTTTTTGATTTGGTTGAAACTTGTTTCGTGCTAAAATTTTTTCCTTAATCATTGTTGGATTATCATTAAGCCACATTGCGTCTCGTCCTGTATTAAAGTCTTAATTAAATACTGCAACTGTTTTGGTTTTAATACCTCATACATTCTGATATCTTAGCCATTATAAGTGTTCTATTTTGTTCTATTTGGCGCGGATCAATAAATATAGTGGAAATTGAAGAGTTTGACAATATGATTTTGTGAATAACTTAATTCTTATTAATCTAAACATAGAGTTAGAAACTGAATTATAGTTTTTCAGCAACAAATAAAAATAGTATAATAAGATATGAAAAATAAGGTAAATTATACTTCCGTTCCAATGGTACTGGCGTGTGTCAAACTCGAAACGGTCGCCAAGTCGAGTCGAGTGCTTCTGATTAACCACGTGCTTGGAGGTGGAGGAAAACATCGAGAGGAAACTTGCATGCCTGAGAAATTAAAAATACAACAATTGGAAAACATGTCAGTTCCGCCAACACACACTGAGGCACCGCGGCAAACATTACTTTGCCATAAAAATTTCTCCGACATGAAGAAAATGTGTCCACGGGAACGTAGAGCGTGGGACTTATATAGCATATACGTCCCACTTCTGTAACTTTACTTTTTGACTTTTAATTTTCCGTTTTATATTTATAGTTTATTTATAAATACTTAGGGTTTGGTACTTCTAATGGAAAAAAACGGAACCCGTATTATGGCAGCACTGCTGATCCTAAAACCCTCTCAAAAATTAAAGCAGGCCTGTGCTTAAGAGTGGAATATTTAAAGGTTAATTTATAATTTTAATTTTTCTTTTATATGTCCCTTGAATATTTATAGTGCATTTATAAATTATTAGGTTCCGCACTTCAAAGAAAAAAAACGGAACCCTCATTATTATTATTAGGTTCACTTTGTTTCGGTCTGTCCGTTTTTCCATCCGCCCGTCCGTTTATCTGTCCGCCAAGATCTGACAAGATATTATTCCCTTAGAGATGTAAAAAATTAAGCTTCTAAGTCAACGCAAGTAAAAGATACGTCCATTTATATCCCAAATTTTGATCTGTGTATGAAGTGCCATAGTATAATGTGGCAGTGGATCAGCAATATAGCTCAGATAACTGAAAGTCGATGAGTAAGAAAAGTTCTCGGTTGGCAATTTTGAACCGGTATGCAGTGTTTAGGGCGCGCCTGAATTTCAGCACAGCATATCCTTTCATGAGGAGAAGATTTAGGGAGAAGAAGATTTAGGGAGAAGAAGATTTAGGGATGAGAAGATTTAGGGAGAAATTGTTCCCTCCTGAGGAGGGAGAGCCTTACAAGGTTTATCGTGGTAAATATGTGTTGTAGCCCATAGGCACCATACACCTATCCTAGACTGCAATCAAAATACACATTCTTCAATAAGCTTAACTGTGATACCATCCCCACGGGACGCCTTGCAGCTTTCAAAATGCTGGATAGCCATTTTAATCTCGCTCAGACTGACTTCCAGGATATCACCGGAAAAGTAGGATGAGACTTGCTTTGAGTTGTGACTCAAAATTGCGTATGGCTCCAATGACGATGTGTTTGGTTGTCCTAAGAAACTCACAATCTCACTTAAATTCACAGGGCGCCCGGAAATGTCACTCTCTGGCGAAAAATCTCTGGCGAAGACTTTGGAAGCCAGGTCATCGCTTCCTAAATACGAACTGTATTATAGTGTATAACACAATTATAACACTAGTGCAAAATTTTAATAAACTGAATTATTATAATTTTAATATATAACACCAACTATGAAGTAATAACTCGACCACGAAAAAACTTCACCATTTCTAGTATCAATTCTCTCTTTTGTGCCAGCTTGATGATGTATATTTGTGATAGAGTTAAGCACTCTAGGAAGTAAACTTTACTATTCCTTACAAATAACATTAGGTAAGGCAGACCCTTATTTGTAACTTCAAAGTGGGTGAGAGATTAAGGATTAATTGCCTTTATCGGTAGGTAGCCTTTCAGCCTTGTATGTTCGTTACACGCGTTAAGCAACAGTCAAAATTAATTTTGTTCTTCTAGTGTGTTTCGTTTCAAAACAAAAAAAGTAATAGAATCTTCAATTGAAATTCTTCAAATGCCTTATGCTTGTAGTGTAGCAAAAGGACTCTATTTAATTACAATCTTAACTCTCAAACATCTAGAATCAGACACCGGTCTCTCATTGACGCCTTACATTTTTGGTATTTGCTTTGGCAATAAAGATACTTAAGTACCTAGGTATGTATTATCTTCTCGTCTCATAATATGTTTCCTTTTTCTCCTCGCTCACTTTCTTGTTTCACATCCTACCGCAATGTTTCCTACTACCCTTAAAAAAACTGAAATGACAAAAGTGAAATTGAAAAGACAAAAGTGATATACAATCTAGGTTTAAGGAAAAATATACTGAGATTTCTTCGAATACCAAACCTTGGCGCCCCGCCTCAGCGGAGATTAGCCTTCTGCTAGGACAGAATTATAGTGCACGAGTGTGTGTGCAAGCACAGGAGCACGCTCTATTCCCTCATTCTAACACATGCTAGTCGGTAAAGGATACTCTCAACTTTGTCTATATTGAATATATCGCCAAAACTATACAAAAATAAATTTGAACTTTCGTCTAGGGCGTTCCTTGCCGATTCTTCCATTGAAATAAGGGTGACATACGAGCTTACAGTACACCCGATAGTACGTGGATGCTGTGGCCCATAGACATCTACATTATCGCTTCTGAGGACTGAGATGTAATGCCTTGTTTTCAATAAAAAAGGTCTCTGATTCTCTACACTCACCATACAAAATACATCAGCACTAAGCTCCTATTTTACGCTGGTATTCTGTGAGAGCGTGGTCCTTTCCCCGGTCGAGCCGACCAAACTATATTATGGTTGTAGCACGACCACGCAGCGTAGCTCTACCACGTATAAATATTAATTAAAACACTATTCAGGTTTAATTACAACATATTTAATAGATTTTTGTAATGAACGCCTCTTTATCAACTATTTAGCTTAATCTTAGACCATGAAAAATTGTTAAAAATGAACAAAAGTCTATAACAATATTGAATATTGAACGAAGCTAAAGTATCACTCGCTTAATTTTAGCAAAATTGAGCGACAAAGCTGGGTGTATATAAACATTTATATTTCACAAACAAACAAAAATTAAAAGTCAAGCTCATGAATATTTATTCCTGCTCATTAAGCAAGCGTGGGCGGAATTATCCTGTTTTATGAGGGGCTAGACCAAAATCTTATATCATATATATATGACTGATTTTAATTTAATCGAAAGAGTATATTAAGCATTATGTCAGTCCGTTAATCAGTTTTGACCTATTCTATATCTGTCTGGGGAGGCTCTTCGAAAACATCACTATTACTATTAGAAAGAGCCCAAAGAGCAATCTTAAAGGTAGCATCCTTTCGCAATTTTCTTTATCCTACTAAAGAAATTTATAAGGAGTGGAAAGTACTATCTGTGCGACAGCTATTTGTCCAAACGGTTGTACAAAGACAACATCGCTTAGTTCTTTATGATTTAGAGCTCAAAAACAAAAAGCGAACATATGGTTTGGTGTGCACGAGCAAAGCATTTAAAACGAAATTCGCACATAGATTTTTTGGTTTTCTTGGTCCTTATTTATACGACTTATGTAAGGGTAAAATTGATGTATATTCTTTATCATCATACGAATGCAGAAATAAGGTTGCCTCATGGTTGCTGAACCTAAGCAATGATGATACTGAAAATTTAATCAGAATTATTAATTAATTATTATTTTATTTAATAATTGCTTGATGTAACTTTCATCATTTTTATATTTTCTATAAAAATATTGAATTATTAATATAATCAAGGAGGTAATAATATATGTATGTAATAAGTACACAATTTATCGGGAACGGATGATTTGTTTATGGTTCCAAATTATTTTTTTTGTTGTTGTTACATTGGCACAACTGTTTTCCATTTTGGCTCGGAGTTTGAGTTACATCTGTTATTTATATTAAATACATTGCTGTTTTAATTATATCATATCTAGTGTGTATTGCGAATTTCACAATGGACAAAAATATCGAACTAAGAGTTTGTCTTAAATTTTGCATCGGCAATGGAATATCGTGTTCGGAGTCACGTAAAATGTCACGTAAAAAAAAGGCTTACAGAGAATCGACTTTATCAAAAACACGTGCTCATGAGTTGTACAAAGCGTTCAAAAGCGGTCGAGATATCATGGAAGATTTGCCTCGCTCTGGTAGGCCATCAACGTCTGCAACTGAAGTTAACATCGCAAAAGTGAAGGAAATAGTGACTGAAAATCCTCATTCAAGTTTGAGAGAGATTTCTGTGTCTCACGAGTCAATCCGTACTATTTTAAATAATCAATGGGTATGAAACATGTTGCCGCTCGGCTAGCCCCAAAAGACCTGAATTTTCCGCAAAAACTCAATCGCATAAGAGTCGCCGAGGACATGCTAGAACGAGTCAATTCCGACCCAACATTCATGAAACGCATTGTTACTAGTGATGAGCCGTGAGTTTACGAGTTTGACATGCAAACTAGTCAAAAGGCTTCAGAGTGGCGCCTTCCAACAAAAAGGCCAAATTTGTGGAAAGAAAATTCTTGGATTTTGCACCACGATAATGCGCCTTCGCACAAGGCCATCATTGTGAATGAATTTTTGACCAAAAACTCAACAAATACCATTTTATTCACCAGATATGGCTCCAGCCGACTTTTTTCTCTTTCCTAAACTCAAATTACCACTTCGTGGCACCCGTTTTCATTCTTTATCCGGTAGAAGACATAAAGGAGAATTCGCAGCGACTACGACTAGCGAGAGATACTATGAAGGTAATGAAATAAACTTGGATGAATAACTAACATTTTGTGTATTATTGATCTTTTCCCGGTACTTTCTTGACAGAGTAGTATACTCTATTTATTTATTTATGTACTTCTACTTATCACTCACAAACACACAATTTTCATTATTCAAAGTAAAATATAGTATTGCTATTAGATCGACATTGTTTTCTTTCTTATTATTTTTGTTTTTTACTTTTTAACTAGAATATAAGTGAATCTAATTTTTTGTTTAATTGCGAAATAAATTATTTATTGTAGCTTCATCTATTTATTTTGTCCAGAGATATCTACAGGTGGGGACCTGGTGACCTAAGATACAGGTTTTACCTAGTTTAGGCAGCAGTTTTTCACCTAACAATAGTATTCTTTCAGATGATAGCACATATTTTTGTTGCTCTCTTAATTATTATTATTATCTCTTAATACTTATTTATTTATTTCCACCAACAATACTTATAGTATTGTTGGTGAAATAAATAAATAAAAAAATAAGATTAAAATAGCTTTTTACTGAAACGATTTGGATTTGCAGAGTGTGGAATCAAATGAAAGTCAATATTAAACAACTAATTAGTTCTTACATAAACATTATATATTTTATATGCTAACCAGCCACAATTTCCAGCAAGCCTATATTGAACTAGAACAATAAACTGCGGAGGGTCTAAGATTAAAACAATTTATCCTTATTCTGCGCCCCACTTAGGAGTTTTCAATGAGAGATTGGGCTTTGTCTGATGTTTGTTGTTTGTACTGGGTAGACTTTGCTTGTTGTTTTGTGCTACACTTTCTTGCTTATAGCTATTTTCAAGTTTTAAATGAAACTACCACATGATAAAACTTTAATTAGCGGCCAATGCGTGTGACACTATGTGGTGTGTGCTACAACCTTAATAAAGTATTTATATTAATTTATTAAGGTTGTAGCACGAATGGGTCGGCTCGACCTGGGAAGGACCACGCTCTCACAGAATACCAGCGTGAAATAGCTGAATGCTGCTGTGTTTCGTATGGTGAGTGTAAATAACCGGAGATCCTTCTTACAGGAAAAAGGACATTCTATCTTAGTTTCCAGCGGTAGCAACGCACCTGCATTTTGATTTTTAATCGTGGATAGATGTAAATGTCTATGGGCTACAGCATCCACTTACAATTAGGTGGACTGTGTGCTCGTTTGTCACCTTATTCCTGTGACCTTAATGCTGTGGCCCATAGACATATACACCTATCCTCTATTAAGAATCAAAGTTGTAATGTTAATTTTAATAAATAAATGTTGTAAGATGTGACTATGGGGAATGACATAAAAATCTTGTGATACCACCACTTATCGGCCATTATAGACTTAAAATACTCAGACCGGCGATGGGCATCAGCGTCAATGGAGCGACACGTCTTGTACTGCTCTTGTCAATGTACGTGTCACGCGTGAATATTAAGGCAAATCCTCCACAGTGGGAGACGCTCATTCCAGCAGTTGCCTTTAATGTGCTGATTATGAAGAAGAAATTGCAAAAAGAGTATAACAATCACTGAATGAAGTAAGTGCACATGTAATCGAAAAAAAAAACAATTAGCTACGTCATTGTAAGATCTCTACAGACACTCTGTTACGGGCTTGCAATCTACTTTCAATTTGTTAATGATGTTATAAGTATAAACTAAATTAAGGGAGATGTTCACTGCAAAGTGCGCGGAGATATGCAATCAAATACACAACAAAATGGCGGCGCGAGCGCACCTAGTGCCACCTACGTGTCAACGTAACTTCTACTCGAATCAACTAGTGCAGCTGCGATTGATTGTAAGGACACAATAAACGATGGTGATGGTGGCTTACCGTGTAGTGGTGGCTTAAGAATATCCACTACCTCATATCGTCACGTGGGTGTTGTTAGAGGCGACAGAGGAAACTGATACAAGGAATGAGCAGCGGAATCTTCCTAACAACAAATGAAAATATAAAAAAATCGTTTGCTTACCCGCCAGCCATGCATGGTAAGTACGGTAAAATCACCCCTATGACACCATCTATGGGCAGGCTCAATAGTGGAATATTTTATAGGTTTTAAAAAATGAATGATGAATAAATGGACATAACAAACTATAGATATTCTGAAAAAAGAAGAATTAAAAGTTAAAAATGTGTAAAAATAAAAAACACAACAAGGGCATTTTTTGTTTTTTTAAATTTACATTTTTTTATATAATACTTATACTAAACCCGAAAAGTTATAATTAAATCGCAACTTTTCAATGACAATGACACTGTGTGACCATCTGCATAACAAATAAGATCACCTTAGTCCCAGTTAGGGACATCTGGTGAGCGTGAGTTTGTTAGCCCTCATTGATGTAAAGTAAGCTAAGCCATTGGTAATAAATTAAACTATAATCTACACTCAACAGTGACAATAACCTTTTAATTTTAATATTCATTTCAAGAGTAAATAATTTAGAATTACGTAAAAGTAAATATAAAAATAATACGTCACATTATTATTTTGCAATTTAATTAAACAAAGCGATCTTAACTAAAATGGCAAACTAAGTTTAACTTTATTACTATAATTATTAATGAAATATGAAATATATAAGACCACGATTAAAATAATCTTTAGATATTCGAGACGGTTTAGGCATCGAATAATCCCGAATAAACTTTAATTCATAATTTATTTGTTTTAATTATCATAAACTTTAAACATTTATGATTTGGTGCAAAATTCGTTTTAAAAAATTCCAACAGCATTTGTTTATATAATTCAGGCGTTGTAGGTATCAAAAGCTAGGATCGAAATCAATATCTAGGATTATTTCTGCTCAGGTATGACACATTTAACTATATTTAATGTTGGTAATGATGAAATATTCGAAATAGTGCATTTTCTTACCTAAAGCTGTTTTGTTATGAAAGCGATAATATTAATGAAATAATTAAATATTAATAAATATCCATATCTGTTTATATATTACGCACAACTTTTTTTTTTATTTCATCCACTATGTTACTGGCCAAACCCGAATTTAAAACCAAGAAGTTTTTATCTAGGCTAATCTAGTTTTTTTCTCCACCCTTTTTTGATCAACTACATGACCGTGACTTTGGGGTGGGATGGCTCAAAAGCCACTCTGATTAAGTACTGTCGCTGATATATTTTTTCCTAAAATCGAGTTAGAGCGTTAGCATATTATGCCATTCCTAAGTGATATTAGGAAATGTATACAAATTTACATTATACCATAGAATTAGCGAATGAAAATGTCAAAAAACAAAAACATCTACAAAGTATTAGTATTAGCGTCAGTAGGTTGAGGTGTGGCTAGAGGGCGGTTTATACGTGGTAGAGCCATGATGAAGCTCCATTACGGTTGTAGCACGTATGGGTCGGCTCGACCGGGAAACGACCACGTTTTCACAGAATACCAGCTTAAATACTAGATTAATGCTGCTGTGCTTCCTATGGTGAGTGTAAAGAACCATAGACCCTTTTTACTGGAAACGAGGCATTATATCTTAGTCCTCAGGGGTGACAACGCATCCGCCTGTTGATTCTTAATCAAGGATAGATGTAGATGTCTATCGGCTACAGCATTTACCAGAGGTCACTGTGTATGCGTTTGTCACCCTTACTCTATATAAAAAAAGATTACTAAGTTAAAGGTGAGTTCGCTCCAAATGTTCAGTAGTCGGACTTACCGCCCGTCAGGAGGCATTCGTGCTACCGTTGCAATTCATTATTCCGAATGATTTTTGAACTTCTGATACCTTCTAAGATATTCATTAAAATTACATGGTATATAAGAAAATTTTGATCTACATTAATTACTTAATGTAACTAAATATTTAGTTGGAATAGGTTAATATTATTTTGGCCAAAGCTTCATAGAGTACTTATTATTTTATATTTAATTATGAAGGTCTTCGAAAGACCTACTATTCTCTTATACATTAATTTGATGTATAACTGATGGTTTAGTTAAAGTAAGCCATGTAACGAAACATAAAGATTTGTCTACTGTATTTTAATATATTATATAAATTAAAAATGCCAAAATATTTAAACGCTGCTCAATTTTAAGATGCCGTTAATTCTTGTGCTCTCTCTATCACTTTAAATCAGAGTGATTGTGACACCACGATTTAACGACATCTTAAAAAAATATTTATTTCTTAATTTATTCATTTTAAAAACGTAACCTCCACACTAGGATTTTCTCCTGTATAGTGGAGGTAGTTTATATACATATATTTTACAAGGACACATCATTCAGATCCCGAAAAATTATTTATAAATTATTTTTATGGCGGCATTAACTTTTGAAAACTCAGCACACAAACAGACTGACAGAAATAGCTATGTACTTTATTTTATTTTTATTTTATACTATTTATCTCTTTTCCGGAGCGACACAACTAAAGGACCAAAAAATATAGACATAGAGGTTACTCTTGGGAGGATTTTACTCTGTTCAAGATTTTTGATTCTGTTCTGTTCAAGAGGTTTTTACTCTGTGGCAACCCCGGTGACAAGTAGTTAAATAATTTGCTCCCAAATATTTTCGTAAAAATAAATATTGTGATTGATAATTTCCACCTCAAATTTAAGTAATAGTTGTTAATTACGAACAAGTTGTATTGTATAATAAATAAAAGTAGTAAATATTTACCTAAATAGGTAAATAAATTTTAGTGTCTCAACTTAACGTGACAAGAGGTAACGAACATCGTTTAAAAGTTACTGTAATTCTTATTATCCCTTTTAATATTTACGGTATATCTGTTAAGTTTTGTTGTTGTTTTCGGATTTCATTTAGAATTGTTTTCTTGATAATTTAATTTGAGATCTGTAAGTCTTACAATTAGATATTTGCTTACTCTGCTTCTTGATTTTCCATCTTTGTTTTCTTTTACTATTTAAAATACAGTAAAATGAGTATTCGCAACGCCAAGACGCGCCAGATGGAGAACCAACTTCATCTTACGCTCCAAGAACTAAAGGCGTCCAGAGAGCAGTGTGAGCTGTTACTTAAAGAAAGAGATGACAATGTAAACGAAATAATAAGTATAGTTTCGAAGAATACACAGTTGAAAAGTGATATGTTGAAGTTACATAGAGACGATACAGATATTTTAAAGGAAAGGGATCAGCCCCAGGGGACAGTCGATGAGTTTGACCGATGCAGCAAAGAATATGAGGAAGCCCTCAGATTAATTGCTGCATTGCAATTACAGTTAACTGAAGCTAATGAGCAGATTTCACTATTTAAACTTAACTTATTATATATAACTTGCAAGCATTTCAAACTCACAGTCTGTTCAGTGAGCTCATAGAATGTAAATCTCGTAAAACGTTGCAACCCTTCACAACAATAGATTTGATTGATGATTCTGCCACATCAAGAACAGCAAAAAGGATTACAAGCAGCAAAAGGAAATTAAGAAAATATATAAAAATCAACAAATATATTAGGAAAGTGCAAAAATTAGTTAAAACTAAAATTAATACTAAAATTATACAAATGTATGTAAGGAAAAGCAAGAGTTTATTAGTAAACTTAAATTATATTCAAGTGAGGTGGAAAACATGAAAAATTGTTATGAGACTAAAATAGAGTGTCTTAATTCAGAAATTTTATCAATTCAAACCTTATTACAAATTATGTCAAATAAATAAAAATCAGAGAATGAGATAAAAGAACACATATTGGCCATGGATAATCTGGTATAGTCATCTAAATATAACGACGAACGTTTTGACTCCTTATTAAAATATCAAAATGAATATCAGCGATCAATGCCAGGTTCTTTAGGGACAGTGTGTGTTAATAATATGACAAGCAGTAATACTTCATTTTTTTCATCTAAACTATGACAGTACCATAACAAAGCAGATAAATTTAAAAAGTAATTCATATAATGAAAAAAATAATGTTATTGTGTAAAGTGATTACATAGGCAAAAACTTCGGAATATCATTAAATAACTGTTTAAAAGGGCAACAGATAAGTAATTACTGCATGCCTGGAGATCATTCAGTGATATTATGAATACAATTTTAACTAGTAAATTTAGCCCTAATGGTATATTAATAATTTTTGTTGGAAGAAGAGGCAATACAAACAAGAATCAATAATTAAAATATATTGAATATCTTAATAACTTAAATGTAGAGGGTTGCACAGGAAAATAAACTAAGATATAATTTAAATTTAATAATGAATAATTTGACATTTAATTGTAAGAATTATAATGATAAATTTCATTTGATTGATATTAATAATTAAACTAAGAAGTTTTTGACAAAAGATAGGTATTACCTATCAAAATATAGTTTAAGTTGTAGTATTCGGAGACTTTAATATCAATGTCCTGGAAGCTTCTTCCATCAGTTTGCTCATTGTTCAAATCATACAATCTTGATAATTTATTATTTGAAGCTACACGTATTGAAGGGTGTAGTGCAACTTGTATTGATAATATTTTTACAGATGTTGTACCAATCAAGAAATTCATAATTCAAAAACTAAGTTCAGATCACTGAACAACTGGTTTTATTACAATATATGCACAAAAAACAGGCAATTGAGAACATTGTGTTTGTTCCGATTAATGCAAAATGCCTGGAGAGATTTAGAAGTAACATGGTAATAAATCTTCCATCGTTTTCTTACAAAAACAATTCAGATTATTTATATGGAGTATTATTTACCCTCATAAGCAATGAATTTAATAATACATTTACTTCAAAAACATTCTCCAGTAACAGTCGTAAGGCATTTCATGAGTGGGTGACAGTAGGAATTCTTAAGAGCAGACAAAGAATATATGAACTTTACCATGAAAGATCATATAGTCTTTCCGATACTTTTAGAGAATATGTCAAAAATTATTTTAAAATGTTTAAAAGAGTGTGCTCCACAACGAAATTCTTACATATTATCAACAAAATTAAGACCGCTAAAAATAAAATTAAAATGATATGGAGTATAATTAATAGCGAAACCGGTAAAGAAAAACCTCGTAACACATATTATTAATTAAAAATCAATAATGAATTGACTAGATCAAATCAAGAAGTCCCAGCGGTGTTTGAGAAATATTTCACTGATGTTCCTATTTTGACAACAAAGTTATTGAATATGTAGAAAGGTCAATAGAATATAGAGAACTTAAATGGAAAGCTTTAATCCCACTTCTTATGAAGGATGTTATTATGATGTATAGAGTCACAGAAAAAGGCTTTTAGAATAGAATAGAATCACTTTTATTTAATATAGTACTACTACTAACGGTTCGGATAAAACCTCTGTCCTGGGAAGAACCAGCAAGAAACCCAGCGGGACTTTTCTTTTAAATAAGGTTAATTTACAATAGGTTACTTAATACAAACTATAAATTGTACCGAGACTAATTTTGTAGTTAAGAATAATAATTAATTCGTTTGAACGAATCAATTATCCAACAAGTCAAGGATAAGCTAGTAACGGAATACGACAAGCGCACCGTTCCACTCCAGAGCTAAGACTGCCTTAACGGCGGCCGCTCTGTCCTTTTATAAAAGCAAAACAAGTAGCTAGACCCGGGCGCCACCGCAGGTGCAATGGCGCAGGTGTGTGGTGCACGTGTTGTTTACAACAATACTGCAACGCCGCCGCCGCCACGTGCAATGGCGCAGGCACCGTCAAATACTCGTACTTGTCCAACTGTCGCCGATTCATTACTCAAACAGAATGTTAATACCTGTTTTAAAATAATTTAGATTTTAAAAAAATATTAATACAAGATATTATAAAATATTTCAAAACCCTTGATAAAAAAAACGCAGATTTATGGGGGATTTCCGTTACAGTTATTGAGTCCATAATAGATTTAATTGCACCTCATCTTTCTATTATTTTTAATACTTGTATCGATTCTGGTGTGTTTCCAGATTTAATGAAATATAGTAAAGTAATACCTTTATTAAAATTGGGTAGTATATTGGACCCCGTTAATTTTAGATCTATTTCTGTACTACCAACTCTCAGTAAATTTTTTGAAAAGATAACTTTAGTTCAATTGTTAATTTTTTTTAATAAAAATAAATTACTCCATAAAAATCAATTTGGTTCTAAAAGGGGTCGCTCGACGACTGACGCAGGTGTCAAGCTTATGAAATATATTTTTAATGCCTGGGAGAATTCACAAGATGCCTTAGGTATTTTTTGTGATCTTTCCAAGGTTTTCGATTGTGTTCATCGTGAGATATTAATCAGGAAGCTACAAAATTACGGTGCGAAAATATTGCGCTTAGACTTATTATTTCATATTCAAAGAACAGAACTCAAAAAGTCGTTATCAATGGTAAAGGTTCCTCCGGATCAGTAGTATCAATGGGCGTTCCTCGGGGCTCGATTCTTGGCCCATTCCTGTTCTTAGTCTATATTTATGACTTACCTTATCTTGTAGGGGACAATCAGGATATAGTATTATTTGCTGATGATACCTCTTTAATTTTCAAACTCAAACGACAGGCAATTAATTTTGACAATGTAAATAATGCTCTATCGAAATTAGTAAATTTGTTTTAACGTCAACAATTTGCTCTTCAACCGCAATAAGACAAAGTGTATTAAATTTACAATACCTAATGTTAAACATTCAAATACCAATCTGGTCTTAAATGGTCTTGTGGATACCACTATTTTTTTGGTATTACTATTGACACGAAGCTTCAATGGGGCTACCATATATCTAAATTAGCAGGCAGACTTAGTTCTGCAGCATATGCTGTAAGAAAGATTAGAAGTCTCACGAATGTTGAGACAGCTAGATGACTTTATTTTAGTTACTTTCATAGCGTGATGTCTTATGGAATTTTGTTGTCGAAGCCATATTTGTTTTGCAAAAGAGAGCCGTACGGGCGATTTATAATTTAATTTGTAATGAGTCCCTAGAGAAAAATTTAAATAAATAAACATGTTAACTTTGGCATCGCAATATGTGCATGAAAATGTAATTTATGTAGATAAAACGTAATTAAAGATGTTCATACTTTAAACACTAGGAACAAACATAAGCTTCTAATACCAGTTACGAGACTCCACAGAATTAGTGATTCATTCATTCAATGTATACGCTTTTACAACAAAATTCCAGAAAATTTACAAAATATGTCAATAAACAAGTTTAAATGTTTTATTAAAGAAAAATTGTGCAAAAAGGGTTATTATAATATCAAAGAATACATAAATGAAAAAAACCTGGCAATGATTTAAAAAAAAGTCTCACTGGGTTTCTTGCTAGTTCTTCCCAGGACAGAGGTATTTTCCGAGCCAGTGGTAAATAAAAAGTGACTTTCAATAAATATTATGTAATAATCTATATTGAATAAAAATTATTCTATTCAATTCTATTCTATTTTATTATTCTTGTCTAAAAGGCCGGTAAAGCACTTGTAATTTCTCTGATGTAGCAGATGTTCACGAGAGTAGGCGGCCGTGGTAACAGTATCATCAGCTGAACTCCATACTCGTTTACTCCCTCGCCTATAAAAAAGACAAGCTGACGCTTTCTCTGAATTATGCTTCATACAGTCGTCTCCAGATGAAGTTTATGCACTATGATGTACTTGCCTTTCCTGATTTTTTTTTAACTTTTGTATTTCAGTGTCATCTGATGGTAAGTAGTGATGCAGCCGAAGATGGTAAAACGCACTGACTTAGTTTAACATAAGTCTATTCATTCTTGCATTGAAGACATCAACCTTTAATTCTGATGGAAAAACAGACATTGGCAAATTATTTCACTCCTTTGTATGACGAACGACAGAGCAGACCATTTAGTTCGAATGCGTGGTATATCAACTAAAAAGGGATGAAGACTAGCTGAGCGTCTGGTTGTCTGATGGTGGCTTAATTGCCATAATAAAAAATCAAAGCATAAAAAATGTTAAGGTTCGTAATAAGACATGGGAAATTTTTCAGAAACCCAACAACCAAATGTTTCTCTACTGCAGTTCAGCTACGCTCAATTTTAGAATACGGAAGTGTAGTATGGCGTCGTCATTTTTCTACTTATAGTCTGACGATTGAACGGATTCAAAAATGTCCAAATGCCATTTATCCTACTCCGTTGCCAAGCAGAGAAATCCCTATTTGTACTCTAAGTCATTAGAATACTTTGAGTTTACGTCTCTGGATAAGCGATGAGATATAATTGACTTAATGATCTTCTATAAATTATTAGAAACTGCTTATGCTGTCCAGAACTCCTCTCAAAGTTTTGATTTAGAGTGCCGCGGGGAATACCTCGAGCTCCGATCAAACCTCTAGTATGCCCATTCCGTAGGACGCACCTATAAGTGATTGTGCATTATGTCCTAGATACTAAGCTGTAGCAATTAAGATTTTTATTGGTGTAACAATCGCTGGTAATCTAATTTTTATAAAAAAAAATCAAAACTATACAAAACTACGTTAAATAATTATTCCTTTTTTTAAATACGTTACTCTCACAGTAGGATTTCCTCCGGTATCGAGAAAAAGTTTGACATACATAAATTGCACAAATACACACATCAAAGCCCGGGTTCAATTATTTTGTAGGATAAACAAAACTTCTTCTGTGTTCGATTCAAACCCGTATCCTTGCAGTGCCGCAAAAACACTTAGGAAGCAGTCATCAAACTTAAAAAAAGTCAAAACTGACTTTAAAAAACTAAAAGAAATAATATAGCTTTACTTTTTCATTTGCGCGATAGGCAGGGAGTATCTTTCTTACTTACTTACTACTTTCACTTATTTTTTAGTTTTTAGTTATTGTAGGCCTCATTCAAATTACCTATTCATACAATCATATAGCCCCATACAATTTCATTCGTCACACTCTTGGTTTACGCGGGCAACCTCAGGATAATAATTTAGAGCAGTGGTGGTTTACGAGAAGGTTGGTTATGGTCATATATAAATATATATCTTAGGGTTACACTGCCGGTAATATATAGATAGATAGTCAACTATGATCATCTTTGTACACTGGCATGTGAATGATTTGATGTAAATTGTATTATTTTCAAAAAAGAAAAGTTTTTTAATATTTTTTGAATACCGCTCCCTATAAGTCTGATATGAAAATAAGTCCATCAGTTACGATCTTCCTAATTGAGCCCATTTTTAGTCGTTATAGTGGTCAAACAGCGAACTCACTTATTATGCTCATTATCAAGAAAGCCCACGCATTGTGACGGGCAACTACGGAACCCTACTCTACATTGTGCGTGGCCCGACACGGACTTATTATTGAGTAACGTTTTTATTATTGAGTAGTTTGGTAACCAAAGGCATATTAAAACAATCTTCATAATTTTTCGCGATTTTATTTCGCTATGCTTTTACATTTAGACAAGAATTACAGTGATATCTATCAAATTTTTTATTAAATTAGGGTGACAAACGAGCACACAGTCAATTTTTTGGTAATGCTGTAGTCCATAGACATCTACGTCTATTATCGCTTAAGAATAAAATTGTTGTCACCCCTGAGGATGGAATGCCTCTTTTCCAGTAAAAACGGTCTCCGACTCTCTACACTCACCATACAAAACACAACAGCAATAAGCTGCTATTTTACGCAGGTATTCTGTGAGAGCGTGGTCCTACCCCGGTCGAGCTGACCAATTTGTGCTACAACTATAATATAGATGCAGCGTGGCTCTTCCACGTTTAAATAAAAAGATGATACAAGCTTTATATCATTTTATTTTCTAATTATGTTTCTTGCCCCGATGTCAATAATTTTAATATTAATAATTCCTTAGCTACAGTAAATTTTAATATAATTATCAGAGAACAATATAGCGACCAATAAATACATAATCTCCTGTTGAGAGCTAAATACAATAAGCAGGAGTCAGATCTCTGATATCCTAGTTAATCTATGAATGAGGATTAAAGCTCGATTGTTTATAATAGGGAATTGTTAGCGATAAATCGAGTTAGTTTGTGTACTTTATAGTATAATTCAATATCAATTAAAATAACTTTTGTAATATAAATAAATAGCATCATACTCATTTTTCTTCATCTTCTCTTTCATCATCACATAGTTAAGGTCCACTGCTATTGCTGCTGCCCGTGGATTGGCGATTGCAGGCACAGACGTCTCACACCTTTGACGTTTTTCTTCATCACCGATATCGCCAAATATTCATTTTATATCTATACTAGCTGTTACCCGCGGCTTCGCCCGCATGGTCACTGGTAAATGAACTGTCCATTGCTTTTTGAATTGAAAGAAAACTGAGTTTTATAGATTTGTCAGAGATGCAGCCATAAAAAACTGAGCAAAATTGATTCGTCAGCCTATTGAAATGTTTTGAAACGCAGCGTATAGGAAAGCATGAAAATAGCCTGTTTATTCAAAATGGAAATGGAAATTTTTAATTAAAGGAAACTGAGCATAATTATCCGTCAGGATGCAGACTTTTGAAAAGAAACTGAGCTAACTTGATTCGTCAGAGATGCAGTTTTCTGAATTGAAAGGAACTGAGCCAAATAAGATCCGTCAGAGATGCAGCCTTTTGAGTTGAAAGAAAACTGAGCTTAATAGGTCCGTCAGAGGTGCAGCATTTGGAATTAAAAGAAACTGAGCTAAATAGGAAATTTTGAATTGAAAAGGAAGATCTGGGAATTCTGATTAATTGATTGGGAATTTTGGAAAAAACTAACTGAACACTATTTTAAGACGCTACTGTACACAATGTTATATGTTTTTCCATTCGGGGAAAGAATGTGGAGATTCGGGCATTTGACACACGCGAACATGCTACATACAGCTGACCATGAGAAGCACAGGTTTTTAAGTTGACCCCGCTACCTGTAACGTTTGCCCTTGCGCTTTATTAATTGTCATTGCAAAACTGAGCTTAATAGGTAACTGCAACCTTTTGAATTGAAAAGGAAGATCTGTGGGAATTATAGGATCCGTGGTATAATAACATTTTCACCTTTTCCTACGCCTGTCAAAATTGTAGCACTGATTATGTTCCGTCCAAGATGTGTCACACGCAGCCTTGTCCCGTTACATAACCGAGGAGCATCTAAATTTCGTATTAGCATGACTGGGACGCCTAATTTTAATTGAAGCTTATGTGAGGGCACACCTGACAACTCTGAGAATTTAGAAACTCTACAGGATATGAAGTGCTCTGTTCTGTGTCCATAACTGTGTCTACTGACAAATACTCTGTTATTTCTCCTGCTATCATTCGCTTATATATCTGAATTTATTTTGTTAACGCTCTCATTTTTTGGTGCAAGAATCGCCCTTTCACATAACCATTTGTCTTCATGCATGTTGTTCGTTAAATCTGAATAAACGCTCGCAATTAATTCGGAATGACTCTGTACTAAATTACAAAAATCTCTCGTCAATTTAACGCAGCCCTCAGCATCCGTTTCCAACCGCCCATTGCCAATTTTTAATAGTGTGTCAGCATAGTTTCCAGCATTGATATCATTATACAAATGCACTCTCATATTCGTAGTTAAACTGAATTTTGTCACCTTGTTCCATAAAATAGACGACTTGAGGCATGCTTTAATTTCATCTGCAGGTGTGCCTTTTGAATGACAGGTAAAGTTTGGGAAAGTCACCAGCCAGTAAAACCACCATTCCTCCCATTACATCGGTATTGCTGCGCAAACCCTGGAGCGTTCGATTTAGTGCTTCTACAGCTTTTTATGCGACATTGTACTTCGTCCCACACTAAAAGTTTGCATTTTCGCAGCATTATACCTCGTGCACTATTTTTGCTAAAGTTGCAGATCGGCGATTCTTCCTGGACTAGATTTAGAGTTTAAAACAGAATGTGCAGTGCGGTGCTTAGCAGCGTAGCGGCTATACCGGAGAAGCTACGGCCACAGCAATGTTTTTATCTTTCCGTACTTGCGCTAATAATAAATTTAACAAAATAAGACATTTTTGTTAAATTTATTATTAGCGCAAGTTTAGCCCAGTTCCTCCAGGGCACTATTCCAGAAAAGTGCACCATTTCCAATTCAATTTGTCCTAATACTTTGTCAAAATCTCATTTGTTCGGGAAGCAAGCGGGGTACATGGCTACATGCTGCTGCAAAGCTGGTATATCGTAGTTTGTTTCACGTATAATTTCATCACTTAGTTCATTTCAGTTGTTCGCTGAGGGCTTATCATTCCAAAGTCGCTTAATTTTTGCCTACCATTGCCATTACTTTATCTTCAATTTTCAAGTGCTTCATTATAAATTTGTTCATTGTATGTCATGTTCACGTGTCTGCTGTAACCTTCGCAAAATATCTTCCGCCATGTACTCTTTATATTTGTCCCACAATTTATGTGCATTAGATAGCCCGCAAGATGATATGAGAGTTGCATAAAGATCCTAATTTTGGCTGGTGACTGGCAATGCTGGCTTCATGGTTTCATCCCAGTGATTATCGTTTTCTAAAGATGCAGAGCTTCATGCTTCTCTATAAGTTGCGCATTCCTGACCGTTGACAGTTTTAGGTCTTTATATCCTGTGGGACCCCGAACATGGTGCAGCAATCGTCATCAAGCAAACATTCAAAATTATTACATGGACGGTATACACACGACCAAGGCATCTGATGACTTTACACCGGGCCAATTTGCAACAGGCGCACCTTGAATACGGCGTTTTCACTCCTTCTAGATATGTTCCAAGTATAATAGGGGGGACTTCAGAATATAACAACGTTTTTGCAAAGGGGCGGTTTGACAAAGTTGAAAGAAGGCTGTTAGTGTAGTTTTGGCGATGATGCAATTCTTGGAAATTTCTTTCGGTGAAATATACATTTCTAAGTGCACAGCAAGGTGAGTCGCCTATTCTGTAAATACGATGCACCAAAACGTTTGAAGAAAATCAGCTGGTGAATTTTATGTTTTTTATCCTTTCTTCCGGTCCTGCGTGGAAAATACAGATCCATACATTTTTATCTTAATTTTGGTAAAAGACATAATAATCCAGATATTCTGACCTTCTGTGTTCGTCCATCGTACCGTCGTCCGTCTTGTAGAATCACGGTGGCCACCTAGCTGAATTTAATTTTGCAACATATTCGATTTTCCCACGGAATGATATGTTTTCCGCTGAAAAAGTAGCCTATGTCACTCTGCCACCGAACTATCCCTACAAATAATCATGCCATGCCGACGCTCTGTTGCGACGTGAAGAAGGACAAACTTGCAACATATTCGATTTTCCCACGGAATGAGATGTTTTTCAGCGGAAAAAAGTAGCCTATGTCACTCTACAGCCACCGAACTATCCCCATACAAATAATCATGCCATGCCGACGCTCTGTAGCGACGTGAAAGAAGGACAAACAAACAAACAAACAAACACACTTTCGCATTTATAATATTAAAGTATGGATCTTGCAATAGGTGTAATCATCTCATTATAAAGAACATATTATTGAAAACAAATTTTAGACATAAATTGTTATGTTGTTCAGATCCATTTATTTTATAGAATAACGAGCACATAGTCCACCTGAATGTAAAAGATTACTGTGACCCAAAGACTATCTACTTTTATCTTCGATTAAGGATCAAAATACAAGACTAAGATGGAATACCTTGTATCCAGTAAAACGGTTCTCCGGTTCTCTACACTCACCATATGATGGAAATACTTTGTCATAAATTAATATCGCTTAAATTTTAATCTTAATTTAAGATTATTTCAAGCCTGTATTATTTAATTCAACAATTAAATTTATTTTTAATATTATAAGGATCAAAAAATGATTTCCCAAATAAAAGAACAATTTATCTCTTCCCGGTGAATGGAAACGGAAAAGCCATTACTCTCAGCTATGAAAATTTGAGTTTACACTTGAACACAATGGAAAACTCGTTAAAGAGTATACGAGATAATATGATGCCAATGAGGTTATAGGAGTTGAAGCGAATCACATCATTTTTTTTTTTTTTTTTCAAACAAAATCCACAGCTCTTGTTACATCGTACGTACATCTTATGATCTTAAATTATAGCCAAAAACGGATTTACATTATTTAAATAGTATTTTCAATTTATAACGGACATGTTGAAGGCAAGTAGTAGGGATTAAAAAATACATATTTTAAACATCTAGAAAACATTACAAGAAAATTAAAAGATTTTCAACATACATAATGCTTGTGTGCCTCCTCACGCGGGCATATGTGTGTGTGTGTGTGTGTGTGTGTGTGTGTGTGTGTGTGTGTGTGTGTGTATGAGTTAATGAGTTACCCAAACTCACTACATCGAAGTTTCAAAACATCCTCTTAAACTTATCCTTACTGGAATGGAAAATATCAACTGAGGAATCTTTATTATAAACTTTTGTAAACGATTCACCAGAGTTTTGTGCATAGTTTGTCTTTGTCTTAACAACTGCAAACAAAGGTGTATGTCTCTGTTCTACGTTTCTGGAGTACAAAGCAGAGAACTCTGTCAGCTAAGGTTACACAGTCAATACTTCCATTACATAAACCATGCCATGTCCATTAGAGTACGTCTATCCTCAAGGCTTATTATATTGAAATATCTAAGACTCTTCATAGTTATTAGTGTAAATAAAATTTCTATACTTTAAATGTCTCAGGAATTTGTGCTGAATTTGTTCTAAGTTATTTATATGAACAATGTAATGGGTTCCATATAGTACTGCAATATTCAAGGACGCTTCTAATATATGAAAAGTAAAGTAATTTAATACAGTTATCAGTAAAGGTCTGCTTACGCGTAGGATGAAGCCAAGGCTTTTGTAGGCCGAGTGCGTTATTGTTTCAATATGTTCTGAGAAGCTTAACTTGCAAACCAGTAATATCCCAGATCCTTCACTAATTCTTTCTTAGTTATATTAAGGTGATTTATTTGGTAGTTGAAATTTGTAGGTTCTCTTTTCCTTGTGAAAGAAACGTAAAGACACTTGCTGACATTAACTCTATACGATTTACTACATAATAGTTACCAAGACGCACAAGATCATCTTGAAGTTTCATGCAATCTACATAATCAGTGATTTTCTATATATTTTAGTGTCATCAGCGTACATTAGAAACTTAGCATTATGAAAACACTTGCCCACATCATATAGATAGCACATACAGTAGAGGACCCAAAATAGAACCTTGTGGAACCTCGGATGTTATTTCCACGAAGTCAGAACGGAACCCTCCTAAGACTACTGCCTGAGATCGTTTCCACAGATATGATTCCATCCACCTGAAAAGGTTACCTCGTATGCCCAGCTCAAAAGCTTACGTAGTAATATGATGTGATCTACGCGATCAAAGGCTTTCAAGGTCAGTATAAATGACATCTACTTGCGACCTCCATCCATATTTGAGGTAGTATAATCAATAAATGCGCCTAAGTTAGTTGTTGTTGAGCGCCCTTTCACAAAGCCATGTTGTTCTGGGGTATTGAAGGTAATATGATGGGGTATATGTGCATATGAACGATTCTTTTCTAGCAATTTACTTAACACATTGAGTATTGATATTGGCCGGTAATTCTCAATTATTGTCTTCAACCTTTCTTGTGTATAGGCACAACATGGGCTTCCTTCCAAATACTTGAAAGCAGCCATCGCGAAGACTCCTATTGAATAATAGTGCTATAGGAACAGATAAGGATTTTGCACATTTTACAAATAATACAGGAGGCAATTTATCGCTACCGGCACCTTTCGTAATGTCAAGCTTACAAATTAAATTTTAACTTTCTGGATTTATTTCAATATCTTGGATTACATTTAAATTTAAATTATCAGATCGTATAGTCAAATTATTGTCAATAGATTTAGTAAAATTACTTTAAAAAATCGTTAAATGACGATAGATTGCTATTGTTATTCACTTTAGTGTCTCCGTATGTCATTTCTTGAGGATAATCAGAATGGTTTTACGCTTAGACTTTACATAACTCCAGAAAGCTTTGGGGTTATGTTTAATATTCTCTTGAGTGCGCAAGGTACAGTTTATAACATTGTTGCTGTAGTATCTTTGTCGTTTTCTCAACTCCGAAAAGTCTGCGTAATCAATCGGATTTTTATGCTTCTTCCAACTAGAGTGCAATTTACTCTTTTCTTTTATAAGGTTAATTAGTGCTCTGCTGTACCATATTGATAAGAATAATTACCACTAGTTCGGATTTTAGGAACGAATTTTCAATTAATTCATTTATTATACTGTAAAATTTATCAGTAACACGATCTAAACTTGTTTCCTTTGTGATAAAAGTCCAGTCTTGTTTCAAAAGTAAATCATTCATACTACGGTAGTCTGCTCGCTTAAATTGATATTTAGTCCTAAAAGAAGGCCCGTGAAGGTACTAATATGTCCGTCGCAGATATGTACAGAGCTGGATGATATACATCTTCTATAACAAGCACAAATTCAGATTTTGAACTTTTATCGGGAAAGATGAAAAGATTAAGTCTAGAGTGTTCTTTGCACTGTTTAAGAGTGTATTGTATTGAGAAAGGCCTATGAAAGAACAACAAGATATAAGGTCAGATGCTGAAGTTTGAACTCGACTGATCCTTTCCTACGTACAACTGGGTCTCCAGAAGTCCAGTCAATACATGGTAAATTAAAATCTCCTGAAACAATTATATAGTCATTTGGGTATTTATCACGAACAGCTAACAGTGTGTTAATGAGATCCTTATGCGCGAAGATATTTGCTGATTAGGTGGTATATAAACTACCGAAATGTATGTCATATGAAGAGCCTATGTTACTTCCTGGAATGGTAATCCAAATGCATTCCAGATCGGTATTATTCCATTCTGGTCTCATGCGCGCCTGTAGCTTTGATTTACAAAGTAACATTACACCACCTCCTAATGATCCTCGATCTCTACGAAAAATTTTATAATTATCGTCACTTAGTTCTGCGTCCAAATACCATCACATAACCATGTTTCAGAAATCATAACTATATCGATCTCAGACAGTAACAGATTATTATAAAACGTATTAGTCTTTGTTCGTAGCCCTCTAACGTTTTGATAAAGCAATGTAAGGTTACATTATTTTTACTGTTTTCATCCATTTCGACAGGGTAGTAGTGGTGAAATCGATAAACGTACACTCTATAAAATGTTAAATATTTAAAGGAAAATAAACTATTATTTTTAAGCCAAAGTTATTAATTAATATAGATAAATATTCAAACCTTAATGGTCAATGTATAACCAAGTTAGGCCGTAGTATTTAATAGCATTTAAATGCACTACGAGAAATTGCTTCGGTTTAAAATAGGAGTGTAGTTCACATGAAAGGATATACTTGGGAGGTACTCTTGCACTGCATAATAAATAAGTGTAAATAGAGTTGAGTGTAGAGAAGTAAAAATATTTATGTAAGTGTAAAGGAGATTATTGCATACATTGAAAGGTGAGTAATTATTAAATATCAAACAGTGTTTTACATTATTTTGGATATATCGGTTGATGAGGATATTGGAATAGGTGAGGCCTCGTCCTTTCGAACGAAGATACGGCAGTTTTGTCCAAACAAATTTATAATTTATCTCCTTGGCTTTTGTTTGCATGTATTTAAAAGAATTTTATTTTCTTTTGTAAGGTGCTCATTGATGTAAACTCTGTTAGTCTCATCACCCATTCCCAAATCCTTAGCATTCAGAGCACGATACTTGCGATCCGCTGCTATAAGTTTGTCTTTGACGGCACGTTGTCTGAGATGCACAACAATGGGGCGTGCGCGGCAGCACTCACAGCGCGCCGAGGTTGGACCCGGTGTGGAATCGATATCAGTCTCCTGAATAGGAGCCCAATATGCTGCGAGAGTTTCAATACTATTTGTTTAGTATCCTCGGCCTTATTCTCAGGAATCCCTGTTATCTCTATATTCTGCATTCGTGTCCACTGTTGTTGTCTCAAGTTTTCGTCTTCCAATGCTTTAATCCTTGCAGCCTGTGCAGTAATATTTATTTTTAATTTTCTTCTCTTATACATTTTAATTCAGAAGTGGTCGTTGCAAGCAGCTTTTTAGTTCTACGAGCTCTTTGCGAAAATCATATTGTCCACTAATAAACATTGAAGACTCCTGATATCCGGAACACTGGTTTTTATTGTGGTTAACTGATCTGATAATTCCTTCAGGCTTGATTATAACAATTCTTAATTCTTGTCTTTCAGCCTCCAAGACATCCTTCTTCAATTTTTTCCGTTATGTAGTCAAATGTTAAATCAGATTTTTACGCAACGTTACATCAAGTTATCTGCGTTATCGAGAACTGCCGACTCTGTCTGGTGCGATGGGCGTATAGGTGTGTTTGTGTTATCCTTCTTAGGTATTTTACTTTTGCATTCCAGGCATCTCCATTACGCTTATTCTCATCATTTAACGCTCTATACCGCTGTGGTGAGATATTAGCGCATTGAAGGTCATACTTTATACAACCAAGGCAGGTCATGTATCTTTTATCAGATAGTAGTGCTCTGCAAGCTCCACAGAATTGTTTATCCATTTTAGCGCAATAGAATACTCTAAAAACAACTTTTAAAATTTTCTAGAAAAGTTTGTTAACTACTATGTGCTAATTATTTTATCCAGGCGCTAAAAGATTAGCAAGTAAATATTGCCGTACTACGTCATGAGCGAATTGCGAGTTGTAGGTCAGGGAGATTTGAGATATAAGATTTTATAAATATTAAATGCTTCTCATCCACAATTTCTTGATGTTTTATTGTAGTAATTACACACACAATCACCGTCATATAAGGTTCACACACATGTACTAGTTGCAATGTTTCGCACTATAAACAGATATTTTGAATTTTAACTAGCACAAAATTCTAACGATGTTTTATCTTCAACTACCTCATTGCCAGATGAATGATCATGAAGGAAAAGTGTTCTGTTTATTCGTATTTATTTATTTTTTTAAAATTTGTTATATTAAGGGACTTTTATCTTTAAAACCATATCAGCCCCATCAAAACCTAAGTTAAATTAAAATGCCCCATAAAGTAACCGTGTTGTGGTGGTGTAAGAATATCCTATACCCCATACCGTCCTAAGAGGTGACAGAGGGACACAAATCAGTAGATGGACAGCAGCGTCTTCCTAATAACGACTAAAAATAAAAAAACAGCGGTTGCTAACACGCTTGTCAAGCGTGGCAACTATGGCAAATATAATAATGAGGCAATCTATGAGAGGGTTATGTTCAGCAGTGGACTTTAAAAGGCTGTAACGGTAACGGTAGGTTTTTTAAAATGTTTTTATTAGTTTGATCTGTGTATAACAGTGTTTATGTAAGTATGAATGAAATAGAATGTTATAATATACATGGTAGAGCCATGCTGCAGCTATATTACTGGCATAGTTTTAGCACGAATGGGTCGGCTCGACCGGGGAAAGACCACGCTCTCACAGAATACCAACGTAAAATAGCAGCTTAACGCTGCTGTGTTTTGTATGGTGAGTGTAGAGAACCGGAGACCCTATTTACTGGAAAGGAGGCATTCCATCTTAGTCCTCACGGGTAACAACGCATCTGCATTTTGTTTCGTAATCATGGATAGATGTAGATGTCTACGGGCTACAGCAACCACTTACCATCAGGTGGACTGTATGCTCGTTTGTCACCCTTATCCATTAAAAAACTTAAGTATACACCCCACCTGGAGTCTGAATAACTTGGAATATCGTAGATGTATTAAGGACCGATGACAATACAATAATTTTATGACTTTGACCTAGTTGCCTTACGTTGATGATCAATGAGTGCTGTTTAAGATTTTTTAACTTTAAAAATATTACCTAATTCAATTAAGACATGATATTGGAACTATTAATATAACCTTAACTCTAACAATAAATCAATGGTTTGAAATAATGCTCTACTTGCATGGTTCCTGATAATTATTTTTTTGTATATTGTCCATTGTTTATTGTCGTTAACGATGTTGAGCTAACTGATATTTTTTACCGTAGTGGACAAAATCTACCGTTCCAAGCTATCAAAAGTCCACTGCTTAACATAGGCCTCCTCCCATAGATTGCGTCATAGGGGAAAATTTGCCACTATTTTTTTATTATTAGGAAGACGCTGCTGCCCATCTCCTAGTTTGTTTTCCTGTGTTGCCTCTTACGAAATCCACGGGATGATATGGGGTAGTGGATATTTTACACTGCCACTACTAGAACAAGACAAGCCTTAGAGGTTTTGTAATGCTTTAATTTTTTTTCTTTTAAACCAGAATAATGTAAAAGAAATTAAAATTGTGACTGTTATATTTATTAAGTCAAATTTTACCTTAATTTTTAAATCAGTTTAAACCTATTATTATATCAGTTTAAACTTATTTTAATGTTGATAATATTTTTACTTCTAAAACGTTTCTTTGAACAGTCGGAAGGCTTTCAATGAATGGGCGACAGTGGGTCAAGGTTATATGAACTTTACCATGAAAGGTCATATAACTAGCGTCAATTTAGAATATGTTAAATAAAAATATTTAAAGAGTGTGCTCCAAAGCCAAGTCTTTGCATTTGAGCAACAAAATTAAGACGGCTTCTAATAAAATTAAAATGACGTGGGTATAATTAATAGTGAAACTGGTAAGGTCAACTCTCATAATTCAAACTACCGGTTGAGTTTAACAACAAATTAACGGAATCAGATCAGGATGTTGCAATGGTTTTGAGAAGTATTTTACGATATTCCGATCTTAACCACTATGTCACTGAATTCTTCTCCCGCCGTCGCCGAATCATTGCTTAAACAAAATGTAAATGCGTGTACAAAATTTTACATTTCATAAAATATCATCAAAGATATTGCAAAATATTTTAAAACTATTGATGTTAAGAAAACTGCCGTCTGTGGGGCATTTCCGTTAAAGTTATTGCGTCTATAATCGATATAATCGCGCCTCAACTAGCTATTATTTTTAATACTAGTATCGAATATGGTGTGTCCTGATTTGATGAAGCATAGTAAAGTAATACCTTTATTTAAATCTGGTAGTACATTAGACCCGCCAATTTTAGACCCATTTCTGTACTGCCAACACTAAGTAAAATTTTGAAAAATTATTCTTGATCAAATGTTAATTTTTTTAATGTTAATAATTTACTTCATAAAATCAATTCAGTTTCTGAGGGTCGCTCGACAACTGATGCTGGTGTTGAGCTGATTAAATATATTTTCAATGCATGGGAGAATTCACAGGATGCTTTGGGTATATTCTGTGACCTATCAAAACCTTCGATTGTGTTCACCATGAAACATTAATCGAAACTACAAACTACGGTGTAAGTAATGCTCTTAAATTAATTGTTTCATATTTAAGTAACAGAACTCAAAAAGTTGTCATTAATAGTATGAGCTCTTCCGGGTCGATAGTACAAATGGGCGTGCCTCAAGGCTCAATTCTCGGCCCCTTTCTGTTTCTTGTATATATTAATGACTTACCTTACATAGTGAGGATAACCATAATATAGTATTATTTGCTGATGACACTTCATTAATTTTCAAATTAAAACGACAATTATTAAAATATGACGAAGTAAATAATGCTATATCTAAATTAGTAAATTGGTTTAATGTTAATAACTTGCATTTAAATAGCACTAAAACTAAATATGAAGTTCATGACTCAAATGTCAGACAATTAAATACTAATGTAATTTTAAATGGGGAGGAACTGAGTCTTGTCGATACCACCATTTTTCTTGGAATAACACTAGACGCGAAGCTCAATGGAGCCCATATATCAAAGTTAGCAAGCAGACTTAGTTCTGCAGCATATGCTGTAAAAGATTAGAAATCTTACCAGTGTGAAACAGCTAGACTTGTTTACTTTAGCTATTTCCCTAGCATAATGTCCTATGGTATTTTGCTATGGGGACACAACTGACACTGAAATTATATTTGTTTTACAGAAGCGGGCCATAAGAGCTATCTATGATTTAAAACCTAAAGAGTCGCTCAGACAAAAATTTAAGGAAAGTAATATATTAACTTTGGCCTCTCAATACATTTATGAAATGTAATGTACGTACACAAAAATAAAAGTAGTTATACAAAAATAAGTGATATTCATTCTGTAAATACTAGGAACAAACACAAGCTAGTAGTACCAGTTACTCGACTCCACCAGTCAGTAATTCATTCTTAGGGCGATGTATACGCTTTTACAACAATATCCCGAAAATATACAAAATTCGACCTGCTCAAAATTCAAAACTTTATTAAACATAGTTTGTATAAAAGGGTTATTATAATGTTAAAGAATTTATGGATGATAATAACCCTAGGAATGAGGTGTTCGCTGCCAGGCTGTTTCTAATTTGTTTTGTGTGGTTAATTGTGTAATATACATGATTGTAAGCTGTTATTTAAAAAAAGTCCCTGGGTTTCTTGCTAGTTCTTCCCAGGACAGAGGTTTTTTCGAACCAGTGGTAATTAGACAAAAAGTGACTTTCAATAAGTATTATTTATAATCTATATTGAATAAAAAAGTTTCTGTTTCTGTTTCTGTTTCTGTTTGCACCAGTCTTCCGGTACCCGCTTAAGTTCCCAACACAAATTAAACAAGGTGTACAGCAGGTCTGCCACCACTCCTCTCAGCCCTTAGCATTTCAGTGATACTCTATCATATCCGCTGCCTTACTTGCTCTCATATTTTTCATTGCTTTCATTATTTCATCTATACATATCTCTCCATCTCTTTCCTCTTCTTGCTGAATTTAAACGTCTCATCACTCATAAACACACTTTCAAAGTATTCCTTCCACCTCCTTAAACTCGAAACTTCGTCATTCAGAATACAGCCATTCTGGTCTCGTATAGCATCCATTCTAGGCTGTTTTGATGTCCCTAACAGTTCTTACGAGTTTCCAGAACATTTTAATATTTGCCTGGAAGATATCCGATATTCTTCTATCATTCTTATCCGTTCTTTCTTACTTTTTCCTTTCAACTACTTATTTTACTCTCTTATTTAGTTGTCTAAAAACTGCCTTTTTTCTTTCAATATCATCATTCATACCGCTAGAATGACTAGCCTTAGTTGCTCGTAAATCTAGCCATGTTCTCTTCTTTGCTTCTACTTCCATCCGTACCTCATCATCCCACCATAAAGTGTTATTTTCCCTTTCATTCGTTCTCTTAGTTACACCACATACTTCGGTAGCTGCATCCATCGAACCTTTCTTGACATTATACCACACAGTCTCCAAGTCTAAATTATTCATACACAATTCATTCATACCACTTATATTTTCTCTCAGTCTACATTTGAACTTATCTTTCACACCTTCATCTTGTAATCTCTCTGTTCTTATACGCTGTAACGCAGTGGTAGACACAGATGTCCGATGCCGCCAACGTCTGAGTAGACCATTAATTCGGCATAAGACCAAGTAATGATCTGTCCTACGTTGGACCCAGTAAATCCTTGTTATCTACCACTGCGCTTCTCATTCTTTCATCCACAATTAAATCTATCATACTTCTCTCCACCATGTATACATGAATCTTCTTATGACGAAAGAGTGTTCGTCACAAAAATATTCTTTTCCACATAGTGAGGAGGCGAATGAATCAGATTGTACGTTAATTTAAAAATACGTCGTAGAGCCAGGCTGTAACTGCAATATAGATAAAATTTAGATATTGACAAAGAGCGCAGGTCGTTGTCTGTAAGAGCTAATATGATAGCCCGCAAGTTTGCTCGTTGCACAACAGGTGTTAAGATAACGCTGCTTAAAGTTGTTTAAAGTAGAGGGATGTACAATAGTACATCCCTCTACACGAGCAGCCTCTGGGTTAATTACTCTCAATAGCAGCACAGCGCCCTACGAGTGCAATACAATAATGCATTTCGGCTGACTCGGTTCTGCAGCGCATCGAGGATGTTCACTGAAGCGCGAGTGGATTGCTTCTACGTGATCATACGTAAGCGGTGTACATCCCTGGTACGTAAGATCCAGGCCAGCTCCAACGGCATTCTAGTGATGTTTTCGAATAGAATTGACTGTCAGTACCTGAACCATTGTTGTATGGTTCATGTACTGGCAAATAAATAATCTGAAATCAACTATGTTCTTACTGAAAGATTTTTATTTATTCTCTTATTTAATTATTTATTTTTATTTAACTTTTCTTTATTATTATAATTAGTGACTTACAATAGGCTATGTTATCACCTTAATATACTAATTATGTAATATGATCCGTGTTGGTAGAAATAAAGAAATTATTATTATTCTTTGGGGTATTTATAGAGTATTCTCATCTGGTTGGGCTGAATAAATATATTAAAAGAAATAATAAATAAACATAAATATAAAATTTATGTTTATTTATTATATACCAACATAAATAAATAAATAATACATAAATAAATAAAGTCCCAACCAGATGGAAGCCCTCGGCAGGGGAGACCAAACGGTCGAGGGTTAGGGGGAAAGGGAAAGAAACCGGCGGACGATGCGGGCGATATCAAAGAGCAGCGCCTTCTGCATTTCGCCTCAGATGACCTGAAAGGCTGACCGGGATTAACCCGTTCGCAGAGACGACTATAGGAATAATTTCGGTCGGCAGACCACCCCACATGTCGGTCACCTCGTGAGCCAGGTCCAGATATTTTGTTTTCTTATCTGCTTCGGCTTTCACGAAGTTCTCGTCATATGGAATGGTAATGTCGACCAAAAATATCCTTGACTGTGCCCGGTCCATCAGCACAATATCAGGCTTATTCGCAAGAATAGTCCTGTCTGTGATGATGACCCGGTCCCATTAGAGCCTGGCGCGGCCATTATCGAGCACGGCTTCCGGCAAGTACTTATAATAAGGTAGTTTCCGATCCAAGAGACTGTATTTCAGAGCAAGCTCTTGGTGCAGAATGCTGGCTACTAGGTTGTGTCTGTGCAAATACTCAGAGTTAGAAAGCGCCGAATAAACAGAGATGACATTCCTAAGTGAGTCACCGGGATGGCGACAAGCTCCACAGATGCCATCTGTCGAGCTTTTCGCCATCTGTCGACGGTGCCATCCCTTAGGATGTATCTCCGATAGTTGTTGGTCTTAACAACCTGATCCTGTATTGCACAGACAAAACCCTCGGTTTCCCCGAAGAGGTCACCAAAACGTAGCCAGTGGAGGGAGGCAACTGTGTCCACAAAAGGCTCATGAAGAGCCTTGTAGAACCTCCCGTGGAGTTCCTTCTCCTTCCATACGGTTTCCCGGTCGGAAATGCACTGTACTGTTGGGTCTTGCCATTGCTCGTTGGCTAAGGATAGAGGGGTTAACCCTTTATCACACGAAATGACGTCTCTGTAGAATGGATTATTCGATTTCGTCAGGAAGTAATTACGAAGGCTGCAAACTTCGTGATTATGCATGGTGAGAGCGCTTAAAAAGTCGCGCCCAACATGTTTCCGCCGCAAGTACAGCCTCATTACTGGCGATCTCGGATGATGCATCCTGTGGGACGTCATAAGAGTGGGGACTTTTCTATCCAGAGCGTTCAGTTAGGTTAGACTTCACCTGAGTATGCCAAAGTTATACATGAGAACAGGCATGATCCAACCGTTATATGCGTTTGTCTTATTAACGCCCGACAAAAGACTGTTGAGCACTTTTGTCAAGCGTGCATAAAACACATCGCAAACTGACTATTTTATGTCCGCCTCATCGATACCTATATTCTGTGACATACCCAGGTATCGGTTTGTTTCAGCCTCGGATAGGGTTCTTATGTTGATGTGCATAGATAAGTCTATGGCCTCAGAGTTAGCAACCCTACCCCTTTCGACATGGAGGACCGCACACTTATCCGTCCCCAGCTACATTCTAATAGAATTGCTAAAATCACAAGTGATGTTGAGGAATTCCATAAGATGGGAGCGACTGGAGGCGATTAACTTGAGATCATCCATACAGAAAAGGTGGGTCACTTTGTTACCTTCTTTCCGAAGCTGAAATCCCCTACCGGATACCTCCAGTAAGGTACTCTGGAAGATACCCCTTCTTATACTTATGTGGTTCTCCGCAGCCGACATCCGCTCGCCTAGATGACAAAGCATCGTTCTCCACTGCCCCATACTGCCCGAGGAAGTCTCGAACTGTACAATCCACCTTGCAGCTCAAGACCCTCTTCAGCCATGTATGAGGGCACCGAGGCGAATGCCTTTTTGAAAGGCTCGGGAGTGACTTCTGGTCGAGAGTCTCTTGAAACTGTCGGACGAGCACTGCGTGACACACCACGAACACCTTCAGCCAGTAGTGATGCACTTAACTTTTCCAGTTCGGGGTTCTTCGGGCCGCCTCAGCTACGTCGTCCGGCGTTAAAATGATGGGGTCCATGGGCGTAATATTCGCATACTGACTCGCCACAACTTCCGTCCAAGGGCCCTCGCTGTGGTTTACGGGCTCTGACCACAGGCCGCGCCAGAATGCTACAGTGTCGGCCTGAATCGGTGCTGGGCCCGTTCCACGTACCATTGGCCGCTCCAATAATTTATAGAGCCTTTTCTGATCACTCTGAAAGAGACGATTCTGGTTGAACCGTGTCAACTTCTCGGTATATCGCCGAATCCGCTTCACCCAAGCAGAGATTCTCTATGCGCTCCGTCAGTTTTTGTATTATATCCGGCTGGGACAAACAAATATTTGTCCCAGCAAACGCCATCATGACGGTGCGCACAATTCTCAGCCTATTATTGCTCGACCTGAAGCTTATCAGTCTGCCGATGAGGGCCCTTGCCTTTGCGATACGGTCCTCAATCCTTCTTCTCCAGGCTGGGATAGCGCTACTTTGCCTAGTAGCACGTCCAGACGTGGGAAGTTTGGCACCAACAATGCGGCAAACTGCCAAAGTGGCGCCAAAAATATTGAGTCCGTATCCGCAAAGGTCCCGGCTGGCTTCCAAGTAGGTTGCCAGCAATGGGTTCAGGGCCGTCATGTAATCCCGATCCCGCTTGCTTATGGTTATGCGCGGGAGTCGCGGTTGATTTTCGAGAGGCGTACTGCGCGTTTTCACAATCGCCTCCTCTAATTTACTCCTCATTTGCTCTATTTCGTGGGTGATGATTCCATCTTCGCCTGAATCATCCAGAGTGGGAAGATCCATGGCGGCCTCCACATGTGGCTGCTGGTCTGTGGCCTGAGGAGCCGCATCTCCAGCTATAGCCAGTTCATTCGATGAGGAATTAGCCTCACGTCGTAGTCGTTCGAGTTCGGCATCATCAAATATTTTCGAGCGCATGATGGTAACGAACTCGGTCTGCCAGGTTTTGCTCTGTGACGGGAACAGATGGCTCCAACTCAGCAAAAAAGCGATGCATCCGAGCCTAATACGCTATCCCTCCATTTTCTTCCCCTTTCGCGCTATAGTACGCCCGCAATGCGTTTGTGTTCATATTTTTATTCCAACGCATTTGGCGTTCTCCACCAGCGGCTGGTGCCGCTTGGCGAGTCCGAGAGGACCCTGCCGACACCAAGCCATCTGGTGGGGATGATAGATGCAGGGGCTGTTGGGTGGACGCGCAGCACCTCGCGCTCGGCTGGTGGCCCGCATGCTGTTGCGTCCAGCGCTAGCTCCAGACGCGCCCCGGCGACCCCCAGGCAGCGGTCCATTGCTCGTACTATTTTTCTCCATCATCCGTATAATGGGCATTAATAAACGGGAGACGCCCAGGCTCGGCACCGTTTCATGGTGTGGCCGTAAGCACAAACGGGACTTTGCACCCTCTATTCTACCGAGGCACAGTGCTAAAACGTACCGCGACGATTTTGTCGCTTAACGTGGGCGATGGGTCGTCACTTCCTACGCCTGTTTATTATTATTATTATTTATACTAAGCAGCAGGACTTCGGACCGACTATGGAAGTATCACACTTTCACAGAATACCAGTGGTAAATATCATCATAATCCTCGTCGAAGATTCTTTCTACTGGTAAGGAGGCGTTCCATCTTATTTCTCCGGAATTCTTAATACTTTTTTACTTTTTTCTATTTAATACTTTCTTAATCGAGAATATAATTAGCAAGTATCTATGGATCACTGTATTTACCTACCACCAGGGTAGATTGTGTTTACTCGTTTGTCACTTCTTATGTATATAATAAAGATAAAGTCGCAGTTTACTCTGAAAGAATGTATATTTGTACTTTTATGTTTGACTTATCTAAATGGTGGAATTTTCCCATAAGAGTAAGTAGGTTCCGCAATGGAATTCTGTAAGGGCTCGTCACATGTTTATCTGTCAATAAATATTTTATTTGTCAGGATGTATTCTAATGTATATGTAATTTTATTGAAAGTGTATATCCAATATATTATAAAAATAATTATATTGAAACCTTCCTTAATAAAAAATATATAAAAGAAATGAAAGTGACAAACGAAATTATTACTTATACATCAACTGATTATAAGTGACTACTGCAGTCCAGGGACACCTACAGCCAAATTCAAACATGGTAGGATACAAATACGTTGACACCTATGAGAATTTAGATGATATGCCTCACAGACTAATTGTACTGGCTCTTTATATCCTTTAGACCGGAACACAGCAGTGCAGTGTTAAATATTTACATATATTATTTTGATCTTATAAATATTTACATATAACTTCATATAATTTTGATTGTAGAACACTTACAAGTTACTTTGATCAATTAATTATATTCATTGACACCTCCTCTGTGTTTGTATACTATGTAGATGTTTAAAAATTTGATTGCTTCATTTTAATTATTTATTGTCATAAGTTATTATTATTAAACAAGTTATAACTAAACAAACAATAAACAATATATAAATCTAGATAATATAATTTCCCATTATGAATTATTATTTATTTATTCTATACTATTTCAAAAAAAGCATGAGAGTAGAATTAATGCTGTAGAAATGCAGTCATTAAGGAGTATGCTAGAGCTGAATCTGAATGACAGGGTGAGAAATAATAAAAGAAAAGTGTGGTTTGCAAGATGACGTTGTGACCAGGATTAAGAAAGAATACTTCGGTGGTTTGGTCATGTAGAAAGAATGAACGAGGAAAGAGTGAAGCAAATTTATGTTGCAGAAGTGAACGGAAGAGTCGGGAAGGGACGCCCTAGACGAAGGTTTATCGACCAAATTGGCGATATATTGAAAATGGGCCAGATTAGGAGTACCCTTAACCGACGAGCGTGTATGCGTAGATATATTTAGGATGTAAAGGAAGCGAGAGAAGTGTGTCAGGATCGTGCCAAATGGAAATCTGTAGTCTCTGCCTACCCCTCTGGGTGACAGGCGTGAGTATTTATGTTATATTATATTTCAAATGCGAACGCTAACATTACTCTTAATTAATAATGGTCTATTATAAAAAAAAAATGAATGTATTAGTTTGTTGTCTTTCTAAAATTTTCAATACTAATATATTTTAGGACGAGAAGGGAATGAATGCCTGGTGCTATGGACATTCTCTTTTAAAATCCTTTACCTATCTAGCTGTCTGAATTATTGCAGGGATATTAGGCTTTTTTGCAAATAAATAACTAATTTACTGAATTTTATACAGTTTTAATGAAATACATGTGATATTGTGAGGTAACTGATAAAATACACATATTTCTACTCTATAGAACTACTCTACTCTATAGAAAGGTATACTGAGCAAAGATTTTTTTTGTGAAATTCAACCATGTAAACCAAATTGTCTTGGACTGCTTTGATTATATTTTAGTTTTTTTTTCATCCTATAAACACCAGAAAAGAACTGTTTTTAACATCACAATATGAACTTAAATCATAATAGGAAGAAAGTAAATTTCTTACTTTTATGGTAGCACCCACCATGATTTTAGACAATAGACATATTGTATATACTGATGAGGGCTTAGTGATTATTTTTATGCTTTAAATACATAAATACGTCCCTCACAGCACTGCCGCAGCAAGGTAAGTTTTGATGCAACCGATGGACAGTCCTCAAAGGAGATGTTTCATAACAGCTGTTTATCAGGGTAAGAATTTTGTTATGTCGGTATTTTTTAACAAGGTAGTACGAGTATTAGGCTTAAGAAGATTAGAAGGTTACTCCTTCTTCTTTATTCTCTTTTAAGATTGTAGAGGATAGTGCATAAAACTTAAGGTTGGCCCATGAATTTTATACATTTATATTTATTCTAATAGCAAACGTATCAACTTTAGTTTATCTATTAACTTGGTTAACAAACTTAGAGACAACAATTTTCCTATAGGATTAAGAATTTGATTCCGATTTTATTTCCTCATTAATTTTCCTGGATTCTTTACATACGAGAGAATTACCTTGAGATGTTATTTATAAGGCAAAAAGGAATACAATTATTTTACGAGATCAATTTTACAAGCTATGTCACTTGATGTGGTGGTTATTACATGCATATGGCTTATTACATATAGCTTTACATGCGTATAGCTGTAGTGTTGTAACAAATTTCAGATAAGGGAATTTTAGCAAACATTATAATTCAAAGTAAAAATTAAAGTAGTACCCGCCTTTTATTTAAAAAAAATATTGTGCTGTAAATTATATTAAAATATGTTCCTTAAGTTTTTTCTTTTCTTAAGACCCATGTAGTTTTTTGATCAAAAAACAATATCACATCCACTATGAACTGAAAGGATTTTCATTTAAAATAACCCTGTAATTGGATTACTTGAAATCAGAACATGATTTTCAGTTGATTAAACTACTTTTACGGATTATATCGCGTTTAATTAACTTATTTTATTAATTCCCGACGTTTCGGGTTTACAGCACCCATGGTGCAGGGGACTGAGGTGATTGACGTCCCAATGTCAAAGTTAATACGGAGTACCTTCAGCTTTTTAATTATTAATTTTGGTCCGATCTACGCAGAATGAACTAACTGTGTCTTGAAGTCTTGCAGTGGTATGCTTGGGTTTAGTTTTAATTTTATTAATTACAGGATCCCAAGCAGGTGGTAGTCCACCAACTCCTCTCTATTGAAATTAGGATGTTTTTAATTTCAATGTACCACATATATCATCCTTGGCAGGAATCGATGTTCTTTCGCGAGAATCTGTGGTTTATCAAATCTAATGTAATGGCGGGGGCCGTCTAGGATGATCACAAACTGCAGACTTCCCGGAACGTTGGTGCTTCACGTCAGCTATGTGTTCTTTTGCGGGTTTAATAGATCTTTTGTTTGCCCTATATGAGAGAGACCACATTCACAATCAAGCTTGCACTCCTGCATCTTGTAGAGGATATTGCACTTGACGGATGGTAAGAACTGACTAATCTTCTTCGGCGGCAGTATGTTCTTATAAAGCTCGCTTCAAGATGTAGTCAATCTTGTCTGTGACACCTCTGACATATGGTAGTACAGCAGGCGCTCGACTGTAGCCGGCTTCACTCGATCACTGTGACGTAGGCGCGGGACCCGAAGCTTGTTGTCGTGCAGAACCTGCTTGACGTGCTGAAACTCGGCGGCCAGGTGTTTGCTGTCACAGATCCCTCGTGCTCTCTGTAACAAAGATTTGCCCACGGTAGCCAACTGTGAAGGATGATGGTGGGATTCACCATTTAAATATCTGTTTGTATGGGTCTTTTTCTATACACGGTGTGACCTATGGTGTTGTTAGGAGTGTGTTAGACTATTGAAATTAAAAACATCCTAATTTCAATAGAGAGGAGGCTGGTACTACCACCTGCTTGGGATCCTGTAATTAATAAAATTAAAACTAAACCCAAGCATACCACTGCAAGACTTCAAGACACAGTTAGTTCATTCTGCGTAGATCGGACCAAAATTAATAATTAAAAAGCTGAAGGTACTCCGTATTAACTTTGACATTGGGACGTCAATCACTCAGTCCCCGTGACCATAGGTGCTGTAAAAGCACAAACGTCGAATTAATAAAATAAGTTAATTAAACGCGATATAATACGTAAAGTAGTTTAATTCAATGAGTAGTGTTCGCGTAAATATAAGAAATCATTACGATTTTTCAGTGTTAATTTAAATTCAAAATTATTATTTTTATTCTTCAAGAGAAAGCACATAGTTAAATTAGCAAATGTTCCATATAATTTTAGTGGATTGTAATTAAATAATTGACATTTATTCATGTAAAAAAATTGTGTTTCACTTCAGGTATGAAAATGCTATAATTTTCCAAGATAAGAAAAAAAAACTAAAACTAGTAATTTAATTATCAAACAGTCCTACTCCACGCGGTATCGTGCCAAGAACGCTGGCTGCGTTTCCCCGCTGAATGGCTATACTTAGCCTTTGAGCGAGAAAAGAGCCAGCCCTCTTATCACCAGCAGCAACGACCAGCCGCGGATGGAGTTCATAAGATCAAGTAATTTATATTTATTTTTAAGATAGTGATTTTTATTTACAATTACTGACGGAGACAGGTCCCAATAGTTTAAAGGTTTCTTGGTATGTTTGTTTATGATTTATGAAGATCCTTTGATCTTTTAGGACAAAATTCTATATCAAATAAGAAGTCACTTGGGTTTCCTTAAGAGCTATCTTTATAATCATTGGTTAGCGCTGAAAGTGATGCTCTAGGAGCCTAAATTGTGTAAGCCTCATAACAGTTTAATGCTGTCATTTACAGTATACTATGCTTAAATTTGAAATTATAGGCTTATTTTTCACATAATTTTCTGTCTCCAGTTAGGCACTTGTTAAAAAAAATTACATGTTTACATTTCGATAGTAAAAAGAACATGAATATTCATATAAAATATAATTCAGTGCCTCGTTACCATGGCACCACACGGGCTGATATGTAATGTACAGACTCTCGTTCTGTCCCATACATAAGTTTTATATTGCGTTTAATACGCTGTAAGCAATGATATTATATTTGGTAGTAATTATGAACATTAATATTCATATAAATAAATTCAATGCCTTGTGTACCCCTCGTGGACGCAAAGTGATATGTAATGTACATACTCGTTCTGTCTCATACATAGATTTTATATCGCGTTTTAATACGCTGTAACAATGATGTTATATACGTTTTGGTAGTAATTATGAACGTATGAATATTCATGTAAATAGAATTCAATGCCTCGTGCACCCTCGTGGCACCACAACGTGGATATGTAATGTACAGACTCTTGTTGTCTCATACATAGATTTTATAATGCGCTTATATTACGCTGTAACAATGATATTGTTTTATTTATATTTTATAATATTATGTATATACGTTGAAAGTTCCGGCGAGTTTACAGACCATAGTATAGGGCCACCGTGCGCAATCCACCTATCTTCATGTTCAATATTTAAGTTAACGCTCACTGCACTTGAATAGTTTGATTAGCTGTCAATTGTTCTTCGATTGATAAGTACACGTACGTTAATTTATTGCCGCGGTAAAGACTCACTTTTGTATAATCTTTGCACACCAGGTAAACTTTCATTGCTTAAAATGTAATATCGCACCGTTTCATAGTTTCATAGTATCCGTGGTTCGAATATTTTCGTTACGACATTGGTAACGAAGCGTACGTAATGAGGTCACGGTTGACGCTGTCAGCTGTCAGCTGGGCGAGCGGACGTAGGTACTTAGCGGTGTAGAATAGAATAGAATAGAATATTTTTTTATTCAATATAGATTACATGTGTAGTTCTTATTGACAGTCATTTATTACTTTACCGCTGGTTCGAAAAAAAAAACCTCTGTCCTGGGAAGAACCAGCAAGAAACCCAGCAGGACTTTTTTTTAAATAAATTTTACATTAATGGTTGTACAAACTATTTTAAAATTTATTTTAGAAACTGCTTGAAGCGACCACCTCATTCCCAGGGGTTATTATCAACCATGTATTCATTTATACTATAATAACCCTTTTATACAGTTTCAGCTTAACAAAAATTTAAACTTCGTAATAGAGAGAGCCTGTACACTTTCGGGATCTTGTTGTAATAGCGTATACATTGCCCAAGAATGAATTACTGACTCTGTGGAGTCGAGAAACTGGTATCACTAGCTTGTATTTGTTCCTAGAGTTTACAGAATGTATATCACTTTTTACTAAAACTACCTTGGTTTTTGTGAACATAAATTAAATTTTCGTAAATATACTGAGAGGCCAAAGTTAATATATTTATTTCTTTAAATTTATCTCTAAGAGACTCTCTCGGTTTTAGGTTGTAAATAGCTCTAATGGCCTCTTCTGTAAAACAAAAATAGTTTCTGAATCAGCCGCATTTCCCCATAGCAAAATCCCATAAGATATTATGCTATGGAAATAACTGAAATAAACTAATCAGCTGTCTCGACACTAGTGAGATCTCTAATCTTTTTACAGCATAGGCTGCAGAACTTAGTCTGCTTGCTAGTTTGGATATATGGGGCCCCACTGAAGCTTTGCGTCGAGTGATGCCAAGAAAACAGTGGATTCAACAGGGCTCAGTCCTTCCCATTTAAAACACATTGGTACCCAGATTTTTAACATTCGTTGTTGTAAATTTAATAAATTTAGTTTTATTTCCGTTTAAATGTAGATTATTATGTAAAACCAATGCACTAATTTTGATATAGCATTATTCACTTCGTTACATTTAAATGGTTGACGTTTAAGTTTAAAAATCAAGGAAGTATCATCAGCAAATAATACTATATCATGATTATCCCTACAAAGGAAGGTAAGTCATAATATATACTAGAAATAGGAATGGGCGAGAATCGAGCCCTGAGGACACCATTAGTACAGGTGACTGGGAAGAACTTTTACCATTGATAATAACTGCATTCTATTACTTAAATATGAAATAATAAGTTTAAGAGCTGTATTCTCGACACCATAGTACTGTAGCTTCTGATTAATGTCTCATGGTGAACACAGTCGAAGACCTTGGAAAGGTCACAAATATACAAAGCATCCACCGAATTCTCCCATGCACAAAAATATGTTTAATAAGCTCAACTCCAGCGTCAGTTGTCGAGCGACCCCTTGTAAAACCGAATTGATTTTTATGTAGCAATTTATTAATATTAAAGAAACTTAAGATCTGATCTAAAATTATTTTTCAAAATTTTTACTAAATGTTGGTAGTACAGAAATCGCTCTAAAGTTGGCGGGTTCTAATGTACTACTAGATTTAAATAAAGGTATAACTTTACTATGTTTCATTAAATCAGGAAACACTCCAGATTCGACGCTTGTATTAAATATAGTGGCTAGATAAGGTGCTATTATATCTATTATAGATAAAATAACTTTAACGGAAATCCTCCATAAGTCTGCCGTTTTCTTAACATCAATAGTTTTAAAATATTTATCGATATCTTTTGGCAATACTCTATGGAATTTAAAAGTATTTGAACAAGCCTTTACATTTTGTTTAAGCAATGATTCGGCGACAGTAGGAGAAGAATTTAATGATTTTGTTGTCAAAAAAGGAACATCAGTAAAATGTTTCTCAAAAGCCATAGCAACTTCTTGATCACATTGAGTTAAATTATTATTAATATTCAATTGAAAATCCGAAAAGCAGTTTCACTATTTATTATTCTCCAGGTCATTTTAATTTAGTTAGATGCAGTTTTAATTTTGTTACTTAAATGTAAAGCCTTAGCTATAGCACACTTTTAAAATATTTTAGAATATGTTTTACATAATATCTAAATATAACACTAGTATTATATGATCTTTCTTTATAAAGCTCGTATAACTTTCGCCTACTTTTATAAATTCCTTCTGTCGCCCATTCATTAAATGATTTGCGACTGTTAAGGGACTTCACAGGAGCTAAACGCAAGTTTTATATTGCCTTAAAGTATATGATTCAATGCAGTAAACTAAATCAGAAAAATATGATATTTTTTAGTATATATGCTAGTTAGTTAGTGTGATGAAAACATGATACTACTAATTTGATACGATAGAAAAAAATCATAAAGATACCTCTAAAAAAAATTTTAACGAGTAAAAACCATACTAATAAACATGCAATCATTTTGATTTTTTTGTCAGATTATTCTACAAGCAACATATTAACGTGATATTGTTTTAATTTTTTAATCAAATTGATAGATTTTTTTTAAATCGCATTTTCTTATTTCTGAAATAATATGTACGGATGTGTGCGTAAACGCCTGTGTACCGACACTGCTGGCCGAGGCCCGATGCCATACAGACGTGTCGCTCTTTTTGCCGCATTATTTACGTAAAGATTGTTTAATGTTTTTGTATATTTTTTTTTAAATTCATTGTTTCATATTCATAAATATTCTTCTTTTCATAAATATTCTTCTTTCGTGTAAATATAAAATATTTTAAGTTTAGATTAATTTAAATTAAGTTAATAATTATAATTGGTAAATATGGGAAATAAAGTAAAACCCGTTACGAAGAATAAAAAACGTTCATATAACTCCACGCCCTACATATGAACTATATTAAAAGGTAAGAACATTTTATTATTACTAAATATTTATTTTTATAACAATAAACTTATGATTTGGAAACGTAGTGTATACCTAGTACCTTGGTTTGATTCCAGGAATATAAAGTCAAATTTAATTTTTATTTTTATTTAAAGTATTATGTATTTAGATAAATTTATTAAATATTTTTATAAATAATAACTAAAAAATATATTTATTTTTATAACAATAAACCTATGAATGTAGAAAACTTAGTGTATTACAGTAGTGCACTCAGAGTACCTGGGTTCGATTCCAGGAATATGAAGTTAAATTTTCTCTTTTCTTTTTTATTTACAAGTATTACATATTTAATAACTAAAAACATATTTATTTTTATAACAATAAACCTATATTTGCAGTTTGCACTCAAGAGTGGCCGGGTTCGATTCAGGAATATGAAGTCAAATTTTATTTTTATTTTTATTTTAAGTATTACATATTTATATAAATTTATTAATTACTTTTATAAATAATGACTAAAAAAACGTTTGAAATGTAATTATTTTTACAGGAGAAAGAAAGTTGAAAATATCAACACGGAAGTTAGTATTTCCAATGTGTAGTACCTACAACTTCAAGCTATAATAACAATAAAAAAAACTAAAAATACCTAATGTTTTGTTAAAAGACGCGGCTTATTGGTAAAATTAACAAATAGGCATGACGAAATAACAGAATCGTCTGAAAATTGCGATGTTACTTATCACATGTAAGAGTTTAGGTTTATTGATTTTGTTTATAAGTAGGAATTATAATTATGTATGAATGTTAGGTATTTTACTTGTAGCTTAACAATTTTTCAAACGCAAATACAAAAATCAACGAAATGCAAATTTTATTACCTATCTTGTGAACCATAGGACTAGAATATTTAGAATTGACATTTATCTACATAATTTGAAATATTCAATTTTTCCGTAGATTGGAAACAGTACCACAGGAAAATCATCATCGTGAAGTTATTGATATAAGTAAAGAAATTATTGATATAAGCATGTACGAAGCTATATATAGTACACAGGTAATATTCATAACATCAGCCGCACGTTGTAATGTAACATCACCTTGCCAGAAACACGTTTAGTTTTAAATTGATTTTGAAAATAATAATGGAATAATAGAATTTTAGGTGGCTAGTACTCCTGAAAGGCAATTTGATGTCAACTTTTATGTCCTGGGTCTCTTTACAATAAAATAAGCGAAAATGTCAATATATGGGTTATCATTCTATAACTGCAAGAAGATTGTTCACTCATACCTTCAAAACAAATCTTATGACAAAACAGAAAAATACCTAAACTTATTGTTAAATATGACTTTATAGACTTCCTACTCTCTCTCCCACAAACACATACGCGCGCAAACACACACACATATACACGCACACACACTCACACACAGACACATATACTTACATGTGCATATATTTCTCAATTTTATATTTAATAATTTGAAAACTAGATTTTGTTATCATTGTAGCACTTACAACTGTGTATGTACTTATTATATACCTACTATTACGGGGAATGGGACTGTTACTCCTTAACACAATTTGTTCTGTAACCTAGCTAGGAGGCAGGCTACATCCACTAGATTGAATATATTTTATAGATAATTCAAACGATGTAATGTCCCATGTACTACAATCACTTTTATATAAATAAAGTTTATTACTATTATTATATAAATAAAAATGTTTTAAGTTTCATCGACTCGGTTTTTATTTAAAAATCACCCACATCCTTAAATTTTCAAGTAACATTAAATTAAAATTAAAAATAATTTCGTTGTCCCATCTATTTCTTTGATCTGTATCTTACTTGCGTTTCGTCTATTATAACACCCGGGCATAACCTCGCTAATCCGTTAGTGTTAAACCTCACTGTCGTTAGATGGCGCTCACATTTTTGTGTAAATGTGTGCGTGCATCATCGAGTTCACAGCTCTTGTAGTCCCTTAAAAGACGTTTTAGAAGTAAATATTATACTAAATTCACAAGTTATAATTTTAAATAACATACCATACAAATAATTGGCACTATTTTTAAATGAAAGTGATGGAAGTCTTTTTATTATATTACTTCTAAACCTCTCCAAGCGATGATAATTTATTGGAACAAACACAACTTTCTTATTTTTCTGTTTTTTGTGTATGTAAGGCAATGATACCAACTGTCCACAGTGATCTGAACTTAAATTTTGAATAATTGATTTATGCAAGGGCTTAACATGTGTAAAAATGTTATCTATCGTCGCACTAGGCCCAGCAGTACGTGTTGGTTCTAAGAATAAATAAACAATATTATACGATTTAAAGAATTAGCTAAACTTAATACTAATGGAAGAAGTTTCAAGGGGATTGATGTTAAAGTCTCTACATATTACAACAGACTTTTTCAGTTTACTAAGTTTGAGCAAAACTTCTTCCACAATCCTTTCAAAATAGTCTTAAGTAGCACATGGGGGTCTGTAAACATTTACAACAATGAGGTCTTTTAAAACTAACAATTTAGTAGAATAATGGTCTGGGATAGACAATATAATGCCATCTGTTAGCGACGTAAGA